>KZ308343.1:66064-120537 GCA_000376725.2 Ladona fulva | reverse complement strand
CTTTCCATCCGTAGGAATGTATTACCGAATTCTTTCCGCGTCAACCTCGTCGACTTCGTCTACGGTTCGATTTTACTCCGATTTGGCGCAATATTCGAGCGTGAAAACAATGGAAATGTGTTGTATGTCTCCATTCTGGGTCAACCGCACCTGCTATGCATGTACACAATGGGATCCTCTCCTCAAGGAGTAAGGTGACTATGGCTGCATCCGTCGCGATGCTCATATCTGGACTGTATCCAAGCGAAGGGCTTTGAGGGTCCGAGAGGGAGAAGAGATGGGGAAGGAGACTTGGGAAGGTTAACCACGGTTGGAGTGCGTCTAGTAGAGAGTAGATAGTGAGTAGGTTAACGCGGCAGAGACATAATGGGGGTGGGTAATGGATGCCTGCCGTTGGACTTTCTTGACTCTGTCTGCCAGCAATCCGTGACCCCTCTCTCTCCTGTTGCTAGACCCACATGAGGAACTCCATTCCCCTCGACCCCAGATAGACGTAAATCTGCTTGAGCTCCGAGTCCGTTCCTACACTTTGTCTCATAAAAATTCCAGTGAAATGTTTACGGCAAGGTCGGTATACAAACCTTGCCACGCAAGCTAAACTGGACTGGTTTCCCTGCGAAAAAAACTGTTAAAAATGACTGGGGAGCAAATGTGGAAATCTTGCACTGCTGTTTATCATATTCCATAATAGAAAAGAAAATCTAATTTTTGACTTGTGATCTAAGTAGTCTTAAACGCTGGATAAAATGGAATGTTAATTTTTGTTACCCATTAAAATATTTGCGAAATTACAGTTTCAAACAATTCGATTTGCATGTAGATAACGAACGACATATGAAATGCTTACATATAGGAAGACCTTAATTCATTTTCAGTTCACATCGTTCTTACACATCATTTGTAGGAAGCGCTTTAATTAAAAATGTTTGTTAGGCCTTGAAAAAAATTATTTTTGGAATTTCATTATTAATATCATTAATTGTGCAGCTCAATTTCAGAATACAAAAGTTAAGTTTGGCAGCATATTTTTAATCCTATAACTTAAACATAGTATTTTAATTTTAGAACTTCTAAAATTACAAAAAAATATCAAGATTAATATTTCAGTACATAATTTTGCGTGAGAGAAAAAACTAACTGTTAAAAAAGTACAACCCTGTAAAATCATTTAAGTTTTACGATATCTCAGTCCAAAAATTCTTTTATCTCTATCATCTAAAGTGATTACAGAAGTTTACAGTAAGGCAGTATTTACGAATCACGGGGGTAATTTTTTCGACCGTAAATTTTACTGACATCTTTATGTTGTAACGGTAGCCTCTTCAGTGATGATAGCTGTCCAGCTGAAGAAGATCATCATTAATATTTAGTTATAAATTGCTTCACAAGAAAAAATGCTTAACTGGTGTGAAACGGGTTTGAGATTACGATCCTAACTCATCTCAAATGCATGTGAGGTACCGTTTCAGCCTTATTATAAATTATCCCTTCGGAAAGATTTCTCAAAAGCATTCCTAAAAATATCAAAAAGAGCTATCCACTGAAAGCGCTTTCATTCAATGAAATTAATATTTTTATACGCTGTGAATGTTCATGAAATATTCATCCGATGATATAGCTTGATTAAAATCTTTCTTCTTAATTGTTCGATATGCGTCGATCGTAAGTGAAGTGGTAATAATTTTTCAATTTCAACGAATGGAAAGACTCTTTGATTTGACAAATTTGTCTGTTTTTCCAGATCGTTATTCTGCAATAGTAGAATTGTTAAAAGTGCTTCGACAGCTGAGGTCATTTCGAACGTATGTCCCCACCGGGAATCGAATCTGGGACCGCTTTCACCGAAGTCGAACCCGTTGCTCACATGGTTATCCGGGATACCTCGTTATTCTGCAATCTTAAGTTAAAGCTATTTGGAATAATTTATCTCTCTATATATATCGCTTTATTTTCATAAGATTCAGCTCCCTTGTTGCTAATCTAGGAATCATTATAAAAGAGAAGATATGTTTATTGACAATAATTATCCTAACACATGTTACATAAAAAACCATTCGCAGCTTTCGCAAGAGATTTTATTTGACCTGTTTCTTCAACGTGTTGACAACTCAATGAATCTTCTCTCACGAAGTGTTTTTCTTTAGCACGGGTGCCTATACATTCTACGAAGTCACGTTTGATCGTATCGGTTTTATTATTATCGTGATTCTAGAAAGGCATTTTGGGGCCCTAATAATGTTTAGTGGATAATTTCCTCTTGAAAATATAAGAATCAGGTGAATATTAAATTTAACGTGCTTGTTCGTTCACCGTCTTCGATGCTGGTTTTGGTAGTATGCTCATGTCCCTTTAGTCACCACCTTTGAATACATCACTACTTGTGAGGGCCAAAAATATCAAGCAATGTCTTTTAATCCCTTACCTCTTCGATAATAAATAATGGTAATCGATGAGGTTTGGCAGTTTCTCGTGGAAAGCCATTGGTATAAATTTTACAATTATTTTCCAAGGCAATTTTTTCGTCGCAGTAGAAACTGGTAGACAAGAAGATGGCTGTGGCAATTACAAGCTGTTTTTAAATCATTTCAGGACTTATTTTGGTGACGATTCTAACGGAGGGAGTTTATAATCTTTCTATTTCGTTGTCAATCGTATCAATTTAATTTTCATGGGTTAATCGTAGGAGTGGCTGGTCACGCCCCAGGGAAGAGATGATCTGCCAACTTCATTCTTTCTACACCATTCGAATAATTCAACGTAATGATCAAGTCTCTCATTTGCTTATCTGTCGTTATTCGTAAGATTGTCCTTCTTTAGCTTCCTCTCCGTCCTCATTCCCTCTTTTGTCTCGATTCCCCACGACACAAATTGGATGGGAATCGACGATCGCGAAACAAAGCTACGAGCGCCCTTCATGCACGTACGGGTTATAGATTTAGTTAGGGGGAACGTGGTATGCTTGTCGATGAGGGCTACGTGACGTGGTGTACTTCTTTGCGAGGAAATGGAAGCGAGGAGGTGGTGGAAAAGGGAGAGAAAGAGAGGAGCAAACAACTTTTTCGCTTTTTCCCGACACCGCCCTTGACCATCCTTCGAAGAGGGGGGGCGTAAGCCGCACTGTTAAGCCCCCCCCCCCCTTTAAAGCCTTACAACTCTCCTCCCCTCTAAGGCAACCGTAATCCTCCCAAAACCTCTCTGCATCTCACACCACATCGCGCTCTACTTCTGCATTCGGTCCCTTCAAGTCTGGCTGCGACCCGCGGGGGGTCCCTCCCACACAACCCCTCCATGCATATCTCTTTCTGTGCTTAGCTCACGAAATTTTTCAATAAGCCTTCCTTTCCTTGCTTCCCCGTCTTTTTCTTCTTTCTCACTCCTTCCAACTCCCCGTCTTTCGACTTGCTTCCTTCTATGCTTAGCTCACAGAATTTCACAATATGGTCTCCTTTACCGCTGGCGCCTATTCCCTTCGATGCAGCCCTCGATATTTTCTCATTTTTAAGGGTTGGATGTAAGAAGAGACTTGATAGTCTCAATTTCACCCAAATAAATTCGCATTATTATTATTATTCACCGAATTCAACTTACTTGTATTCTATTACTTCGATTATATGCAAGGATTGATGGAATTTTCGCATCTATTTCATCAAAATTATGTAAGTACCAGTTGAAACGGTGGCATACCACTCACTTAGAGATTAACGTTTGCGGCTACATAACGACGAGGATGTAATTGAAATCTAAGAATGATCGAATTCAATTTCCGGAGTATTTTGTTGGTAAAATTCCAGTCGTATCATTTTCGTTATTCGATTTTTCATGCAAATTATCAAAGTGTATACTGTCGTGAAGTATCGGTAACGAGTAAAATATATGAATATTAATAAAGGAGGGGCTAAAATCAAGGATTCTCGTAGAAAAATATTTATGCGATAGAAAAGTTCCAAACGGATATTTCCCGTTGTTTATCAAATGGTGAGTTAATTCAACAAATAACATAGTATTTGTAACAGTATTATTAAATTCATCATTTCATTGTTTAACTTTTTATCAACAGATCCTCATTCCAGGATTTGAGTATTAAGGTAGGTAGCTCATTGAGGTAGTTTTGATGGATGATTCACACATTGTGTCATTCTGTATCATATTCATGATCCTTAAGTTACAAAATTAAAATTGGATACGAAAGGTATTTCTGCATTCTTCTGCACGCCTACAGAATTGATTTATTCCTCTTTTAACGCCTTCATTTGCATGAAATTAGCGAAGGAGCACGTAAACATTTGATAAAAATAAAGGCTACGGTATTATTTGCTGTTGTGAATAATTATTTAACTTATTCTCATCGGCTTGAGAAGAAATCGTTTGAAATAACCAAAATCAGGAAGAACGCGATTTTGTTTTTTTTTCCTGCAGCTTTTTTATCTATCCATAAGTAGTACCTGTGGATTCCCACTGTAATTTCCCAGTTGGTATTCTGAGGTTTTTAATTACGGAGTATATATTTACTACTAATGCGTGTTTGGGAGCTTAGCTTTAACGTGGACAGCCGACGATTAATGGAGAATAAAATTCGCTTGGCATTCGTATCTTTGTATTTAATTCTTAGCCTATCTATGCCAAAAGTGAATCTTTCATGCAGAGATGCGCTGATGCGTTTTTAGTTAAGAGATCAATTAAGCGAATCGATATTAATTGACAGTATAATGTGCCATGGTTTTTGCCTCCCAAGCCGTTTTACTCTATCGTCCTATGGCATCTGTCTGTCTTTCTTGTCTTATCCTCAACTTGTTCCTCAGACCACCTCAGACGGTTCCTCCTCAAGGGTTCCATCTCTCCATCCATCAGAGGGAAAAAATGAAGTGGCAAAGTGCCCCGTCGCTGCTTCACTTATGCCCTTACGCCTTCCCCTGAAATTCCTCCTTTCTGTCGCCGAATCCTTTTAAACGGAATCCCCCTCTTTCTCTGCAACTCACCCATAACTTTTCTCTCTATCTCCCCTATATAGTCTAACTAGGCCAGTGAACGAGCCAATGTCACTCGTTCTCAAAATGTTTTGCGAAGAAACTTTCTTCCCCTTCAGCAAGCAAAGTCGGAAACTTTGCTGTGTAGCATTTTATAGATTTTCGTATATTTTAATTTAATATTTTTACCGGAGAGGCGGTAACTCCATGGAAATCAACGAAGAAAAAATGTGCCAAGGTGCAATGTACTCAGAAACGTTCGCGTGCATTAAGACCGGTATGAACCTCAAATTATACACAATTAGCTACAAAAGACCTTGGAGAGGGAATAAGGTTAACTAGGCAAGATGAGGAAAAAGATGGTGCTTTCCTCACTGTGTCACCTAGAAACAAGGGAATGAATTCGATGGTATATATGCTCTCTTAGGTGTCCATGTGATCTAGTGTGTCTTAGGTGTCCATGTGAAATCTAGTGTAATATATTAATTCCTTGATTATGAGAAGATCTTTCACAACGAAGTTGAGTACAAGGATTAATCACTCCTGCCAATAAAAAGTAGGTCGAATTGACCGAAAAGCGGGAAATTTGAATTATAAATCAAATGACAGTAGCCCATTTTTCGTTACGGCTGTCAGCGAACAGGTCCAATTCTTTGAAGAACATCGATTTATATTCGAAGAATAATGGTATGAAGTAATCAGAAAATGATTCTTTTGATCGATTCTTTATATCTATTCTTGTAAAGTCAATCGCGCAACAACCTTATGTGTGCTAAGGCCTAGCCAATATCCATTCACCGTGGGTGACGCATAGCCAGCACGTCTACTCCCACGCCGCCTTATTGACTTTAGAAGACCGTATTGGAGTCAATCAGTCAATTCAGGTAGCTTACGAACTTTTTTGCGATGCTGGGTCAACATCATGACCCCCCACCGGAAATCTAACTCGGGATCACTTTTACTGAAGGCGAAGGCGTTGCCCACTTGGCTTTCTTGGTGCGAACATGCACTTAGGAGCAGATAGTTACTCTCTGTCGTAAATTTAATGTGCCACAATTTATGAATGGAAAAATCGCCTAATAACCAGCGCAGATTTGTATGGAATCTTCTTTAGAATGGAAATGGCAAACTTTTTTCTGTCTACATTTATGTTGGTCAGAAAAAAATGGAAAAGGGCTCAAAGCTGATGAAACATTCTAATTCTGCATGAAGGATGTTTCACAGTTATCTTGCACTTAAAATACCTGCTGTTTCGAGCCAAACATTATACTTGGAGAGGGTGTCTTTTCTTGTTTTCGCCAAAGCTCTCCTACCACTACCACTTCCGTGTCTCCGTCTTTTTATATCCTTGAATCGCGTTAAAGAGGTCTCAGACCTTCTTCGCAGCGTCAAACATAACAGTTTTGCATTTTCTTTTGTGGTATTCTCATTCCAAAGCTCAAGTACTGTACATGTCGAAGTCCTTAGCTTATTATTCGTGACAGTAGGAAATGAGAGGTTAATTTAATTCAGTTTCTATCTTTGAGAGTCGCCAATACATCCGGAAGACTTCGGGATGTTTCTCAAGCGGTGATGGTTTACGCACTTCAGCTGCTGAAAGACGGTGGCATAGTTTAGATATGACGTTTACGTTACTGCAAATTGAGGGAAAAATGTAGTACCTGAACTTTAATATTTAACTACTGACGTTTTCGGTTTTCGTATATTATCCTCCATTTATCTTCGAGTACGCTTGCCAGCTTCCATCAACATATGGTCAACAATAACCGCCGCGAGATGTTTTCCGTTCCAGTGATGGNTCAACGACAAACCGTCTTGATTTATTAAACTTACGGGGTTCGAATATTTCTAGAAGATTCCTGCGCTGAAATATTAGAGAGAACAGAATCCAATTCATCCAGATGTCGTCTCAGATTCCTGAGCTCTGCGTATTGCTTAACTTTCCATATCGTTTGCGTGAGCTTATATTGCTGTGGTGGGTGTTTCGGTTCTGGTGGGATTCTTCCCGCTTATCACTTTCTAAGTCTAGCGGTCGTTGATTATACGGGTCTGTTTGCATCAGTGGGCGGAAGGGCTGCTTTTTCGTTGTTTATAGACGGCAAGCACGGACGCTGAATATAAGGTTTTATGGCTGTTTGGTCTTGGGGCTGGGTTGGACTGATTTAAAAGGGAGGAAAACTTATGGCTGGAAACAAAGGTTTGCCTAAAGGTGCGTTTATTGCCGATATTGGCTAATTTAGATCGACAAGCCTTCCTGGGCTAAATTAATTGATCCTGAGAAAAATTTTCATTATTAATTCAAGCGAATGAATTGAAATAGCCTTCCCAGGGTGGATTTAAATGAGTATACGAATACGGCAGAATTGGAAGTAGGGAGGTTTTTTGTCTCTCTGAAATAATCAAAACATTCTCTCTAAATATTCTGAAATATTCTCTCTAAAATTCTGAAATATTCTCTCTAAATTTCTTTCTGAAATATTTTTATCCCAAGGAAATCTTGCTGTACGCAATATATGATATCATAACTATGTAACACATATGATATCTTATCCATACTTAAAATTAGAATATCTTCATGCTCAGACGCATCTGTGTAATCTCGATTTCACTCTCTAACATGTTTTTATGGTGTCTAATATTTCTCGGAGTAAATTATAATAAGGATTCGTACTGTCCATAAAATATCGAAGTTTGAAATCAATGGAAAATTCGCAATATTAAAATGGCGTCGAGTAATTTCATATGTGCATATAATTCGAGCAATAATATATGTGCCTCATTCGAGAATATCAAACATATCTATAATTGACAAAACTCCAAATAACTATAGCAAAATATGTGAAAAATGAACAAAAGTNGTTTGAAATCAATGGAAAATTCGCAATATTAAAATGGCGTCGAGTAATTTCATATGGGCATATAATTCGAGCGATAATATATGTGCCTCATTCGAGAATATCAAACATATCTATAATTGACAAAACTCCAAATAACTATAGCAAAATATGTGAAAAATGAACAAAAGTTACATTAATAAGAAAGCAAACAACTTTAACAAAATATATAATAAATAAAACACATTAAAAGGCATTATTTCGGTCACATCTAATCCTCGGCTGAGGAATAATTTCATCTTAAATCACGTTACGTAAAATACAGGAGAGATGTCGTGGGAAATAGTTCAATAATTCGTACATAAAAAGGGACGCTGCTGAGATGGTATTTGGTGAAGGACTGCGAGTAAACTGGAAGATGAATGAGGCGAGTAATGGGTCATGAATCGGCAAGAAAAGGGAACGTTCAGAGGTGGCCATCAATAAGAGAGCGAAGGGAGGAGCCGATATTACCCATTCGAGGGAAAAGCACCGAGAGACACCAAACGGATGTCGAAACGATGGCGTCTCTCGAGTGCCAACGGACGAGACAGTGCGGCACTTTTCGAAGAGAAAGTAGAGCCGAAAGAAAATGTCGAGAAGTGAAAGAGTATTGCTTTTTGATGGTAGATGAAAGCACCGAGCCGCTTTTGACGACTGATGTGCGGGCTAAACGAAGGGATAGAGAACGAATATCTCCGCCGGCTCGCAATGCATCATGGGAACGTGAACCAACTGCCATTTTTTCAGGAAACCCTCTCCACCATCTATTCTTGCGAGAGAACTTTCCTAACATAGGCATTTTCTTCTTTTAATATCCCCGCAGCTCATATACTCTCTGCCAATCTCCCTTCATTCCTTTACTTCTCTTTTATCTCTACATCTTCATATGACTAAACTTTTCAGGAGGCATTATGACGGACCCTTTTCTGTTGTCCCTCTGAAACTTTTTGTTTCACTTGTATTTCCTTTTGCTTGACCCACCCACGTCCGCTCAGAACTTCTTTCCCCGAAGGCTGTGTACAAGACTTCATACGAAACTGTTTTGTCCAAAGTCATCGGAAGAAAAGATATATCAAGTTGATATCGATTAAAGGCGTACCCTCTGAAAGGAGAATGTCACGGCTAATATAAAATGGCTTCGGAAATAAAGATCCTAGCTAATTACCGCAGAAAATGAGAACGATAAAGCGCAGTTATTTGTTTTAAAAATGCTTCTCGTTTTATAGCACTAATATTAATTTATGTAATAATTATGATAAAGATGGCGGTCACTGGTCCACATACACGTCACTCTGACAGAGTCGGGAAGAAAGGGAACAGGATGATGATGAATATTAATTTACGAAATCATTAATTCATAATCAACCAATAAAGTATTAGTATCCGTTACCTCGGAGCCGTCTTTGACGAATATTTCATGAAATTCCTCAGTTATGCATAAGTAGACATGAATAACAGGTCGATTTCATCTGAACAGGTTGATCTGATGATTGAGATTCTGTAAAACTACCAAATGCATTTAACGTCCTCAACAATTGAAATTGATGAAATATATAAGTAATGTGCTATAACTTGTAGAGTGTTTTGCTGATTAGGTATAAATGCGAAGTTGAGCTCTTAAATACGAAATTATGGTTCGTTTTTGTTCTGGTAGAACTCAATTTCTCGTCATTTGTTCATTTCCCTAAGTCCAAATCCGAAAATCAAAGTCAGTTGAAGGATAAGGTATGTAGGACTCCTACATTAAAACGTTTAATCTGGCTTGAACAATTTATTGAACGATAATAATTCCTCAGTTTAAATTTATGTCGTAAATAACAGAAGTATATTTAAACTTGTTGAACTCGTCCTGAATAGAAGGGATGAGAATAAAAGGAAATTTTATGGATGGCATTCCATTTTATTTTGTCTTTAGAGAGTTTTTATTCAGGGAACGCCGGTTGCTAAACGGCCGAAGATGTACACCTACTTCTGCATAGGACAGAGGCTCGTATCCCTAATGTTGAGATTTTCTTTTTGAGCTATATTAATAATTAATCGATATAAATAGTAATGAAACATAATTATAATAAATAAAGTAAAACACATTGAATTGTAAAAGCTAACTTAACAAATTATTAATTATAAATAATATTTATTAATAATTGAGTTTAAATATAATTAAAATTATATTTAAACTCAATACGGGACTCCTTCCACTTTCTTCAGTCAGTGACCATCTTCCCTTCTCAACGAAAAACCGTCTTGATTTATTAAACTTACGGGGTTCGAATATTTCTAGAAGATTCCTGCGCTGAAATATTAGAGAGAACAGAATCCAATTCATCCAGATGTCGTCTCAGATTCCTGAGCTCTGCGTATTGCTTAACTTTCCATATCGTTTGCGTGAGCTTATATTGCTGTGGTGGGTGTTTCGGTTCTGGTGGGATTCTTCCCGCTTATCACTTTCTAAGTCTAGCGGTCGTTGATTATACGGGTCTGTTTGCATCAGTGGGCGGAAGGGCTGCTTTTTCGTTGTTTATAGACGGCAAGCACGGACGCTGAATATAAGGTTTTATGGCTGTTTGGTCTTGGGGCTGGGTTGGACTGATTTAAAAGGGAGGAAAACTTATGGCTGGAAACAAAGGTTTGCCTAAAGGTGCGTTTATTGCCGATATTGGCTAATTTAGATCGACAAGCCTTCCTGGGCTAAATTAATTGATCCTGAGAAAAATTTTCATTATTAATTCAAGCGAATGAATTGAAATAGCCTTCCCAGGGTGGATTTAAATGAGTATACGAATACGGCAGAATTGGAAGTAGGGAGGTTTTTTATCAAAAAAAATTATTTTGGACTATTTTAGTTAAATATGCCAGAATCTGTATTTATCCTTGAACTTCTCCCTAGTTCTAATTGCGATTTCGGCCTTTTTTCTTTGCTCTTTTCCAAACAGCTTTTCTAACCATATTACAGAATACATTCAAAATGCGAGACATGAAAATTATTTTTTATTCTTATCTAGGTCGAATAACTTCCAACTACAAATAAAAAAATGCTACTTAATAATAATTTTTTCAGCATTTCAGAGGTCATTCATAATAACTCTGCAGTTAAATATTACACATTATACTCGAAAAACCGCATAATTTCGATGATCATGCTATCGGAGTTGTGTTCAAATATAACATTTATCTTTCTTGTTTTAATTCTGTTAATGTTGAATTGTATCGTAACTAAATTAATTATTAAAATCTGATATTTTAACTGTACGCAAAATTATTAGTCTGAAGGCTGGTTGGATTTTAACCCCTTCCACCATTAGCTACAAAAACCTTTCATAAGGGAGTTAGGCTTACAACTAGGCATGATGAAATTAGATGTAGTTACAATTTCTGTTCTCAAAGAGCCAGTACATTATAAGTGGAAAATGCTCACGTTAAGATAGCTCAATGATTCTATGAGTAAAATTATTTTTAGTTAAAAAAAGTTTTAATTATTTTTTCTTTTTTTTAGGGTACCGGAGAATGATTGTTATGGTCAAAACCGGACGAGTTAAATATAAAATTGTGGAAAATACTTTACATGACAAAAAAGTTAGGCGTATCCATAGTACCTGGTGTTAATGAGTAACACTTTACATAGCATTCGATATGGTGTGACAAAAATGCCGTATAATGATTACTTAGCGTTAGTAATGCCATATTAATTTTCAAGTCATCAGAGCCATGATCAGTACTGATTGTGAGACAGAAGTAAATTAAATACACAATTTCATACATCCTGTAATATGATACCATATATTACATTTCCTTATCATTATGGGCGAAGGATTACAGTAATCTCATAACAACAGAGTCAGGCCATCAAAATATCAAATACACAGCGATAACAAGTGAGACACTCATTTCTATAGATTGAATGTGATCGACCCTTTTATCGAGAGTGGTTTCAGAAGATGAGAATTCCCTCTAACATAGAAAGGAGCGATGAAACGGGAAGAGAATGGATTCCATTGGACATTAGGCGGTCTATGGGAGGGATGTTCCAAGGATTTCGGATCGCAGGGGAGGATTCTTAGGAACTAAATGAGCCCCCGCGAAGTGACAGGTAAAGGGAAGGAGCAGACGTGAAGGAATAAAGGGTCGATCCTTGAAAGGGAGTAATATGGGAAAGGGATTCCGACCTGGGGTGGGATCAAACGATGCGAAAGAGCGGAGGTGTAAAGGTTTTCATGAGATGTTGAGGAAGATCGGGTTGTGGTTTTCGATGAGTGATATCTAATAACGCGAAAGGAAGAAATTTTGGAGTGTAATAATAATCCATAGAGGGTATTTCCAGGAACGTTGATAAAACCAGGATTGCAAAAACTCCCGTAATCTCAGTTCTCAAATGCAAGAGTACTTCCAAGGAATAAAACCAACGCTTTTCTGGCGAATGGTTTCGGCCTTAATTTCGTGGTAGTTCACAATCAAAGAAACAATGGACAGTTATTCTTTTTTACGCCGTAATAAATACACAGTGTCCTTGGTTTCGATTCGTGGCAATATTTCTTGTGGTGTAGTAAAAAGTAACTGTCCATTGTTTGTTCTCCGACGTTAATCGTCTCTCAACCATTGTCTCAAATAACAGATCCTTCAGTACCCCGGTTATGCGTGCGTCTTTGAGGGGTAAAAGTAACATTGGATTAATAGCTTATTGGTGCTCCCGGATAACCATGTGGGTAACGCGTTCGACTTTGATGAAACTGGTCCCAGGTTCGATTCCCGGTGAGAGACCATATCTGCGAAATTACCTCGGCACTTCGGAGTAAAGTGTCGAAGCACTTTTTATAAATACTGCCACTACTATCAATAGATTATCATCATCAAATACCAGTGAAGAATAAATACAAGTATTGTATAATATTAAATTAGAGAAACAATCACACTTAAATCTGCTACACAAGGAATTACAAAATATTTATAATGAGTACAAAAATACTAGCATATTTAATTCAGCATCTGTCGTTTTTGGATTGCAACGAATATTAACGAAAAATTGGAATAAAAAGGATATAATCTGCTTTTGGAAAACAGAATCGGGAATCTCTCTCTTCGGCCTGTAACCTCAATCCAATATCTCCATGGACATCCCATTCCTTGCTCGAAAAAAATCAATAACTGATAAGAAGACCGTTACCGAATTCTCCGAAGCTGACAATCCAACCAAAAAATGATCCTCCTCGGCAGAAAAATATCAAAGCGGTCCACATCAAGAACCTTTGTAAACTTATCTCTTTGAGTGAGAAAAAATGTTATCAGAAAAGAGAAAGAAACATATCTTCAAGATTCTTCTGTATTTCCCCCTAAAGGAATTGAAATCTTAATTGTAACAAATTTGACGTGATATCATTTTTGGCATTATTTCCGCACTTTTCCCTCAAAGCCTAGCAATTAAGAATATTCAACTAATTCAGTGATTAACTTAAGAGCTATGAAAGACCTAACGTAGGTAGATGTTGTTTAGGTAACGTAACGTAGGTAGATTTGTTGTTGATTTCCTTTTCAACAACAATGATAATAATGATTAAACAACAATGGTTATTAAGCCCTGTGGCAAGTCAACTAAGAGCAATAGTGAAAGAATAGTACCAGATACAAGCAGCCATATATATATAAATATGTATGAACATTATAAAGGGTAAGTTTATTAACATTTTAGGAAAATAAAAGTTGCATAAATAAATATATCGCACAGTACTCAAGAACACTGATTGAAAATATATTGAAACAATAGGGATTGAAACTTATTTCTTCTTTGTGTCTCACGGATCGTTTCTGGCAATAGCGCACACTATAAATGATTTAGGAAAAGTGCATGTGAAGGGATATAAAATTCCGTGATTTATTTCTTAATGCAGGGCGAATTAGACGAGGAGGAGAAGAATAAAAATTGCTGATGAAATATTAATCACTTTTATCTCTTTTTAGAATTTGTATACAGATTCATATCAATTCATGCTTTATTTGGCTAATGAAATCGCTTACCAGGAAGTAAATATCGGAAATGAAAAGCTTCATGAGGAAATTAAAAAATATATCTATTATTGCGCATACGTAATTTTCACGAAGTTACAAGGAAAGCTATTATTTCAATTCGTATCTTCGAAGCGGATACATTCGCCACAATTATACGTGAGGATATTTTGGTCATATTATCGTATGATACGAAATTCAACATTCAGTCGTCAAGGTAGTCTGCCGTGATTGAAATGAAATAGACAGCTAGATGTTATTGATTTCAAAGTCCTTCATTCACATTTAAGCAGCTTAAATTCATCCCAGGGATGTCAAGTGTAGAAGTAAAATAATATCTAGAATTATTATTTTTTATTCACTTTCGGCATGATTTCTTTGAAACGAGTCGATCTTTTGAGAACTAACTGGTGATATCGGTTACTGTAATATAGTTAATGTATTATAATGAATAAAAGCCTTAGATAAGTACCTCGGCACTGTTACGTC
This sequence comes from Ladona fulva, assembly GCA_000376725.2. NCBI lineage: Eukaryota > Metazoa > Arthropoda > Insecta > Odonata > Libellulidae > Ladona > Ladona fulva. The sequence continues at coordinate 106,214 of KZ308343.1, read as the reverse complement.
ATTATGATTACCGGTTGAGGGTATGGAAAATTCCTGTTTTTCTGTGTCAAGAACAAGCTATTCGGCGAGGCGTTCCTTCGGAGAAAGAGAAAACGATGAACAAATTCGAAAATGACTCACAAAACGACTCGCATATTAGTGACATCAGTTAAACAAGTTTCGACGTATATTCTTTCATATGCTACTGTTTTGGTCCAAAGCTGTCAAAATCTCTCTGCTGGGACTCCTTTTGTTTGACTCGAGCTATAAAGATGTTTCGCGCAACCGTTAAACGTGTGATTACTTATCTGTTATAATTGCTCAATAGTCAATAGTCGTAATATCATTACTCAATCGTCGATTGGGACGTTGTTTATTGATAAAATTTAATTTCAGGCAAGTCAGATACGGTAAAAGTACCTTCACCGTTAATTTCACCGAAAAATCATTAATTTACCTATAAATCTATGATCGGGTTCGGGTTTAGGGTCTGAAATGTCCCAAGATAAGTATGGTTAGTTACACTCTGAAAAAATAATCGTCCAAAGGGCGAAACTAAGGAAACGAAATTCTTCGAGCGTTTGAAAAGAAGTGTGAATGTGACAGGGAAAGTTTGACACCAAGGAAAGTTGTGTATTACATCTTGGTAGACAATGTGTGGATAGAATGGGTAGATGTGTCGTCAAAAGAATGGAGAATTGTGTGCCTTAAACTTTTGCAACATTGATGTCCTCCCTTTTCGAGGAAGTAAGGTTTTTCAGAGAAAAGTTTCTTTTATAACAATACTTTCACTCTCACTACTTCCCTTTCCATCCACTCAACTCCTATTTTCACATGTATTCTCAACTCTTTCCTTTGAAAGATGCCCTAATTTCTTCGAACCCCTATTTTCACGTGTATTCTGAACTTAATGAAACGAGAGAATTATATTTGCTGGGCTTAACCTTAGAACAGAGGTTTAATTCTAGCACCTGGTGTGAAAAATTTAATCATGCAGTTTGTTTCAACCGCTTTCAACAAAAATGTCGAGAGAACGATTTTCAGGTACCAAAAGTTGATAACATAATACATTACGAATGTATTCATGCTGCTGGAGTTGTCTTAGGTACTAATTATTTGAATCCTCGGTGGACTTGTACAAATTCATAAGAAAAGAAATATTGAATCTATAGCATCACACTGGAGTAATACCGTTCCTAGACTTCCCGCACCATTCCACTGAATTCAATGGAAGGTTTTCGGGGGTAAAGAACATACGTACATGTATGAATCGTAATACCTAAGAGAAAAATTCTTTTTCTTAGTTATGTAATTTTAAATGAAACAAAAAGCGCATATCTTAATTAAAGTATAATGTACACCATTATATTTTACCCTGTAAAACATCGTAATTGAAGAAAAATAATCGAGTATTATACTCTTATAGGTGAGTGATGCACAAACTACGGACCATATCCAGCGCAGTATACGCTCTTCCATACCCGCGATGATAATTGCTGCTGATATCGTAAGTGATCATTAAAATATTAATAGTTTTATGTAGTAGAGTATCCGAGATGATTTACTAATCGTTATTAAGCAGAGTAATATATCTATATATTTCAGACATTGATGTCGTTTTTCAAACATACTGGTAGCTGTAACCCAACGTTATGGGTTTGCCGCTCCTCCGAGTAACTTAGGTTTATATCGTTTTACTAAGGTCCAATATTATAGTGTATACTTATAATGGACCTCAACTAAAGTTCACTTTAGGGCGTTGATAGTTAATTATTGATAATTTTTTATATAGATGACAAATTAGCATGTATATTAACTATAATCTACACTTTAACTCCAACTAAACAATAATGCCCGGCTCTAAAATGAGTATTAGTTTAAGTATACATTATTATACCGGGCCTATGTCTTGTAATCTTTCAATAATCTTCCCTTGAATCTCAACGACCAATCAGATTTCAACCTGAAATTGCGGAAATCATTCCTTCCGATTTTCCGATTACAATAAGGGCGACATCAGTACATACAACCAGAATAACAAAATCATTGGTAACACTGCTTATTGATTTTTGAGAGTAGAAAGAGTGCTAGAGGAGAATACGCTTGAGAAACACTGCTATACGATGCAAATTATCTAAAATTAGGTTTTTATCTCGTAATGTTTTAATCGTGAAGTATGTATCACTTTAAATTGAAAACAATTGCCTTCGGAATAATCAACGCAGGGGCTATTTCTGTCTGCAGCCGCACGACCTCTGATAAGTATTTCCGATTCTAAAGATGCTAAAAGGTGAATGCCGAATGGTTGCCAAGCGAACGTGTGAGGCGATGGGAAGTAAGCGAATTGATGAAGGACTCCGTTCCCACGCTTCCCCGGGTTAAGCGGTTGAATCCGTTGCCCACCTTCTGCCCATCCTCAACTTCCCCTGTGCCTCCCACGCCTTTTTTCCTTTTGCCCTCGCCGCCTTTGGGGAGGCTGAGAGGGGGGACGTAGAGCTAATAAGCGCCTCTCATCGCGTGTCAACTCATTCTAACTACTCCCGCATTAACTCCGTGCAATTATACCGGTGTAAATTGCATAGAACACTCGGAATGAAACAAAAGGATCGTTGCCTATTATCCGAGGTAAATTACAGCTCGGTGGATCCCGACTCTTAATTGCCGGTGTAGTTGGAGAGGATATGTACCGGTGCAAACGGAATTGCAGAGGTAATATGTTTTCATTTACTAACGTTTCGAGTCGGCGATGTTTTATAATTTCGGCGAAATTGCAAATGGCCATTTCAACGGTAAATAAGAGAAATGGTTACGGAGGTAAAAAGAGAGTTTTAATATAATTTGAGATGGATGCAATTTTAAGTAATTTTTGAATTTAAGAATGAATCTGCGTATCACTCGACATTGAAAGTTTGATGAAGAGATAATTTGGTTAAGCATTCGTCAACACGTCTGTAGCAATATATAATGGTGGAAGAAGTGATCATGCTTGTCATAGAAACGCTATTAAATTGTCTTTATTATTAGTAATAGTTGTGGAGAAGTAATTCAAGGAGTAATATTCTTAATTTTTTTTAGAAACCTCTTTTTATTCTTGGAAACTTCGAAAATAATTTTATTCAGTGAACAAGTTTCAAGAAGATAATTGTAGTTAAAACATATTTAACGTATATTCATTATGCTGTACTTCATATCTCATAGCATACTATAGTTTGTTCAAACATTTTTAACAAATATAAATATTACAGCTTTAAACTTACGAATAGTAAGTACGAAAAAGCTAGTACGAATCTTGCAAATTACCTATATAACATCATTTTCCCTCCAACATTATATCCAGCACTTCCGGAACGACTTCGTAGTATTTTATGTATTGATGTATTTTATGTATTGATGTAACCATTTTGAGAAGGAATTATTATTTTTTGATTTTACATGTATTTAATCCCTGACTTCGTTAGATATGATATCGCTTATGATACGAATAGCTTCTGTAAACATATGTATATAACATTTAAATTTCACTGATATTTTGTTAGGACATTAATGACATTTAGGCAAAGTAATCCTATGATATGTCAAGGTTTTTAAACCAATTTCTAGGTGTGGCGTAGTAAGATGAAGACGGTTATTCTGAAACGAAGTCAAGTTCCGCATAGCGCATGCCAGGCAAAAATAATTAAGGCAAATTTTACTGACAAAGTAAATATACAAGAGAAACACGCAAACAGGTAACTGTAATGTACGATTTAAATACGAATTAACAAAAACTACGTAAGATAAAACTTATTAAGAAATGTAATAATTACCCTTTATGCTCATTTCATGTCACTTTTTATGGAGTTGGTTCTCAGCCCTTTAGGACGGCTTGGCATAATACGACGACATTCTAAGATTGGATTACAGCGGAAACACGTCCTCATTACATATCCGTTAGAAGGAAAGCGATGAATTTTAATGTCATCGTTCTCCCTCGCGAACAAATTTGCATCGATGTGCATTAGGAACTCTTGGACTTATTTAAAATCGATTTCTATCTCCCGAGGACATTTTATATGCTTATTTTTTCTGCCTTCGACTGGCACCGAGCCACGGTCAACAGGCTGCTGGCATCGTTTCCGAAGACTTTTTTTTTCGATTCCTAGCAATCTCTCCTGTTCAATCACTGCTCTGCATTCACCTGAAGACGAATCTCTCTATAAAATACCTTTTAATACCGAGTTTTGACGACGAAAGTATAGCTTACCGTGAATATGTAATCATAGAAAATAATTTGCCAAATCTATTAATTGGTAGGATGCAGAGGGAGTTGTTTTCTACAGCGTATTTCAACGGGCCACATAGAGAATTCGTCAACGAGAAATATGAATAATAATCTAAAAGCAGGATATCACGATAAAGTAAAACTCATTTTCCTTGCTTCTTGCGGTAGATGTGCTGGGTGCACTCAATATTTTGTTATAGAAAATAATGCCGTACTTCCCAAGGCTGGAGAAAAATACCCGTAAAACTAATTTAAATTGGATTTTGAGTTAAAGTTACTCGTATTTGGAAAAATCGTTTCACCTTGCTGAGATCAGGAGCGCATCCAGAATGTTTTCTTCGGGGGCTGAACTTGGGCATCATGACCAATAGTGTAATGTTTCACACTTAACAATGTAATGCGAAATTATTTATTTACTTTTCAATAGCTCTTAGTTCGCAGATAGCATTTAAAGAGGCAGTATGAGGTCCGCAGGCCTCAATATTATTATTATTTGGCGCAAACAGGTTTACCCAATTACGTGGCCTGAAACAGGTAAAAATGTTTTAAGATTACAAAATATAAAATAATTGAAATACATGCAGATGAATTATACCAAGAGTAAGAAACTAATTCTTTAAATCCTAAATCTAAAATATTTTATTAGCTTTCCTATTTAGGGAACACACATTCTCATCTAAAAAATCTACAGGATTTGTCAGTTCATTAACAGGTCGTATTATTCGTGGAATAGACGAAATTTATGGACGGAGAGTACCAGAAAGGATACTTTCCGAGTTGAGCGGAAAGGTATTTCAAGTCAAAAGATTGAGCAGGAATCATGGAAACCACTGAGCACATTATGTACAAAAGAGATGTCATGCACTTTGCTAATCTCTTCGCCAGAAAGTTATCTACCATGAAAAGGCAGTAAAGTAAGTAAAGGCATGTAAAGGCAGAGGTAAAGTTCGTATCTCGTAATGCACAAATAAAGTTCCAGTAATTAATTCCTTAAATTATATTTATCCATGGCGGGCAAGAAAGCATGATCCACTTTGGAGGGTCATTCTTCCATCAAAAGCGGAATTCTGATTATTTTTAATGAGAAATTTTGATGATAGGAAGCGTGAAGACTCTCCATATTTTTTTAATGATCGATAATCAAGATGAAATTCAGTTTTGGCTGAAATGAGTTCTAAAATGGAAAAATTGCCCAGTATAGAAAATATAACAACATTCTCACTGAGTTAAATAAACACAATACTGAAAATTATAAAAATTACGCGAATTTCCTGCCACATTTGTGTACTTAATTTTTGTTACGTAGATATATCAATTAAATGATCCACTGAACCCAGATGATTTTGAATGAGGATAGTTTTGGATCATTCGTGTCTTTGTTAAGCTGCTATTAACAGCTGCTATTACAGATACTAACAGTGCAAAATTAGAGGGCGAGGTTCATTCAATGTTTCTTTTATATCTGAACCAGTATCAGCTACATATTCATTACCAGTGCTGTTCTTTCTTTTACTTCCTCAATCCCACCTCATTTCCACCTTCCTCTCTTTCTACTGCCAAAGATCGCTCGGTATTTCTCTCGACTTCCTATTTTAGGGAACCCAGTGATGCATAAATGCACACCAGTTGAGCGTTATAAACGAGTTCAGTAGATATACATCCGGTAAATAAGGTTGAATTGGACATGCAGCGAAGACCTTCGTACAAAAATATTTTTCTTTTACCATTCATGTAGATTTAATTTCACTTCGTAACAGGTGCCTACGATTTTGCAGTCTGGCTGACTTAGTTTAGCGGAATGGTAAAATTCAGGGGTCCAGGTTCGAGTCCTGGCTAAGCGGAGTTTTTCTTAGTTAAGATCTGGCTGTATTTGTTCACAAAAAATTGTTTTCGTCCCTCCTGAAACTCTACGATATAAGAATGTTTGTGGGAGCACCGGAAAATAAGTAAATGAATAAAATGAATTTGTCACTCGAGTCTTTTTCCACGTGAATTCCTCAAGATCCCGTCATTTCTCCCAAATGATCATCTTTCCTTTGTCCGCCACTCGTAAACAATGAAGTAGTCGATCGAAGGACTTTGGTGTGGCGTTGATTGATGGTGTACTTGGAGATTTCCTGAGGAATGATTTTTATGGATTGTACGAAAGATTAGCCTTATAGGTAGCGTGTCCGACACTGGTGGAAGCAATCTCGGGTTCGATACGGGTTAGCGACAGGAATGGTATTAGGCCATAAAATTAATGCTAAACCCAAATTCATGACCATTAATGGCCGTCAGCGGACCCCATAAGTAATGGTAGAATAAGGCTAAACAGTAGAAGATTAATAAGTAGGAATACCATATTCTGAAGGTAAAAAAATGAGACTTATCAAATTCTGAAGCAGGTAAAACCGGGACGTTGCCTTAAAGCTTGGTCTGAGTTAATTTCTTGTGCTTTTAAGATACTCAAGAGTGTGTGTAGCTTTATTAGGCTATGAAAATTTGTACAAACTATTTTCCCTTCACCGTGACAGTGATTTCTAGCAAAAGTTAGAAGCGATTCGCTGGTCCCTTAGTAGTTTAATGTGCAAGGGTTTAATCGCATAGGTGTCAGACGAATGCAATAATGAAAACATCGTTGAGAGGTTATTATGGAAGGGGTATGTTACACCAACTGAACATGTGAAAAGAGCATGCTAGACTCAAAACACCGAGGAAGTGGGGAGAAAACCGCGAAAAGGTCGGGCGAATGTGGTTGGTGAGGATCTCAACAAGTGGAGGAAGGGGAGTTCGTTAAAAGTCATGTTCGACGGGTTGTCTGGAATTGGGCGGAGAGAAAGGAGGTGAGAAAATAGAAAAACGTGCAAATGAAAGTAAAATTTTGAGTATAGTAAAGTTAACGTATCCGAGGCGAGGGATTTTATATATATTTTTAGAGTTACAAGTTTGCTTAAATTTGCTGTGAAGCAATTATTATTCATCGTGTCTATTAAACGATCTTGAATAATTCGCTCTGTCTCCGCGACAATCTAAAAGTAACTAAACTCCATTTGTGATAAATTGATGATTTCATGGTTATTTACCAGAATAGTGATCTGGTAAATATGCGGACAGTTATAGGCGTTTAAGTAAAGATATTTTCACGCCTTGCATAAAACTATCCTATTAAACTATATCATATCATGTGGGATAAAAAGTTTGTGAATAAAAAAATATCACGATCATTTGCGATGTTCTTCGAGTTCTTAAGAGTATAAGAAATCAAGCAAACCTAAGATATAAACAAAACAGTAACTTATGATTACTCCGAAAGTTATTACAATGGTGGTTATCGTACTTCATTACTAAACAATTAAACATAGCGAACGATTAGACATTATTTATTGCCTCAGTGGAGCAGAGGTTGTCATGAAAAGCTAGGGATTTGTTATCGAATCTTTGTCAGGATAGGGATGAACTGCTATTAAATGTCCATCCTTGGCTGGATACGGGGTATTAATCCATTCGAGTCAATGCACATTTTGAAGAGATCCTCGTCAGAATTACTGAGATGATACGCAAAACCCTGCAATCTCAACATTCTCAGCCATTTAGAGCTGCCTCACACCCCAATCCCACCGAAAGCTCAAGTCACCTCTCCCGGTGGGTCCTAAGTTTCTATCCTTTCCGTTCAGCTACCGTCTTGAACCCCTCCTGCTTATTCCTTCCGGTCTCACCTACGTTCCACCATGCACTGTTTGATTCTTTACAGCTGTTACCTCACCCTCCCCGTTCTTTCCCCCAACCCCCATTTCCTCTTGCACCTATCCCATTCGTAACATTCCGCTCCATTTTCCCTTTCTCTCTATCGCTTTTTTCTCTAGAAGCACCTGACTGTATCTCCGTGTCCAGCTCAGTCTTCTTTTTTCCGCTCCCCTTGCACGCTTGATACACTCATCCCCCGCTCTTTTCTACGCTCATTAACCCCGACTTCCCATTGTCGAGGATGATTGTTGCGTGCAAAAGGGATGCGTTATTACGGAATAAGAGCTCGTGAACCAAGGTCGGCGGGACTGGCAGACAGGTTTAAGGGGAGCTGGAGTTGACCACCGGAGATCTATGCTTTTTGGGCGGACCTGAGAGTCCTTCCTCACCTTACGAGCACATCCTTTGTGGACAACAATGCTATCAATTCCGAAGCCGCTCTCGTAGAATAACAGAAACGAGCTGTGATACATATTTGCATATCTGTCGAATCACTTTTCTTAAGGTATTTTTGGGAGGTATAGATTAGATAGTTCCTTCCTTGGAAGTAAGAAATCGTTCACTGTTGACAGCAGAAAGGTAATTTCCTTGGCACTACAGTAGTCGAAAGTTTTTGAATGGAATTTTGTAAAAGGAGATTATATGCAATCCTCAATTCACTCGATTTTCTTCACTTTTACGAAGTTATCCTAGATCTTAAATAACCATACCAGATTCGTTTCCTGCCAACTAAAATATGAGGAAGAAATGAAATAGAAAAATTCTGCTGTAGCCTGGAACTGAACCCAAGACTGCCTCTTTCCAGGCGGCTGCTCTAACCACCAAGTTACCACGAATTCACTTCAATCTCTTAGGCTATGATGGGACTGAAATATGCTAATTTAGTGGGATAATAATAGCGTATGGTAGATTATTGAAGTGAATAAAGATATTTTATTTCAAAACTTGTATTGGGAGGCAATGACTTTTTTCAAGTTCATCTTCATGCGGTGATTTAATTCAGTTATCCACGTTAAAAAATAATATGGTAGTGAAGTACGACTATAATGTAAATTACTTCACACCACTGTGCCACTTCGCCCTTAGGGTCTTCCGGATAGTCAAATATGCAGCGCGTTCGATTTTGATGAATGCGGGCCCGGGTTTGATTCTCGGTGGGTGTCAAATGACCTTATCACTTAAACAATACTATATACTACTCTTCACCTTTTTGAAGTCACCTTATGAATAAGATTGTAGGCGTATCTATATTACGTATTTTAGGATAGAATATGTAGTTTATTATAGAACTTGATTTACATGAATTTAAAATACAGCATAATAGAAATTAATCGATTGGGAAAGGCAAAACGGCACAATAAAGAATAAGTTACAAGATATAGTATTCGCTTTTCCGTTTGATATTCTTCGAATACCTACAATTCTAAATATTTTTGCGATTACATTTTTCAACATTCTTAGTATACAAACCAATATTCAAGGTTTGCTGCTAGATGCTTATTTTTTAATAAATACTCATTTTACATTCTCCTTAAATGCGAATTCTGTATTCGGAAACTCTTTCGCTAGTCTCAAAAACATCCCTTCAAAGATTCATAGCTCTACAATAAATTGTCCCAACGGTTTCAGCAAGGTTCAGACCAAGGAAATTACATTTGAGAGTGTTCAAGTTTTGTTCCTGCTGATGAGGTATTTATTCTTGTTTATATTTAATGAGGGCGACAGGAAGTACGGGGCGAGTAGTAAAGCCTCAACCGACCTATTGGGAAGACCTCTCTACCGTGGAAGGAATCTATTCTAATCTCGAAGAGTAATTTTACCTTATTTTTCGGCGATGGGTCGCTGATTCATCTTTGCGATGAGTTGGTGAGGGGAAAAGGAAAAGCTTGGTCAAACTTTATGGTTGGAGAAACGTGCTTTTTTTATTTGTGGTAACGAAGCCTTGGAAAATTCCGGCGTGCCAATGGTGCGTTGGTAAAAGATTTTTTGTGTTATTTTCTGACGCGCCCATCAGGATGTGCAACGTCTCTAATAATTGATGAATGGCATAAAGGTAGGTAGATATTTATTCTATGCAGTGCTACTTTCGTTATATAGTTAGAGCTATTCCTCATAACTTTGAATATTCTCTTCCGGTATACCTTGGAATTCTTGTCACTAAGCTAAGAGGACTGGAAGATTTTACTCCTAATTATATTAGTTTGAATAAGTATTCCGACTCTTTCACAAGTGGGTATCCTTTTACGGGCAATTTACCATTCTGATACGCAATGCTATCACATAACTGATTGATGCTAATTGTGTAGCTTCTTTATAATTTCAAATGATACAGGTGAAATTGAGGGAATTTTAAGAAGTGGAGTGGACATTTTCAACACAAAATTCAATGAAAACTTGTGTCGTTAATCAGTTTCCACTGAGATCTGTAAGCATTGTTCGCACTCTTATACTACTTTAAACTGTAGTATATGCTAAATCTTACTTTTTTATTCCTGAAAAATTTAGTCGATCGTTAGTAAATACATATAATATGCTTTATGAAAATTCAAGCTAATGGCTGAAGGTAATTTTTGATGCTCATATTACTTTCAATTCTTTTACAGGTAGCTTGCGAGTTCTAATTTGTAACGTTTTTTAATATGAGTTCTTTCATAAAGTAAATTTCAAGGTGATAAATCGATTTTTACATAAAAATTCATTCCGGAATTACTTGACGTTTACCATGTGAATCTCTTCTTGTGAATCCGGAAGTGAGCGGTGGAATCCTTGCGTGATTTATATCAGCAATTCTACTAATTCCATAAGGGAGTTTGCTGGATTTATTTACTTTCTCATGGAAACGGTATATCTCTTACATCAAGTGCAAAAACCCCATGTGGCTGAATTTCACCATTAAGATCTCCTGATTTAAAAGCACCACTAAAGTTCTCGATCTTATTTACTAGAAAGGTATTTTAATAGCTTAAAGTAATTAGTTTCAGGTGAAGGCACAAGCTTTAAGTATTGCCAGTTTAATTGGGAATTTAATTGGCTTCATATATAAAGTAAGAATTAGCTATGTTATTTTCTGCTTCACATCTAATCGTGGTGAATCCATTTTCTAAACGAGCGCTGGAGAGGTCCTACGAGAGTAGCAATCTAACGATGAAATGAAGCTGCTTGGATTATACCTGGAAATTGCTCCGTCAGCACAGGTTTATCCTACTGTAGAGGTTATATGGGGTCAATTAATGCTAATTGTTAGAATGTCTTTTTACGAGCCTACTATGCAGATGAGAGTTACGTCTAGAGCGTCTGCAGCGCACGCCTCGCGGAAGAAACAGAAATGCTCTCTGGCGGTCAAAAGACAAACCTCTTCAATGTAGAGGACATGTGCCGGCTTATTTAAAACATTCTGATTAGCTGCAGAAGATTTCCCTTAATCCGGGGGCAGGTTATTCGGATATTCGATTAATCTCAACCCTTAAAGAATAAGTAATAATAATATCAGTGTAGATTTGGGCGAAACTATATATTTTCCCCCCTTGATATTTGATGAAAAAAATACTATCGAATTATGTTTTTGGAACATGCTTCCGTAATGTTGATCGTACGGATATTTTCATTTCCAAAACCAAATAATGCCATGAAATAAAAACGTGTTTATTGGGCGAAATTGGGTCTGTAACTATAATCTGCAGTACCATATTGATAATTTGTCGTTGTAAGATAGTTTTGATCATTTTTATGCTACCCAAGCTCGCTCAGAGTTTTTCATGCTATTATCCATGATTCAGCGAATGTCATGTTTATAAGTAAACCGTTGACTAAGTGTACTGGCTTTTTTCATCTGATGTAATTAATCGAACTTTTTTGCCTATATTTGGATTTATTTGAGAAATTAATTTTATCACAGCTCACAAAGCATTCGCATGAATAATATTGTCTTCTAACATTCGCCGTTTTTCTATATTAAATATTCTTAAATCGTATTCCCGTCGTAAAGTGTATACATTCCAAAATATATCTATACCGTCTACTGGAAATTTTATTAAGATGTTTTCAGGAAAATATAATTAACAATTTACTAAGGCGATTATATAAATGTCTATATTATCATCTGCGGAAGTTGCAATAATTTGTATAAAATAAACAGTTTTGCAACAGAAACATCTATCAGTGAATTTTTTGCCGTAGTAAATATTTTTAATAACGTTTCTTTGCTAATATTTAATACATCCTGCTTTTTTAATAACTTCGGACTTGAAATCGCGGAATTTCATCGCAAAACACATGAATGAGAAAACAAAACAGATAACAAACAATAAAAGAATAATTTATTTGTGGAATAAATATAAAGTTTTCTCAATCTCGTGTTTTCCTGCTTTTTTCAGCTCTCTGATCTTTACTCTAAGAAATCGCCTTTGTGTTTTCCACTTATATTTCCAGGATGGAGTACTCGACTTTAAATTTTACTCAGTATCCATCTTTTACCCTATCGATTTTTCTGATATATGCCAAAATCGAGAAGTTTCCCCTACTAATTGTAAAATTAGTTAATTGAGTTTCATTCAATCACAGAAATAGTAGATATTTCAAGTTTGGATAGCTCCTGAGTTTTTCTTATTGCCCTACCGATTATTGTTTGAACATGCGTGTGTCGGATGATCATTGTTAATTTCTGCTAATTTATACCGTCCAATCGGCAAATATGCGTTCTAAACTCTATAAATATTTCGTTTTATTTATCCACTACCACTAAGTATGAGGTGATCTATGATGAGGTTGAGGATTTAATCGGCTTATTGATTTTTATATATTGATTATTTTATACGTTGATTGCATGTATCAGATGCGGATCACCAGATTATACATAATGGAATTAGTTTTGACTTATTTTATATATATTGAACAACTTGCATACCTACTTGCATGATGTATTTTTCTCGTAATGCAATGCAATGGGGGTAACCTTTCGCTTCTTATTGCAACTCCGCGGATCAACAAGTCGCTCCGATAAAAATCTCATCGAAAGGTCTTCGAAGAAAGTAAAACCTTGTCCAAACACTTCAAATCGTTTATCTTCTATCGCTGTCTTCCTGGAATTAATTAAACCGCTCGGGCACGCGAGGCGGGAAGAGAGGGGGAGCCATCTGTTGAGAGACTTGTCAAACAGCGCTCCGCGGCATTTCCACTTCCTATGCAAGTCTTTCACCATCGATTGCAGCGCCACTCTGTGGAGGCCACGGTGTGCATTAGGAGGTGGAAAGAATGGATAACTACGCCAGAAAAATGGAAGCAAAAAACAGGCGATGGAACAGCTGCGATTGAGGACATTTGGCGCACTTCGCACCAGGCATTAGTTACTCTTCGAAGATGACATAACATTCGGCTCTGATTCTCTTTGACTCTGCGAGGACGTGATAACAGCTACAGAGGTTCCGTGGGCAATTTGATGTAGGTGTCAAATAGGAAACGTCAAGCTTAAAAAAAAGTCAACCGTCAAGCCTGAGGATGGAATCAAACATACGGAGTTATCTAAGGCATCACACAAGAAAGAATTGAGGCAGCGGTATTTCGGCCATAGGAATCAAATATTTTATTAGACAGGCTATATAACTTGATTGATAAGAAAAAATATCTATTTGTAATCTAACAGGTATTCCCGTGGAGACTTCCGCAGAAACCCACATAGACACATCTAAGAGATGTCTCAGAGAGGACACAAAATGGCTCCCGAGACGTCGATGGGTCTATCTTATCTGATGTTAAGTTAACTTATAAAACAAAATATACTTGTTGGTAGATCAAATGAATCTATTGGGAAAGTACTAAATTTAATAAGGATTTTATACCACTAAATATTAGGAGATCTGACGTTAACTCCAAAGCAGGGATCTGCACCTCCTTTTAAACCTCAATTAGCACTTTAAAAGGTATTTATTACCAACAGAAATCAAATGTGAAATTAACACTTTCCAGGCATTGAGACGTCTCAAAAGACGTTCTTGAGACTTCTCTGAGAGTTATGATGTTATGTGGGAAGATTATTAATGCCCTCGTTTTTATGAGATAATTTAAGATTTTTTGAGAGTTTGCAGAAAGGGAAATAATATGATAAGCAAGGAAGTACAATTTAATTTTTCCATGGAAAAAGCTCTGGACTGGATAAGTTCTGAGCTTTTAGACCGGTTAACAACAACATGATTGACACTCTGAAATTTTAAAATCGTCATCACTGTGAAATCTCTCAGATGCAACGAAGGGTAAAATTGCGTCGGCATTACTTTCGCCATTACCTTGCAATTAAATTTTTATAGATTGCGAAAAAGCCTCAAGTCGTTACAATTGCTGTCTTAGCTGAAATATTTATCAACAGAAAATTAAGTTTTCAATATAAGCCGCCATAAAATCCATGACAAATATATAGAATAATATTTTTGAGTCGTCATAGCCATTTATACGAGTGGTATTTAAGGTTTGGGTCAAGCCTTTGAAGTCAAGCGGTATGTAAATAAGAATTTGATTATATGCATTGAATTGATGGAGTATAAATGTCATATATGATCTACTCACAAATTAAGATAGCTATGTCATCTACAGGGGTTTCATTTCTTATGAAGAAGGCTCTGTTGCGCTGTTTATAAAATTAAGATAGCGTTGTTTTAGAGAAAAGCAAAACTACAACTAGTTACATTCATATTTTCATTATTTGATAAATCGTATATTGTTCTTAACCTCATTGTCGTAAAAATTTCACTTCTCTCTAATGTGTGCTTAGATTTTGATGTTAAGAGGAGTAGAATTTAATAAAAGTGTTTTACATCTTCCAATTTACAACATGATTACCATTCACGAACAAGGAATCCTTACTCTTAATTAACAAGTCATGTGAATTTCCTTAAATTAAAACCTGCCAAATTTATCAAGTTTTCAAATTAATGATTTTTGTGAACCTTATAAAACCTCACGATTTATTAAAGCAGATTATGAGATAAATTTACCTCTATATTTCTCATTTACATCAATGCAAGATACCTGCAAGTTAAACTCTAACATCACTCGATATTGTCTCACTCCGGCAAGAAACTTTAAAAACAAAGCGAAATGCTCATATAATAGCGATTCATTAGTTTTAGTAGAAAATTCGCTAACCAAGGATGGATTGCAAATTTCTCTGACGTATGCCTCTTTTTATGGAACACAGTCGCCACTCACTCAGAAAAACTTCTCCGTTGCCGCATTTTCTCTCGGTTTGATGGATATATGTGTAAACAACGTCGAAAGAGGGCGTCGAACCGTTGACACGGATCAAGGAACGCTAAAAATTAAGAGAGACTTTCGCAGATCTCAATTTCGGTCGGAAAGATCATTGCCCCAGTTTTAATTCACAGCTAGCGGTACGGAGAGTTGCGAATTGCGCTAAAGCACTTCGACTCATGGTAGCAATACTCTCTCATTTCTCCCGAGGGAAATGATTTTGGAGTTTGTACCGTGATGAGCAGAGTTCATCAATTCTTCCTTTAATTACTATTAAATTGTCTGTAATGGTTTACTAATGTCGGTTCCTTAGAATTTAATGTACCGCTTAAATTAATAACGGCGAATAACTTATCAGACTCAATATTTAATATTATTTAACTAATGTTCATATAATTGGCTTGAAAAATACGCAACGAACAGCAAATGTAACAGCGATATTTTGAATAATTTCTTTTTCATTTCAGTAACAATATGTATATGTAAAAGGATTTCTTAGATATGTCTTGATTTTACTGTTATCTTCCGTAATATTTTCACTATCCTGTTTCCCCTTACAAATTACATTTTAGTTTTCATTTTTTATTTTATCTGACCAAACTAGCTCAACCCTGACTTTAATTTACCGATGAGTTCCGGAATTTTTTAAAACCTTCGGTGCAGAGGTATAGGGCCACCTTTATGGCAGTGAGGGTTGCACGTTCGCCTTCGGTGGTGGTCCAGATTCAATACCTTGTAAGGGCCACGATATTAACCACGAAATAATCATAAAATCACGAAACAGCTTGGGAGCTATCTGAATAGGTGTATGTAGATGATCCATGGGTATAGCTAATTAGTTTGTCAAAAATTCTCAAATTAAGTAAATCAATTGCCATTTTCCACGCAATTTGCTAATGACAACGACTTATTCTTCGAGTGACTAGACAACGGTACGTTGGTGAGACATGTCAGTAGCATATTTATTTCTAAGTTTTCCATCTTTGGGCGACAAGAAAATTACTGCGGCGGCTGGTTACGGAGCTGCGCCACTGTTACCAAGGAAGTTTTAAGTTCCAATTTTGATTATTTTAGTCATCTAGATTACGAAATGAACCATGTAATTCATCTATAAAATTCATAATATTCGAAATTATTAATATATATGTGAAAACTAAATCTTTCAAATTTTAAATAAATAGTGAGCGCTAGAAACATTATATGAGCGGCATTTAAGAGAGTATTGTGCGACTGGAACCCAGGGAACTAGGGAAGCAGCTTGGAGGGAACCCTGGTCACGCATTATAGTCGAATGTCTTATTTAAAGGTTATGCACGCTGTGTATTTATTGGTGTAAACCTGATTCGCGATTCAGTAAACGGGAACTGCAAATTGCCCGTTCTCTAGGGATTGTCATATCGTTCCAATTTTAGTGCTCTGATGCAAGGATGCTCAACTAAGTTTTGAACAAGTCAGGTTATTTGTATTGTTTAGCACGTTAAGCACTAGAAAAATTACAAATATATAACTCAACAATTGATAAGTGTTTATTCCACCGTATATATTCGCTATATTTGAAGTGCTAATAATAAATCAGATTATAACAGGGACGGATTTCGGCTATCAGAGACTTGAGGTGCAAGGATCACCCATCAGAGTGGGAAATACCCATTTTTATCAAATACGCATAAGATAATTATTTCGCTTAGCAAAAGAATATACAACCTATTGATTTATAAGTTGCATTTCCATCGATAATAATAAGTGATAAATAGAATTTACATTATATTGAGAGAAATTACCTAATCTATGCTATCAACATGTTATGTATCACTCATCAATGAAATACAGCAACATACAACAACACTGGAGTTGTAATTCCAGTGTTGTTGTTGTTGAAATATCTTGAAGTAAGAAAAGAGGTACCCATGTAAATAATTTCTCTATAAAAATTGGAAAAAGTATGTTATTGAGAATTACTACTACCCCAACTGTATACATATCTTGATTTACATGTATAAATTGTATATATGTACTTGGCTAGTAGAAAGAGAGCTGAGCCAGGGGAAGAGGGAGCCACTCGGTTTCATCTGGTCCAGCAAAAATAAAAACAAAGTCAAGTCAATGTGGGTGTGGCCATAAACTAGCGCCGATTAACAAAACTATAATATAAATTCGGAAATTTTGAAAAGCTTCTCAGACTAAGACCGCTCTTATATAACTCTGGGTGAAATTGTGCAGCCGCAAGTTGTACTGTTTCCTTGCAATAGATTTTTATACATCGCGAAAAAGCCGCGACTCGCAAAACGTGCAATTTTTGGGTACATACCTTGGTGTAAATATTTCTTCACGGTAAATTTATATCTTCATCTGCGCAAGAAAAAATTTCACAAAAACATATACTATACCTTTATAGTTTATTGTAAAAATTGTTCATAAAAGTTGCATATTAAGGTCGCAATAAAACAACAAAGTATAACAGAGGCACATAATTAAAAACCGATGGTAGTGCGTCTTCTTATAAATTGGCCCCTGGTTTCTAGTAGAGCAAGATATATTTGATAAATTAATGGAATAACCCAGGCTTTGGGTCCGTGAGACCCAGCTCCCATGCCATTAATCGGACCATTTAAATGGTAAGGAAAATGTTTATGTTATCGGAGTTTTAATAGCAAAATATTTGCATCGTGTGATGCCTCTAGTTAAGCAAGTAATATTGCACTTGGAATAGATACTCAAATGAATATCAAATCATGAATAACGTCAGTTGAAGGATGGAATCCGAGTTTTTTGCGCCAGTTTGCGTGGAAAGACATCTTTATATAATAATGCGGCCTTTTATTACCGAGAAACATTCAAATATTCCACAGCGCAGCGAACATGCTAAGCGTCACTGGAGCGGCCAATAGTGGGATGTGCTCGGAAAGAACATAGTGGGACGTGCGTGGAATGTGTGCCAAGAAGCAGCTGAGGATAGCGAATTTCGGATATCTGGGCCGATTCTCAAGAGTAAAAACATCAAATCCTATTTGATGGCACGATTGTTAACTGAAATCCATTTTCTCGACGTAACAGAGTGAATTAGTCGTAATAGCTGCATTCGATAACAAATTCAAGATATGAAACGCTGTTCTTACCGAATAAATTGACTTAGAAGACTTAACCTTGATGCATGAAAGCATTGAGGGAATTACAAAGGCTAAATATTTCATGTTAGAATATTTCCATAAGGGGTTTTACTCATCGTCACCTTAACAATTGGTTGCGAAATATTTTCTGATTCGTTTTCTTTTATGTATTGAAAGCCTTTCTAAAACCCATAGTTGTTAAAAGGCAAATTTGCTGTGTACACGGAAATAGTAAAGATAATCTACAAGTGTAATTAGACATTTATATTCTTGCAGTTTGGTTATGTAACTTGTAATTCAAATCCATCGCTTCGTTTGTATTTTATCGTCCGTGTAGTATTTTAGTTTTATGATAACGCGAATTTAGTCGACTACAAATGTAATAAAACCTATTATTAATGAATTGTATACTAATCGGAAAATGCTTTAGTCAACCACTCTTCGATTGAAATTTAATCTATTATTAGTTGATTACTAATTAATGATGTATACATTAAAGAGTAGTTTCTTCCCTATTTTCTTAATATTTCCTCATTCCACATTGCTTTCCGTTGTTGCTTCTGTTTTTTTGTCTATAACATCGTGATCAGGTTTTCGTTATATCTGTTATTATTATTACTATCATTGTATTATATGTAATCACTGTGATACAGTTCTTCCCAGATCCAATATATTGTATCTGGGGTTAGTTCTACGCGGCCTATGAATTCGAGATGTAAGCAAAATATGATATGCAGAATATAACGCGCAGACTCGTGTTAGGTCTTAATCAGTGAAGACGCGAGAGAAATATTCTAACAATGATTCGTTACATATAGAAGGAGATGTTCATGAAATCAGCTGCAGGACCATACCCTACAACACGATACGTAAGTCAGAAATAGGCTGAAACACCATTGTGATGTTCTGTCGCGAAGGGATGTTGTCAACTGTAATTTAGAGCATTTATTTTTAGTGTCCAATTCAGCTTTAAAATAAGTTATACTTCGTATTTTCGGAAATTTGCTCAAAAGGATTGCATGGGCTACATCAGGCGTTGGCAACCTTTTTCGGCTGTGGGTTAAAATCACCTAAAAAGTGACTATTAGAAAGAAGTTTCGGGTCAGTGGTACATACAATGAACTCTAGCTTATCCATGGGCGGAATATCCGTGCATGAATGTGCAAAATTCTCCGAAATCAGTATTTTCGTGATCTATGCACCCCCTGCCATACGCCGAAAGGCGGCTTTCAGATTACTTATGTAGATGTAGTTGAGATCTAAATAAAGCGGGACTTACCAAAGACCTCTTTTATGAAGCACTACAATGAAATGATCGCTGTTGAAAATATCCGAAGAAAACACTTCAACGAGTCAATGAAGCGATTGAAAATTAACGGAATATGTGCACAAATGATAATAATTGTTTATTTACATCCTTTATGAACGTTGTTGTCGCTTCTCTTAAGGCCTTGTCGCTTGGAGAGATGCTTAGGAGCTGCAGTTCGTGATTTACATCTCTTTATGAAGTGATTATATACGTCATATGAAATCGAAGAGAATGTTTGGACCATCCGTTTCCTGATTATTCGTCCATCCATTACCATTGCACTCATGCGGTTCCACCTGCATTGCGCGATACATTTTTTGGTCGCTATCATTATCGTAATGACCTCGTGTCGTTATCGTAATCTCCTCTTAGAATAGGAACTCGAGTGGGTCATTTGGAGTTGTCGAATATGCCACTTAGTGACGCGCGGGTCATAGTTTGCAGATTCCTGGACTACATATTACTCCTTTTCGGTCCAATTACAATTCTGATTGACTTATTACTTACGAAATGAAATTAGTTTCGCTTGTTGCTTTTAAAAACACACCTCATTTCACCGACATTCCATTCCGTTGCAGTCGATAAAAGGGGATTTTTACGCTGGCAACAATCTCAGCACGCTGCAATAATCTACGGCAAGAGACTTGAGTGGCAATAAAGACATAAGGGTGGAACGCCCAAAGAAAAGAATCGACTTTGAGTTTGACGAACGTTTGAAGTCCCCAATAGAGAAGACTGCCATTCGGCAGTTTTGTGTTTGAGAGCTCACGTGGGCTGTGATTGAGGGATAAATCTGTGAAGGAAGAAGAAATGGAGGATGGGAATTACGACTGGAAAGGAGAAAAGTAAAGCGACTCGAGAAATGGACAGATTTGGTGGTCGTACGGTTGTCACGTGACTTCTCTTCCGCCAAGACTGCATTTTCCGCGGAATAGTGGGGTTGATAATGGTCGTTCGTCATTTTCATCGGAGCTGTGCACGGAAGACGATTTCATTACCTCGTATGATTTGCATGTTTCCTTTCTTGTTACCGATACAGTGTGGAACTTCGACCAACGAGGATGATCCGTTCTGGAATAACCTTTGTTGATCGAAATCTTCGCAGACCGATGCACATACAATATCCCATAGGTTCTCGAATATTGAGGGACGCAGAAACAGCCAGAATCTATTGCCCTCTTTTACTTGGAAGAAAGAATGTGCAGTATCCAGGCGCGCAACCAGAGGCTGGCTGACTAACATTACCACTCCTAAGATTCTAAAAGTGTGCCCTTCAGAGTCCAATTCTAAAGAGTTTTCTCAATAAATATGTGAAAGGTTTACAATATTTCTTTATTTCCATTGCTTTCTCATGATGAGAATTAATAATTTCGTATAACAACCTTAAGTGTATTCCTTTCATTCTAGGGTAAGATTTAAGAAGAGACTAACTAGTCTCAATCTCGTCCTGAGATAAAGTCGTTTATTATTATTCATTTTACTATGAGTTATGATCCTTAATTTCAGCCCACCCCAAGCAAAACTTCTTGATGCTCTTCAGGCATGTTATTATGTTTTGGTCATTTCCGCTTTCGCTTTCTGTCTACGGTACATCATTTAGAATACTGTTTAGTATTCTGGCATTTGGAATCGCTGAACTTTTTACAAGCAAGACCGCAAGATTACAGAAACAACCATGTCGCCGCAGAAGTTTATATTTAAGTATCTTTTACTGTTATAGAAAGCAAAAAAATTAATTTTAAACGAGAGTTCCGGATTGCGGATTAAGTGAGGTCATCGAAAGTTTAATAATAGTGTCTATTTGTCTAATTCTAACTTCGACCCGTCCTCTGGGTGGTTGGCTCAACTTAAACACGACCATTCAGAATAAACAGTTTCTTTGAATTACGCATTCCTTATGCCTGTATTTATAATGAAGTTTGTTATACTTAATATACATAAAAAAAAGATATTAAACATTTTGAAAAAGCCTATCAACCGGGGCTTTGATTACTCAGGGATCCATTTTTATTTATTTACTATTCCGGTGCCGTCACAAAAATTGGACTACTACTGGATTGGCGTAAACAGCAACGATAGACGGACACACACGACCTAACCAGAAAAATTCGATCTGCCAGAACTCGAACCCAGGACCTTGGGGTATTCGTGATAGCGTGCTTACCACTCGCCACCGCCATTTCGCAACAAATCCGGAGATCGGAAGTCAACTGCAACATATTCCTATCTGTAGAGAATTGAGAGTGGCGTATGGATCGGGAAGCTAATTCCAGACCAAAATCTTGATCCTTCCTGGAAAATTTTGGGTGCTGATATGAAATAGATCTACCCCGTTAAGAGTTATCCCAATCGTGCCGAAACCCTCCTTCAAAGGCCGTTCGAAGAGAGAAAGCCGATGTATCATGGGTCATTTTGCTCGAGCTCATTTACGACGACATTCTCTCGTTTTCCGGACCAATTTCCCGCGATAAAATCGTAGCAGTTAGCGCAGGACTCCGACAGCGAGAGATATGGCGAGAGATAAACTTGGAGGAGGTGTGGGTGGAGGGTTCCCATTGTGGAAGGATACGAGAGCACGTCAAGTCGGGGGCACCTCTCATCCACGGAGTCACGGGAGATACATTTCTTGCGATCCTCAATGTCCTTCCACAGGCCTTGCTTCTTTCATTCTTCTTCAAGTTCCTGGCATTTCCTTCCCAACTCATCTCAGCAGAATTTCTCTACTCTCATGAAAAGATACGTGATAGCTTGTCGGGAGGTTGAAGCACGTGTTCAAGTTCAAAAGTAAAGCTGCATAGTCTGTTATTGAGCATTGTAATTCCATATTAAGAAGTTTGAATCGTGGGAATGCTTTGAGGGAGGTGGAATAAATTTAGACGGATGGGGTTCCTTTCCAGTTGTAGAGCTAGTGCGTAAATTGCGTCCTTATTTGCGTCAATTAGGAATTGCTCCGGTGAATTTTTGCTATCACTTTAAAAATCATCCTAATTATCCAGAGCAATAAATATTAATTTTATCTTCGGCTATTCTAAAAAATTGCGTTGTGGGCCATGAACTGTGAATAAAATTAGCGATGTTCTCTAACCCTCCAGAAATTACTGTATATTCCCGAATCTAAGTCGCACTCAAATGTAAGACTTATCTAAGTATTGGAAGTCATGAGGGGAAAAAATAATAACGCGATTGTGCTAATTGTTCAAGTTTTTGATGACTGCTTACGAAAAGGACGATGACTAGCGCAGGGACACAGAATCATAGATATAAACGTTGTTTCTGTTTAGTAACTTTTCTCTGCAATACATAGGCTATATAGGCTCGTTATTATGCTGTACACTTAAAATGGACTTTAACTAATGTTCTCCTTATGACCTGGTATTATAATGCTTTGTTAGAGTTAAATTATAGTTTATACATAATCCCTATGCTAATCCATCACATGTAAAGGGGATTAACTATTATCCCAAATTTAACTTTTAAAATCTATTATAATACCGGGCCCTAAAGTGAACATTAGTTAAGGTCTATTTTAATTATACATTATAGTACCCGGCCATAGACTTACAGGGAGTTGCAAAGTGCTTTGCTACCAAGGTTAAAAATTCTCATTTAAATCGATTAACTTCTGCTTTCGAGTGAGTTTTAAGGAGTAAAGAAATTCAAGCTTTCGGTATGAGCAATTCCTCCCTTAATCGCAAGGAAGAGTTTTATTTTAAATTTAAAGGCGAGGACATTCTGATGTAAGTACTTACAGTGTTTTACGCGTATCCACGTACGGAAATATTCGTGTTAACTACTTGGCTTGTTTATGTAACATTCTCGTATCGCCATTTTCCCTCCTCTACGTAATTCCTGTTTCCATTGCTACATCGATTTTTATTTTTCGGAAAGGTTATTAAATTGCTATCGTTTATTTATTATTCTTTAATACCACTGATTATTTCAAAATGCATGAGATTTTTAGTATATATAATTTGTTCTATACTTAAATGAACGGGAGGAAACCAGGAAAACGAGGAGTAAAACATAGCGTGGGCTGGTTTCGATCACCGATTCTTTCCCTTTTTCCGGTTCATCAGTTTTTCACGACTGATTAAGGATTGGAGCGGTCATTCGAAAGCAAAGCGTCTCACTTAATTATTGGTCGTGTTCAAATTCTTCTCTCAGAACTAAAGGTTTATCGATCCATCATTTATTTGAAAACAGTTCAAGGAAGGAAATAATTTGGCAGAATTTTTACACAAAATTTTTAATTCAACAACTTAGGTTTGTTTGTAGAGCTACTTTAACTTCATACTTGATAAATGAATATCAATAAAACTTAAATCGCAATCGTACCTGTGCAAAAATTGGAATGGAGGAAGGGGGAAAGAGAGGGACAAGTGATTAGTGTGCGAGTACAAAGCCTAAAGACCATGGAAACGGGTGGGAAATGGTGAAAGCTAGGATCTGGTAAGAAGGTAAGAAAATGAGGGAAATAATACAATGTGCTTAGAGAAATTATACGAAAGGGCAATTAAGCAATTTTATACAAATGCAGTCCTAATTATCATAATGCATAATGTGAAAGCTATTTTAAGTGCAGATAAGGAATTTCCACTAGACCATGAGATGTTTCCATCCAGTCACACCTAATAATGTTAACCTTCATGTACTTGCAGAGTGGGAAAATTGAAAACAAGTATTAAATGAGTCTGTTAATGAAAGCTCTTCCTCTAATGGTTCCGCTTCTAGGTTTCTCGCACATTTCAGCGAAGATTTAAGACCCAATTGTGTAAATATCGATATTTTCCTTTCCACCTTATGTTTCCAGGAATCAGTCCCTTGGATGACGCTAAAATGTTGGATTGCTAGTTAACTTATTCTGCACATTTGATTGAGAACCTTCCAGTTAAGGAGTATATAGTACGTGAAATTGCTGCTTTTTCCAAACTTCCACTTCTTACACAGTAACACCTACTCTTCTACTGTATAATGTACTCGTGGGCAAGAGATTAAGTAAGAGAGATAGACTCAGCAGTTGAGTGGTGGTGGTGGTCGGTCTGACCCTTTTGTTTTGTTGCTCATCGGCTTCAAGGAAGTCATTATGAGCGGTGACAGCGAGTTTCCAACAAATATAGAATTACGAAGCAATAATTGAGGCCGTAAATGATTATTTGTTAGGCGGAACATAAAATTCAACAATTAAGAGAGCTTTGTTTGTTGGCTCAGGGCGTCACTTATCTAAGGCCGATTCTGTAATCAGCATTCACTTCTATTGGGATTGAGAGCAGAGCCGCGCCGTGCTATGGGTGCATCGCACCCGGGTGGCGGCACCTAAAGGGCGGCAACAGAAGTGTAGCCAACCATTCTTATTATCACAACAAAATTACTTGTTGGTTTCTCTGTGATACACATTACTTATATAGGAAAGACTGTAGTGTGAAATTAAAGATTGGCAAATATTTAGAGGAAAGAATTACGGATAATTCAAGGCGACAAAAGAACATTCGTACAGTGAATTCAATCGAAGAATTGGAATCAAGGTAAGATTTTCTGGTATTTAAAATAAATCCTCTTCAAGTTTTGGAGTATATATTTTCTAGAGATTTTATCGTGTCTTTCTTATTTGGAAGTAGCTTTGCGTGTTTTATTGAAGGTGACTGTTGCTGCTAAGATAATGATAATCAGAAGTAATGTGAGCTATTAACTCATAATGACCATTCACAATGTCAGCATACGGAATATGTATAAGTAATTGTTACTGATGTTTTGTGACCAATTTAAGCTAGGGAATAGTCATAGTACAATGGATTTTCTGAATATTCCAAAATAATTTTTACCTGTAAATCACGAAGTCTTATTTTGGCATTTAATATTAAAGTGGCGGCAAATTATGTTTGCACTCTGGCGGCAGATATGGAAACAAAATGAGATGCCGAAGAGTTAAATGAGCCTCGAAATATCTTAAACACCCTTACCCACCATGACGCGCTGAGTTAACGTTTATATCTTCAGCAAGAAGTATAGGGATTCGAAAGTAAGTTTGCCCGAGAAACCTGAGAAAACCCATGAATAACAGGAAAAAGTGAAAAAGTCATGATCAGGAATCAAACCCTGATCCTCCATTTTCCGGGCGGATACTTTAAACCAGTTAACCTACTCAGTAAAGTAAGTCGAGTCAAACTACTATTAAACCAACTTCGCTTAAAAAATTCCCAAGAAACATTTATGAATCCGTGGTCAGTTAAGAACATCCTTCCAGAGAGAGGGAGATCTGGGTTCGACACCAGTCGAGTATGTCTTTTTAATTTCCGTTTATTCCTTGGGTTTTTAATGTCGATTTACAGAAACTTGAGGCGAGGCGAGTCATGAGCGAAATTTTCGAATGAGTGCGTGATAAGAAAAGCAAGTCGTGGCTCGTATCGGAAGAGGGTGAGAAAAGAAGAGAATTGTGCCCACGGCAAAGAGAGTCGAAGGTCATGGCGGATGACGCATCTTTCCCTTCACTTTACCTGCTGCGACAATTTGGTCATGTCGACCGGCTTGATTCTTTTGAGGGCGGATAGGCGCTCCAGTCTCTCGCGCGCCTGCTGTTCCACCGCGATGACGAAGGCATCCTGGACGTTGCTGTTGGCGGCCAGGTCCAGCGCTGAAGAAAAAAATAGAATAGATTAGATACGCTTAATTCATCACCCATTATTCGTGTCGAAAATTTAGCGTAAAAATTATCGCACGAAGTCTTGGCTTATCATATCTATATCTACATTAACGTGTATGCATCCTGCAAGACACCTTGAGGCGTGTGGCAGTGGGTACATTCACCATTTATTATATCTCTTATCGTTTACTGTCGCGTACCATCCACAGAATACTGATTTTTTTCAACGACTAGTGGTAACATTCATTTATCCCATTCCCAGAATGGTGTATGCCAGACCTGCACAACTTACAAGTAGGGGAGAGCTGCATGGATAGGACAAAAAGTGATCACGTACCGCAGTTGAAGACTTTTGAGTAAATTAAGCTCATTTTCATAATTTTTTAATATGCAGAATTGACGAATACATGTTTAATGCAATATATTTGGAATTAAATGAGATGCCGATTTTGAAAAAATGTCTTTCGAAAGCTTCTTGATGCCTTCTATTTCTTTATTGACATCTTTCGAGTAACAACAAATTTTTGCGAATCATTACAAATTCCGATACCTCTTGCGGGCCGCACGGTGAAGTCTAGAATGCCGCTTGATCAGGACAATAATCTCCCATTATATTGACCAACAACTTTTGTCTTTTCCACTGTTCTTTTCCTTTCCCCAATAACTGTCATCTGTTCCATTCACCATCAATTTCATCTGTCTCCGTTTTATCTTGTCAGTCGAAGTATTTTCTAACCCAGCACCTCCAACATTTCTTGTTTTTAAATTACTATATCCTAATCTCCACTAAATTTACATTTTAGGACCCTCTAATCTTATTATTTTCTCTTTTTATATGGTCTACATTTTACGGCTATACAGAAAAACGCTCCATAACACACAGATTTTACATATCTTAATTATAGGATATGCATTTACCCATTATTTATTCACGACCATTTCTAAGATACATTGTCCTAAGGGAAAGGGTCACTTTATGAGCATCTAGGGAAAATCCTGAGGTAGAACGGACACGAAAAAAGTGTGACAGGATTGGTACTCAAATTCGGAATCTGCCACTTTCGAGCCAGACACTCGAGCTATTTACTCTATCGAGCCAGATCATTCTTACGTGCCGTTTTGGGAGACTATTTCGCAGTATCTATTAGACATTTGAAGAGGGATGGAAATGTAATGTATATTACACCTTAAGAGAACGTCTAAACTTTGTTATTGAGTAAGCTTTAATTTTCTAAAGTTTTTCTCTTTGTCATAAAGATATTTTCTTAGACAAAGCATGTGGTAATTTTCCGAATCATAAGACATGTATATTTAATCTTTGCTGTGAAAGAACATGGCATGAGTTCTTTAATGATCTATCGATTCCAAGAGGACCATTCTTTCAGTCAATACAACAGAAAAAGATCTAAAGAGCGATTGAATATTAAAGGGCATTCCCACAAAGCACAATGTTGAATTGCGTTGCACTGTTATAAGTGGAATATAAATTTTATCGTTGCCTGACAGCTGCTTGGCTCCAGTTGTTTATGAAAGGAGTCATATGTCTCTCGTAAGAACGTTTATGTGAAGATATCCCCGATAAATCAGTGCTCTTAAACTGCAAGTCATTTGGAATTTGCAAACGCAGTAGCGTTCAAAATCCTTTATGTATACGGTGGTAACATCAGAGAAGGGGTTTTCACTCATGAAAGGTGATTGTTTCACTGCGGTAAAATATAATATCGGATTTTCATCCTTCAGCAGAAGCTAATATTTTTGAAAACCAATGAATATGTATGTTTAGTAGTTAAACGATCACATTTCTTCATATTTATCGAACAAAGCTCCCTTTATAACGTGATGACAACTGCTAACGTGATGCATGTGATAAACCCTGATCAATTGCTGGCATCGATAATTTCGAGAGGAGGAAGTAGGAAACATTCTTCTTGAAAGTTTCGCGCTTCATTCGACTTCTCTTTTGTTTTTAGCGCACTAATCGAAGGAATGTAAATTGTGGGCGTCAGGCCAAGTCGCTTCATTCTCAGACATGTTTATTGGAGTATAAATAAATCTTAGATGTAGATCAGTGGTGTTACGATTGGTTACGGGTATTTCGGTCAAGAAAATGGAGCGCAAGTCTTCACTTAGTTTATTTCATACGAAGATAATTATGAAATCATTTTGCGTTCATGTTCCACTTCTGTTTTTCCTTTTTATTTTTGCGCTCAGTACTGAAATGGGTCGATGATAGTGGGATGCGTCCGAATATAATTCTACTGGTATAATTCTGGTAAATGTCATAATAAATCATTTATTAAAGAGTTTCTTCTACGTCATTTTGTTTTTTGATCAAAGTGGGAAAATGAAATTACTAAATTAGTACCAAATGAATGCTCCAAATTAGTACCAAATGAATGTATTTAATAACTAACTGATTACTAATATTACCTTTCACATCCTACGGGTGTTTATCCATCGCCTTTCCCAGCTTTTTATTAATAATAATAATAATAAAACGTCTTTATTTGGGCGATATTGAAACTAAAATTCTCCTCTTCCATCTAACCCAATGTCATATTCCATACAGTTATTCATTTATAAAGATTGTATTAAAGAAAAATGAGGTATATGATTTTATTATGAAGTATATAAGATTTTATTAGAAAGGTATATTATATCATGTGCAAAGTATTACATAGTATTTAGGATTGTAAAGAAATGGATTTTATTTAAACCTTAGGTGAACAAAACTTAGGTAACGTTACGTCGATCTATGGAAATTTCAATTGACAGGAGTGATTTTATTTTTACCTTAACGTTGACTTTTATATTATTACGTTTGTTATCAACAAAATGAAATAGGTAAGGTTGAATACCTCTTCTTTTTGTTTGGAAAATCTAAGTAAAAGCCCTAGTAAGTTGGGCATTGCTATAATATTCGGATTATTTCAACGAACCTGACGCTCAAATTCACTTGGAAACAGCAGCATCTGCGCTTAAAAAAATCTTATTGCAAGTTCGATTATCAAATGAATGCTGTGACACATTTCCTATGTTAATTTTAGTTATACATTGGTAAAGCGTAGAATTTACTGAACGACGATAATTGAAGTTGCTGGAAATAATGTAATCAATGCTTTGGAACGTTACAAATGGATTATGGCGCAATTCAGCCATGAATTATTCAGTGTAACTCGGAGCAGGTTTTCTTATTTCTTCTCATAAGGTTCACTTCAAGTGAAATTACTGAAAAAATGCCCAAAGTGATAGCAATAATAATTGCATAAAAAGAGGTATTCATACGTTTCATCATTCTATTTAACTCAAGTTATATTTTTAGGCTTTAAGGAAACTAATGGAACATAACTTTCACCAAATAGATCGGTAAAGAATGGAACCAAAATAATTCACCTCTAAGTAGTAAGCGATGATACAGAGTGCATCATCCTCTTGACTAACAACCGTGATTAGTTCTTCGTGTTTCTATATAGTGTCACCTTCCGATAATGGCGTTTAAGGAATTATTTCTCTTAATCATCGCAGTTCATTAGTATTGCCTGTAAATTTGCTCATTAGATCGTCTTTTCACTAAAGGAAAACATTTCCTTTTCCGGCCATCTTCTCCCTTATTTCGAGACGTTTTTGGAGAAAAAAATTAGTATTCAAAAGAAAAAGAACTCAACATCACAAATAAGGTGATGTCGCATTGCCACCTTTCGCCATTGGCGAGCGCGTTTGTAAGATTTTTATACTCATTGCGAAACATTCCCTTGATTATCTGTGTTCCCTCTTAGTATTGGTGATTTCTGAAAGATTCGATTCCGCTAATTTTAGTTGCATTTCTTTTACATTTCTTTTAATTCGAAAAGAATAATATCATTTTCTCAACGAAGAACTTAAAGGTATAGGGCCACGTTGCACGTCATTATCATGTATATAAAAAGCAAATATCTGTCCGTCCGTCCGTCCCCCTATTTATCTCAGAAACGGCTTGACTTAGAGATCTGAAACAAACTGCATTGTGTTTCTGCGATGCCGAAACCCCTCAGGAAAACTATTCTCATCTCTGTAAAGGCCCGGGTTCGAACCCAGGAGCTCATAATACGTTTCCATAAGAGATGAAGGGAAAATACGTTTTCTTGACTCGCAGAAACTTGCAATATTTCGGAAATAAACAACCCATCCTTTTGACGACTAAGGCCATTGTTGAACGTTGATTTCATGAATTATCCCATATAAGTACACGGGGGTAACCAGTTCTTATATTTTTCTATAAGAAATGTTCGTAAAGTAGGCTTTTATGTTTTTGAAAACAGTAGAATAAGTATTATAAATAATGGTAAGAAATATATTGAGTTATTATGATCTTACGAAGGACTGTTTATGGCTTCGGAGGACCAGATATTTACGATAATATATATATTTTTAAACTAACTTAAGTTCCGTCTTGCTTGACGGCGGCGTTTACTAGTTGATTAAATAATAATATAAGATGTAATTGATAATAAGATATTACTCATAATAACCGGTATGACGATGCGACTTCATAAGAGGAAAATGTTGTGAAAGAACGTTGGAAATAATTAGGGAAAGAAAAATGGATAGACGCGTGCGAAGGTACTGAGGTTGCGAAACCTCTCTCGTGTCCTTCGCTGAATCCGTGTAAGGCGATCTGCTGCGCGTGCCCCTTGTGATCACTCTTCGTACTCATCTTCGAGGAAATGGCGACACACGGACATTAGGATGGCAAGCGAAGCGGTGATGAGGTCATTTTTTCCTTTTATCCATTTGCATTTCATAACTCAAGGGGTGGAAATGGGAATCTCGCGATGAGCGGGACATTAAAAAATGGTCGTACCTGAAAGGTTTTAGTTAAGTGTAGACCGTCCTATCGTCTTACAGCCGTCTCAATCTGCGGCCAAGATTGGCACAGAGTTGTTGGCAAGGTAACGCGTTAAGTGGGATTAGAGCTTATCTTCATTATTTCAGTATCTTTATCCGTACTTGTGTGGTCATTCGAATGGAAAGGGTGGGACGGATGTACATTCCAGGCATTTTATATTAAACTGGCATTAAAAGAATAGATGTTTGGTTCAAATTATGAACTTCGGTAAATTATACATAGGAATCTACGGATTGATATGTTAAACCATATTTTTGACCTGAAAGTTATTAATACTAATGGAATTTACTTTTACTAAAAATTTACCTATGCATTTTTCTCTTTGAAGTCAGACCTCTAAGGAAATGCCATCTTTTGAAGTCAGATATTCTTGTAACCCTCGAGATTATGAAGGAAATACTGACATTAATCCCATAATATACTTCCACGGTTTGGAACCGTGATTGTGTTCAATGAAAGGAAATTTTATATGCCTGATCGAAACACCCGCCCACTAAAATATCTTATTTTTAAACAGTAATAGTTGTGGAGAACATTTTTTTCTCGGGTAAACTGCTAAGTTGCAATTAATGCACGTAAGGAATATTTTCATTGTAAAATTAGAGATCTCGAAATATGAAAACTTCCTTTGAAAAGGTGTCGAATTAACGGGAACCCTCATCATTTATTTAATTACTTGAGTGCTGCGAAAATGGAGGTACATACCATAAATGATCCGATTTTCTCGAATAAAAAAACCGTAGCTGGTAATTTAAGGCTTAAATTACAGCTTTTTAGAGAAAGCTATGGTCAAAATATTAAATTTATAGCCCTCCCCATAAAATATTACATTACGATTCTCAATAATTCCCAGCGATGATAATAAAATCTCTATTTTATGGTGGATAGAACTCATGCATATATTTATAGCGGCTATAATTTCATTAAAGTACCATTAATGTTATTTGTATTACAATATTTTGTAGATTTATGAAGAAATGTATTTCACCTTTTATACCATTTAATGTTAGTTTCATTATAATCTCCAAATGATCTTAAAATGTGAGATTGTACGTAGACAGCGGTGTCACGAGAGTACTCAGCAACATCTTTAGTAACTTAATAGTTGACCTTATATCATTCGGAATTCCGCAGAAACGGTCTTGCAATCTGCTTATCGTAGTTAGAAGTTAGAGGACAGCTGAGAGATTTTTCTAACGTCCAACATATATTCACCGCGCTAAGTTTTCATTTCAAAGATAAGTTAGTTTTTGATGACACTTGCCAGCGCGAGGAAGGTGGTTTTACATAGAAAGCAGAGAAGGTCAGGACTTCTTCTGTACTCAGCGCATTGCATTCGTACGCATCTCTTTTCCTTGTGTGCCCTTGCATATCTTCGTAAATCTGCTGCTGTCAAGGTTGATGGATACATGTTTCCTTTGAAATGCTTCACCCCGTCTTTTCTATTCTAAAGTACCTTCCTCCATTCGTTTAATAATGGTAAATATAATATGCCAGCTCAAATTTCATCTCACCAGCCACCATTGATCGTCATTCGATACCATATCTCTTTAACGGGCAAAACATCGACATCTCGTAACCAAGTGAAGTGTTTATTCACAAATGACGGACTGAAAAATACATTTAAATTCTTTAAAATCGTAAAAGTCTGTGAAAAATATTTTTGGACGTTTACTGACAGGGAATGATGTACGCCGAAATCGAATGCGTATTTAATTGAAAAGATGATTTTCTTGTTTCTTACTACAGCATATCGATCTCTCCGGCACTTCTTGCTCTGCTTATGCAATCATACTCCGTAAAAGTAAGCGTACTGACACCTCGCAACAACATTATTTATCACATACGAATTGTGTTCGGCACCGATCTGACTTTCGTTCGTGATGGATTTTCGGATGTGGGTCAGGCGGATAATGAAACATTTTTTATAACGCTCGGCATTAGGAACTAATAAAGAAGCCGTTCAGTTATTGGCGACCTCGAAAATCCTGATTGCATTTTAAAAAATTACACGAGGAAAGTTGATTTCGTCATTTAAGCAACTACTCATTAGATTAGATTTGAGGCCTCTTTATTTGGGAGGTATTTAAGCTAGCAAATCTCGTCTTATCGATCGGTAATTATGGGTTCAATTTCTGTAATATGCGAGGGTAACTTAATTATTTCAGTGTTTCATAGATTAGGTTCACATCGTTTTAGTAAAATGTACGATGAGAATAGATACATCTTCAGTTAGTATCCAAATGAGTTTTAGCGAAAGTAAACTAGGCAGTCGTCTAAGAAGTGGGCGGTGGATATTCGATATATTTCTTTGGAATGTTTTTCCATAACCACTGAGTGTGATCTGTATGCCAAGCAGAAGCAAACATAAAGAGCTCGTGAGTTAACCTCAACTATTTCTACTTTGTCCGGTGATTGCGCGTTCTGCTCTGGTTTCCTGGGGAGTTTCGCCATGCCCTCTTGAAATGGCAACTTTTCAACAGTTGCTTGCGCAATCCAAAGTGCGTTGTTGGGGGAAGGTGGATTAATTGAAAGACAGATAATAGTGTGAACTCAGCGAAAGAATTCAGAATATTTGTTCGCCACTTAAAAAAAGGAGACATTTATGAAGCTGTCTCACATATTCCATTCAAAATTTACTTTCTGATAGACATCACGCGGTAGGGAAAACTATGGAAGCGATTAGAAGCTTATGAATAGGATAATCTTTTCAGATTTAAATATTCT
This sequence comes from Ladona fulva, assembly GCA_000376725.2. Classification (NCBI taxonomy): domain Eukaryota; kingdom Metazoa; phylum Arthropoda; class Insecta; order Odonata; family Libellulidae; genus Ladona; species Ladona fulva. Next base: position 72,344 of record KZ308343.1, on the reverse strand, counting down.
GAGCACGTTTCATTTTTAGAATTACTATAGAAGTACAAAAGTCCTAGTGGCAGCCGAACAGAAAATGAAATATTTAATCCACTTGAATCTGTCACTACAGAAATATTACATAGTAACAGCCTACTAGTTTTCTGAGCGATTTTATATTATTTTTCCAATAAATAGTCAATTAAATTTATTTAAAAATTAATTAATTAATCACTTTAAATTAAAACACGCGAAATAACTTTTCCAATGGGAAAATAAATCTATATTTAATAAGTAAGCGAGTGTCCTTAGTGTGTGTGGGTATGACAATGCTAAATTAATAATCGGTGTATGTTTTCCCTTTGGAAAGGTTCTTTCCTGTGTTTTAATTTGTCATGGAATTCTAAAATGTAATTGCCAAGTCAGATAAGTTTATTATTAATTTTAATCATTAAGAGAGATTATTTTTGTATGATTTTTGCAGCATCTACTCCTATACATACAGTTACTATCCGTTGTTCGTAAAGTTGACGTAAAATAATTTTACAGTACTCGCTTTGGAATATAACTTTACAAATATTCCATTTAATTATCATTAGATTGACTGTATTTGAGAAAATATTGTTGGTAAGTTTTTCTCAGTCTTAAATTTATTTATACTGAAACGAATAAATGGAGGGCCGCTGGTGGCAAAGTGTAACAGAAGTCACAAAATCCAGAAAACCACCAAAAACGGTAAAACCGTTTTTGGTGGTTTTCTGGATTTTTGTGACTTCTGTTATACTGAAACGAATCTGCTACATTTCTTACAATTCAAAGGTAAATTATATTACACGGTAAATGAAAAATTATGATTATAAATTTTTAAGGTACAGGAATAAATTACTCAAATGGTCTAAACATCAATCAAAATTCTTCTGCAACACTTGTGTGTGCCCTATTCGCTACTTTTCCCGCCGCGTTATAGCCCCATTCATAATTTATTTCGGACTTCGGCCATAACTACGAGGGAGGACAGCTGGGAAAACGTGATTTTAGAACACATGTTGAGGGAAGTGTCGCGGGAGAATCCTTTTATTCGCAAATAAATCCGTATTCCTCATTTACCGTTTTTCTCCCATATTTTCTCCCTCCAGCGCTCTTCGTCTTCCTCCTCTTCTTCTCTTTCCACTCCAGCTTTATAACCTCCTAACCCTCTTGCTTTGTCTCCTCTCCTCCCCTCAGCAGTCGTTTTCATCAATGCTGCGACTCCCATCGGGAACTTTCGTCTAGGAATCGGCGATGCAGGCCCTACGTCCCTCCTGGGGCAGTATAAAGGATAAGGGGACCTGGGTATGATCCCTGTGGTACCCCCATCCCAAGAGCCGATGGAAACGGGCGGTCTGGTGATGACAGTGACTCCAGCGTTCTTAGACGAGAAAGAATCTTCAGGTTCCTTCTCTATTCTGTCTTTCTTGGCACAGAAGCACAGGAAACTCATCCCCGCTAACGTGCAGGAGACACGGAGAGCGGAAGCTATATCTCGCTTCTTTCGCCGCCTTTATAACACATGCGCGCGCACAAATAGACTACAGAGGCTCTCCCACTATTTATCCTTTAAGAGCCAAAAACCAGCTGATGATCACTTTTCGTTTCTATTCTGGATAGAGGAAATCTTTGGTTTTTTCTTCCTACAGCTTATCTTCACAAAAAACAGCTAAATGACCTCATCTCCTAATTATACCAACGAAACGGGAGGTGATGCGCCGACAGGAAACTCGGGCAAAAAAACGTATACTGATTATATCACAGATCCTTAAAAGGTGTAATGAGTGAAGTATTTAGACGCACTTTTTTCGTGGAAGAAATCAACATAAATTAGTCACTTTTTACCCGATGTTAACGACAAGGGGCTGCGCTTGAGATTATCGTAACACAGCCACAGATCTTCACGACATGGAATGGTGGGATTAATTCCTCGAACCTCAGGAATTTGACGTGTGGAATGGATGAGCACCGGTTGGGCACGGTCCACGGGAAAGCACGTGCGAAATCGGAAGATCAACACTTCGGCGAAGAAATTTTCTCCGGTAACGGAAAACCTCGAGACGTACCATTTCGTCGGCACGCAAATCAGTGTTGATTGCGCGCTGAATTAAAAATGAATACGTTCGGGGAAAGCATCACTCCCACTTTCACTCTCACCACGTCCATCCGAGAGGGATTTTCACGGAAACTCGCTACAGAATCCAAACGTCCTCAAAGGGCAGACTGCCGACTTATTACTGGTCCAAGAAGGGTGCGTGAAGGCCTAGGTGGAGGGGGAGAGAAAGTGGAGGGAGGGCTGTTTGGAAAGGGAGGAAATGGGGAGTTGTTTTGGAAGGAGAGAGGACCGAAGGAAGTGATTTGACGAAGACTCCGACGAAAATAAAAATCCGGCCGCGGAAGAAAACGGCTGGGTTTACCAAAGCGAATTAGCAAACTAAATCGCGTCGGGAAATAACGAAACTCTTGAATCGCATTTTCCCCGAGACATTCGTGTGCTCATCGGGTCGAAAACATCGCTTCGTTACGATTCCGCAGAGGATTTCCATCCTTTCGAATTTTTCCGAATAAAATCTGAATCGCGCACGAGGACGAGATGGATTTTTTTTCGAAAGAATGGAGATTTTCCATTTCTTTGATAAATGACTTTCTGAATCGCCCAGTGACGTATCTGAGAGAAGGGAAACGTTTTCTGATGTGAGTTCAGCGGGTGATTTCCGCCGAAAATAGGCTTTTTCGGAGCATATTTTAGAAGGGTTTCAAGTTTGCACGTATTTTGCCCTCAAGTTTTCGATGACGACTTCTCGTGATAACTCCGTAGAATGTGAAGGTAGATGGAGAATATAAGCCAAGGTGGTGAAGATCGTAAAAAATAGGATTTCGAAACGAAAAGTGAGCGTTTGCTACTTTCGGCGGATTTTACTTTCCGATTTCGAAGAAAATAAAATATTTACATAAATCAGTGGCGTTCTTTAGATATGTGGAATTATTTTTGTGAGTCTGGATGGAATTCTACTCCGGTTTTTGCAAACTCTCCTTGCAGCGATATTTTTATTCCATCAAATAAAGAATGTGAAAAATATGAGAGCGTTTACAAATTGACGATTAATAAAAGGAAGATATTGTACAACAGTTTTATTCAAAACTGTGCCCAGAACTTCGATGTAGCTAGCGACCAGGAATTGAGTGGCATTAACTTGTATGCTGCTACAGGATTGAGTTGTTCAATAAATGTCCCAATTTATTATAGTAATTTATTATAGTAAGCAGCCATTTTCAATCCGACATCAGATGTAGCCCTCCGCAAGTGTTTTCCAATTTTCTCTATTTTGAGCTTCTCGTTGCCATGTTACCCCTAAACACTCGATGATATCTCTGATCCATCTGTCTTTGGTCTTCTTCTCGGTCTCTTTACATCTCTTGGTATCCAGTTGAGATTTCCGCCTGTTATCGTTTCTTCTCGTAACATGGCCTGCCCACATCCATTTTACCTTATCTATGATGTCTTTCACTCTTGTCACCATCCTCACCCAGGTGCTGCGTTTTCTACCTCTTTTAGTAAAAATCATACACCGTTCCATACTTCTTTGCGTAGTCTGCAGACGCTTGGTTATTGCTGCATTTAGTACCCAAGTTTCGCTTCCATAGGTAAAGACTGGTAAAAGGCAACATTGGTTGAAGACCTTTTTCAAGACGATCGGCAATTTTATTTAAGATTTCTTTCAAAGCGCTCCATCCAAGTTTAATTCTACTGTTCATTAATCCTGTCATTCTCTCCTGTTGTTACTAGCTGCCTATGTTTGCGTATTCTGAGAAATTTCATATATATTTATATAAAATTTGATGTTTATATTATTTCTTATAAAACTGTGAATGACGTGTCACTATTATTGCATCGTAAAGGGATTTATTCATTTTTCAAGTTTGAATCGCGGATTCACTTAGCGAATAAGAAGAGAGTGAACTTTGGAGAGCGGATTGCGTATCAGAAATCCGCGGTGTACGCATTTATTTAGTCAGTCGGCTGCCAAACTGACTTTCCATCACGCGTAGGAGGTCAGATAATCGAGTGGTTGCGGAACGAGAAGTAAGCGTATGGAGACACGAGCACTCACTCTTTGAGTGCAGCCTCATCCCGGTTTCGACTCCTACCGCATCTCCGTTCAGGACACAGAAATAGACTTCCTCCCGCTCCCCCTCACGCACTCCGAAGATCTTTGGACCTCTGCCTTCTTTTCCTTAACCTCGCTCCACCCCAAACGCCTGCACCTCCCTCCTACTCACGGATTCACCGCGGGGAGGGATGTGTAACCACGAGTGTCACTCGTCCAGTCGAACCAGATGTTAATTTATAGGAGCAGTCTGCGTGTCGCAGTCTAGGCTTCCTTTCAAAGTCAAATTAGTCAATTAAGGAAGACACCCGAAGGGAATCTGGAGAGCATTAATATTGACCTAGAGCGTATATGGATCAAGATTTCCCCCTAAGTATTGGATTGTCGTGAAGGACTGCTTTCGCGCACGTTAGTATTGATTGGCAATCGTGATGTGGCTCCAAAATAGAATGGTGTTTGACTTTCGAAGATGTAACACCTGTTTGGGAGTTCTTGTCAGATTCTTCTCCTCCATTTAATTCAGCATTACTCTGTGATAAATAAAGATATAGATTGAATGTAGATCAACAAGCTTCTTATTAAAACCTGCGACCCCTGACATTCTTCCTATTTAAAGTAACTTAATGATTCGAAGTCAAATAGAACTGAAACAGATAACTTGATAATTTTCATCAAAAAAATGGTAATTTGCATGGTCTGATCGTAGTCGTGTCTGACAGCATTAACGAAAGTTTTGTTTCAGAACAATACTTAAACGGGAAGTCAGCTGCTTCTATTCTTTAGCGAGATCATAATTCGTAAATAGGTGTTATGATCTAAGTAATGTATAAGCTGGATTTTGCAGCAGTTTCATAATTTTTTTCTCCCTTTATTCTAATCAAATAAGATCTCTAAGATCGGTTCGTACCGAATCGCAGCTTTGAAGTCCTTTCGGATCTGAAAATGTTATGTTTTACCTCTTATACTGATGGATAATAAGATGATAAATAGATAATAAGATGATAAATAAAATAAAAGTTTCCCTATATATTTATATAATGGGTCAAAGTGTATTGAATATATCGGTAATTAAATTTAAAATGAATTAAGAACGAATAAGAACAATAAATGAGTCGCCAACTTTGATAAAAATTAATCACTGAAACGGTGCCTAATTCTTATATGTTCACAATCCATCTTTTTTATGCTTAATTTTTTCACTCGTATTAACTTAGCGAAATCACGTTCATTAAGAGTTGTCAAATTCATAAGAATCTTACGGAGATCTTGAAAAATAATTCTTATGTTTTCATCTTTGTTTACCTTTATGCTCGCAATGTCTGATTAAACCCATCAATTGTCGTTGCCATTTTACACACCAGCAATAACGCTATTCAGTAGTAAATTAAGACATAGGGAGATTCAAAGGGAGATTTATTCCTCAAGAAGTATATAGCTTTTTGCCGTATAATTCATGGAGTTTCTTTGATCGTATAACAGTCCCATTGCTTGAAATGTGGACTTAGATGTTAAAAACCATATTTTACTCACCACAGCCAGCAAACAACCATCAATTATTCATTTCAATGGCAATCGAACGCAATCATCCGATGAACGTCCGTACTCCTTCCTTTCCACGAGTTGCCGTAGTTTCTTCCGCCGTTTATTTATTACGTAAAGTGAATAAGCAGTGAAAGGATTGAGTGAAGACCTTGTTTTTGAAGGGATTTCATCGCTGATCCGTGGTTTGCTCGGAAGAAAGCACGATATATCAAAATGGCGATCACCCGCGACGTTTTGGTTGCGGCTCGAGGGATTTCACAAATGGAAGTGACACGAGAAACGTCGGATTTGATATTTCTGTTTGGAAGGCTTGAGTATACGCCGGATGTGAGGCTGCAGATTCGCCTTCTCCGCATCATATGGCAACATGACCGCAGCTTTCTCAGAGAAACAGAAAAATATCTTTCTGAAGCTTTGATTTTTCGTTAAAGGAGAAACGATTCTTCGTCACTGAGTCCTATTTTAAGAAGTTTCCGCTATTAGATAACTACTTGTACGGAAGTCTCTCTAGCTTACGCATTAGAGGATGAAAACCATAGTAATAGTCTAGAAGACAAACTCTTCTCTTAGCCACTTTAATCGTAATGATCGATCATAGTTATAAGATTGTTACTTCATTTGATCTATATATATAT
>KZ308343.1:0-65496 GCA_000376725.2 Ladona fulva | reverse complement strand
TGCGGGAAACGGAAGATAAAATCATTTTCTAACGACTCCGTAAATTTCAACGTTCTATCTTTATGCTAACTACGCTAAACGAATTTTTGAAAATGCGCTCAATGCATTCTTATGGGAAAATGGCCGTTTTTGGGGCCTCCTAGAATCGAACCCATGATGCCTAGAATGGATGTCCGCTTCATTCCATAGTGCTATTTTAAGTGCAGATAAGGAATTTCCACTAGACCATGAGATGTTTCCATCCAGTCACACCTAATAATGTTAACCTTCATGTACTTGCAGAGTGGGAAAATTGAAAACAAGTATTAAATGAGTCTGTTAATGAAAGCTCTTCTTCTAATGGTTCCGCTTCTAGGTTTCTCGCACATTTCAGCGAAGATTTAAGACCCAATTGTGTAAATATCGATATTTTCCTTTCCACCTTATGTTTCCAGGAATCAGTCCCTTGGATGACGCTAAAATGTTGGATTGCTAGTTAACTTATTCTGCACATTTGATTGAGAACCTTCCAGTTAAGGAGTATATAGTACGTGAAATTGCTGCTTTTTCCAAACTTCCACTTCTTACACAGTAACACCTACTCTTCTACTGTATAATGTACTCGTGGGCAAGAGATTAAGTAAGAGAGATAGACTCAGCAGTTGAGTGGTGGTGGTGGTCGGTCTGACCCTTTTGTTTTGTTGCTCATCGGCTTCAAGGAAGTCATTATGAGCGGTGACAGCGAGTTTCCAACAAATATAGAATTACGAAGCAATAATTGAGGCCGTAAATGATTATTTGTTAGGCGGAACATAAAATTCAACAATTAAGAGAGCTTTGTTTGTTGGCTCAGGGCGCCACTTATCTAAGGCCGATTCTGTAATCATCATTCACTTCTATTGGGATTGAGAGCAGAGCCGCGCCGTGCTATGGGTGCATCGCACCCGGGTGGCGGCACCTAAAGGGCGGCAACAGAAGTGTAGCCAACCATTCTTATTATCACAACAAAATTACTTGTTGGTTTCTCTGTGATACACATTACTTATATAGGAAATACTGTAGTGTGAAATTAAAGATTGGCAAATATTTAGAGGAAAGAATTACGGATAATTCAAGGCGACAAAAGAACATTTGTACAGTGAATTCAATCGAAGAATTGGAATCAAGATAAGATTTTCTGGTATTTATTATAAAACCTCTTAAAGTTTTGGAATATATTATTTCTAGAGATTTTATCGTGTCTTTCTTATTTGGAAGTAGCTTTGCGTGTTTTATTGAAGGTGACTGTTGCTGCTAAGATAATGATAATCTGAAGTAATGTGAGCTATTAACTCATAATGACCATTCACAATGTCAGCATACGGAATATTTATAATTAATTGTAAGACTCCCGGATAGCCAAGTGGGTAACGCGTTCAACTTCGGTGAAAGCGGTTCCGGGTTTCATTCCTGGTGGGAACCTACGTGCGAAATGTCCTAAGCTGTCGAAGCACCTTTAACATTACTACTACTATAATTAATTGTTACTGATGTTTGGTGACCAATTCAAGCTAGGGAATAGTCATAAAACAATGGATTTTCTGAGTTTTCCAAAATAATTTTTACCTGCAAATCACGACGAATTATTTTGGCATTTAATATTAAGGTAGCGGCATTGTTCGCACCCGAGCGGCAGATAGGCTGAGAGCGGCTTTGGTTCCACTTATACAATTTACACAATTAGCAAGCTTTCTTTACACAAGTAGTGTTCTCATATTTTTTATAGATATCGTAGTCATGGCCAATTAACATGGTCTTTGATAGAATTGATGTAAAAGTAGAATTTTGACATAATTGTTAATCACAATTAGCAGCCTGACGAGGCATAATTCAAAGATGATGAGGACGAATATTTTGATTCAGTGGCTAATAGACCGCCTTAAATTCATTTACGGGGAAAGAGTTTGAATGAGATTAACGCAAATTCAGCATCTTCTGCAGTCTGCGGCAAATTCTGCCGCATCTGAAACCGTATTAAGCCGATTTCCTGACCCTCTGCTTAAATTTAATTGCTCACCGTCTGATTGGCGAATTTCCTGGCAAATTCATCTCGTGGATTCCCTCCCAAAAGCTTTGAAAATCGTTTACGGTCTGGAGCATGGATCCAAATTCATCGCCAGAAACAGTAAAGAGAGCAATTTAATTTGAGTTTCATGTTTAGGGGATTTAGATCATCGTTATATTTTGACAATTTTTTCGTGTACGCAAGGAAAATTTGTTGGTTAAACGAATTTGGGAGCAAGTGTGAAAGTAATCACCCTTTTCGCCTCACTCAAATTTGCATTTGTTTGGATTTCTTTAATGTTTTGCGTCCGCGAAGAAATCTCTTCGCCGTTTCTGTGATTTCCTTCCATTACTAAGTTTATTTTTCATCTGGCCGGCTTTCCTAGCGTCCTCGTCCTCTTTCCACTTTTTAAAAAAGAGCCTTATGAGTCAGGGAGCCAAACACATTCATTCTGTCGTATTTTTAAGAGTCTGGCTCTATTTTGTTCGCGATAATATTATTTTAAAGTGAATCACTCCCTCGATATTCGACACTCTGGCTCACAAATAACGCCTGAAATCGGGTGACTTGATTATCCATTAGCGAATCGTACGCAACTAGGAATAACAGCATGCTACATTTGAGACGATGAGAGCACCAAAGTTCCAATTATAAGGAGTTCCTTTCCTTGTTTAGAGCGGTAAATCTAGAAGAATTTTAATCCCATTGCATTATTTGCAGTTAATGTTGTCAATTACGAGTGCAGTCTAACCGAAGAAGCCGTAGAATTTGATTCGACGATGTAGGAATGTTTCTAAAACCCAAACGAGAAAGGGGTATACATATACATACATACCAACCAAAGGAGTTATTTGATATATGACTCTACAACAGTTCTAGCGCAGTCACTTTATCCGTATGCAAAGAACGTGTTAGCCACATCCAGCATGTACTACGGGAGAGGATTCATTATTAATCCCTTAAAAGAAATTATTTCGTCGATGGAAAGTTATTCTTACGAATGAAGCATCATGATATATTATCACCAAGATAGGACCTTTGCGGGTTTTCACCTGCAGACTTTGATACACTGTCGGTTTCTTTGACCTTTCAAATTGATTGACTCGAGTCAGATTATCGATTTATTATTTATCTACCGTAATTTTCGCATAAGAATTGTAAGGTAAATTAGTATCAGACGTTAAGATATTTCATCTGCTTTCATAGTGGTCACTCAGAGTCTTCCGCCACTTGTATGATATTAGATTCAGAATCTGTAAATGAGGCTTCGATTTGACAGGCATTCAGAAAACCACATGATAAATAATTTATTTATTTCATGTAAGACTACAAATGGATAGTAGGCGAAATGTTGGTTGTAATTTAGAAAAAGAATAAACGGTTCCAGGTTCGATTCCCGGTGGGGACTCCCGTCGTCCCGTCCCAATGAGCTGTCGAAACACTTTTGAATTTGCTACTACCACGAAAAAAATCACCGTGCGCAGAAAACAATGGAAATTAGGTGTATAAGGTACAAGTTGCAATGGGAATAAGTGTCGTTGATATGCCTATGGTACCTCGGGTACAGCAAATTCATTTCCTTCTTCAATTGTTCCTAGATAGCTGTTTTGGAGTGTTTTCAGAAAAGATTATGAATCGAATCGAGTGTATCCGCGTTACAGGAAAACAAACGAAATTTAAAAAATGTATATCATGAGTTCGTTGTGATGGGTTTTGATGATGCGCATTACGTAATAGCAGCGCCTCTTTTTCTACATTTATGTCTTTCTACTCTGCCAGTCGACTTTCGGCGTGTGGCAGGGGGTGTAAACATCAAGCGTTCAAGTTACCTAGTCAGCTTATTATTGTCGCGTATCGTTCGCCTTAAGAATTAGTCCCTCAAACGACTTGTCGTCGCATCTATTATTTTACGCTCATTGTCGGATCGGCCGCAATTGCAAGGCATAATACCTATTACATGTTCTGAAAACGTACTTTCTCTAAATTTATCAAGAAATCGTTGCCTAACTTCCATTTTCATTTCTTTCGAGGATTTTACGGAAAATAAAACTCGCAACCATATCTTAAATTCGGAAATTTGAAATAGGAAGCATTAGATGCTATTCAAATAATCTATCTCAAGGAAAATTTTTAAATTAATTATCATTGAATATCATCAATGAACGACCTCGAAAGAAGAGTTTTTATGTATCAACGAATTAGTAAAGCTACATTTGAAAACAAACATTATATTAAGAGGATAGAGTATTCCTTTCCACTAATCTTTCAACTGTCTCTTTCAACTCCCTCTCAGCTCTTGTCTTCTCATCTTTCTCGCAGCTCAAGCGTCTGTCCCAACTATTCTCAGTTGTTTTTTGAAGATGCATGCGCCGTCACCTTCGATTCGACTTGAAAGAAAACCGTTCAACGGCAAATATATCTTCCCAGAGAGAAAGATTTCCGAAATCTCAAAGCAGCTTCTTCCTGTCCATAAAGTCGTTTATAAATGTATCGAGCCTCTTCGCAACGCATCTGAGTCGAGAAATTAATCGAATTTTTTGAAAGAGTTTTCCCTCATTAACCGACTTAAATTAAAAATAGACCGTAAATGGAGAATCGTAAACGAGCCGATTTTGCCTTTGATGGCGCTGTCAAGCCAAAGGAACCGGTTTTTTACGTTACGGATTGTTGAGTGGACTGCAATTATATCATGTTATTATGATGGACACGACTGAGAGGAATTTCAGATTAATGTAATTATTTCAATTAAAATAACAACTCTGAAAGAACTGCGTTAATGAAAGCAGAAGCAGTAGGTCAGCCGCCCAGAAAAGTGCATTAACTCGGTAGGTATATTTTCCATGAAAGTAATTTTTTTATTAACACGAAACTGTGCCAATTTATAACCTTCTCCTCTATAAATTCTCTTCGAATCCATTGCATTGTGTGTCTATCTCATTTCTCATAAGTACGTAGATTATTTATTAATATCAGTACTTACTGAATTTAGAATCTTTTAGTGAAAAATAAAACATATCGATGAAGAAAATATGATTTAAATTTCAGTATTCGACCCATCAATATTTTCACTATGCTCACCTTGCACGGGCGAGTACTTCTGAAATTCATATTACCGCATAAATGTATCATTAATTTAGATTAATATGCATCAAGTTATCCTAATTCCCGTACTCATGAAGATTAACGGTAAAGTACTCGTAGATCCTCAAGGGCAATAACACTTTCGCATTGAATAATTTACTTTAATCTTAATTCGAAATATCAAAGAAATTCCACTGGTTTTTTTCGGAAAGATTGATCATCCACATGCAACTGATTGCCTAAAAGAATAGCGCAGGCACCTACTAAGTAACTCCACTTATGTAGTGAAATTTCGGGTAACGATTATCCCTGCTTACGAATATTTCAGTTGCCGATTAATTGTCTATTTTCAGATTGGAATAAATTCAGATTCGGGCAACAAATGTGTGGTGCGGCATGCACGAGAGAAAATTAAGGAAGATAAATTGAACGGTGAAAATTCTAACTTATGAGAAAGAGTTTGTTCGTTTTTATGGCATTTTGAGGAATATTTCACGGTTTGGGATTCAATGGGGAATCGTGTTTTGGCGATCGAATCTGTAACGAACCATCTTCGTTAGTCGAGGTATCACCGAGTATCGCTGTGGTTTTATATGAATTTAGGCTTGGTCTCAATGGGCTCATGCGACGGAGTCTGCGCGCCATCAATGGGTTTCTTTGGGTGAATTGCTAGAATTTGGTGCATTTTGGTGAACTGCTCGACGGTAACTGATCAGTGTGGGTGGATGGTAATGGAGAATCGGAATGAAACATAATGTGTTCGTGCGTATGGCGATTATGCAGCAGTGGAGGCGATTCAAAAGCCCGGGAAAGGGATGCTCCCACCCAACCCATCCACACACACTAAACTTACTCCTTCCGCATTCGAGGCCATCGACCCGCTCTCCCCCTTCGAGTAGCCAGTCCCTGGAGCGAGCTCCATCCAGCCTCACTCCCTTGACCTCCTCTCCAGAGTGCCTTTTTCACCTTTCTTCTTTCCCGTATTGAAATTTCGGCGCTGGATCCAAGAACATCGGAAGCAAAGTGTCGCAGGCCTCGTGATACAATTCTCGACCGATTTGCACATTCTTTTCATCTCATCACTTTCGAAGAACAGTGTGGGATAGGGATGTAACTTCGCTGCTGAGTTCAAGGTTAAAATATTGGTATTGCTTATGTGTCCTTAGTGGCACTTCCTCTAACGGATACTTGTTTTTTATTTTATGAATCAACGATTGCGGATTCGGATAACTAATATCCTGGTAGATAAGCGCGGTATAAGCTAGAATAGTGTTTTAAAACAGTTCTTTCTCTTTGAAATCAATATGTTCAGGCGATACTATGTGGAAGGCTACAGAAGAAAAATACTTCCTAAATGTTCACGTAGTTTAATGATGTCGACCGGTTTCGCTACTGGAGTAGCATCATTCTGATCATCCCAGTCGACGTTGCGTGTTTCTTCTATATTCTGTTATTCGTATTACTCAAACGCCGACCAAAATGACTGTCAAAATTAATTCCAAATTTGCTCCTGATTTCCACGGAGTATTTTTATTAATCTTTTTGCACAGGGTATAGGAAAACGTGTTTTTCGTTTACTTTAGTCTCGTATTTTACATGGCTATGATAATATCAAATGCACCGTGGTGAGAGATAATGATTAAAAGCGTTCAGTTTGATCACTCCTTTACCCCATCACAACTTTATCAATTGCTACGGAAAGAGTTATTTATAGGCTGTGCTCTACATAAGTGGGATTTTTGCAGCTATAGTATTCTAGATCGGCGATGGAAGCAAAAGGAAGCGACCTCAATCAACATTTAGCGTAGTAAGCCTTATTTTCCCTACAGAGTATTTTGTAGCCAATTTAGTAGAACTTGAGGTTTAAATTGACCTCCAGGGTGAATATTTTATAGAAAGAGATTCCAAATCTTGTATTTACCATCAGGAAGCATAGGTAAAATTGCAATTCCTATAACCATTCTAATAAATGGCGAATTATCATGGCATGTTTTATTCCTTAAGCCTGTAAATCGTTTAATCTAGGGTATGTAATGGAATGCGACTGAAATATAGGAAATGTTACGCAAATTGACTACGAAAGAAAGATGACAAGGGAGAACAATGGGATGAATGATGAATAGGAAAATCTATATGGATTTTATTGAAGTTCTTAGGCTTTTACTTCCAAGAGTGCTACTTTTATTTCTATCGCTGACTCCACAAATATTGCATTAGTCTGATATCTCGTCTTCCTATTTCCTCTGTCTGCCCCTTTGATGAGATCACGTCTCAAACTTGGCTTATTTTCAACTTCTAGTCATCTATTACTCCCACCATCCCTAATCCTCGGTTTTGCTACGACACAAACCGGAAGGTCAGATACGATGGAAATTAATTACATCTGCCGCTGTTTATGATGCCAGAACATTGGGTGGAGAAGATTAGAAATTTTGTTTTCCCCAACATAAAGGATCCATAACCTAGTCCGGAAATGTCGTAACTAATACATTGTCGAATTCCACTCTTTGAATGTTTTCCTTGTTTCCTACAAAGTATCATATTACACTTATATACAACATCAGACAATAGAAATTGTTTAAAATATCTAACATAAATATGTAAGTCATCTAGAAGCATATTTAATGGTAAATTTATAGGAGGTGCAAAGATCAAGTTGAAACTGTCGATAAGAAAAAAATATGATAATGAATATAATTTAAATCTTAAAAATACTTTAAAATAACTTTCAGGTATATGAAGCTATCTGCATGAGTTATAAGGGAGGGACGTCTCAGTTTTTTTTCTAGAAATAAGAGATTACAAATTTATGAACTTAGTGTGACATCAGATTCTGTTTTGTGCGTGATGGTTTTAGCAAAATAACAATAAGGCAGAACAATTCAGTATTAATAAATGCGTGTATTAAACATAAAAGAATCGATTTAGTGTGAAATATTGCTTTTATGTGATATAATACCACATCTGGTTCAGAGACCATTGTACTATTTCACAGTTATGGTCGTACTAACTAATTTGGTGACCTCACTCACTGAAAGACCGTAGTCAATTAAGATTTATCTTCCCAAACCGCCATTTTTGCTGCTAAATGGAAAACCATATACTATGTAGTTTTAAAATTAGCTGGATAATTGCATATTTGTAATAAAAATTATGGCTAGTTCACATATGAGAGAATTTACCTAGACGGAGGCAAGAACCTTCGACAGGTTTTGTATCCGGTTTTCTCAATCGTTAAATCAGAAACCTAAATACCATTGATGATCTATTTAATTCAAGCTCTCAGACTTGGCCTATTATTCACTTCTGAAAGTGTCATGTCCTGGATCGCAAGCTATTATATCTTTACTATAAGAGTCATCAATCTGTGAATTAACGATCGGAGCTCATTCTTTGATCGTCTGAATCGTGGCTCATTAATAACGTTTTCATCCAACATTATTGAAAAGCTTGTAAAGGAGCTACATTCATTATGGCCAGGCTCAGAACATCAAAAACCTCTCTCCATGATATTATATTGCATTTCTATTAAGTAACTTTGTGATGTTAAAATTTATATTACTCTGAGATTACAGTAAATACTTCCGTAGGCAGAGAAATCTCAGAATAAACCTTTAAAATACACTCTACTAAATAACATCAACGTATTATGATGAAGCAGATTCTGAGATTAACTTCGACAGTATTTTGAAATGAAATTTAGTTGTCCAAAGATAAATTTTCGTAATGGGTATTATAATATTGACTTTTACTGAATATACTTAAGAGTTTAAAAGTTAAGTCAAACTTAAAGATGTGCAACTTTGTCTTCGGTATCTCGAGAAGTTTAGTTATGCGGAGGACTAGTTTATTTGTAGTGAGAAATCAGTTATTACATGAGAAATAAATCCAGCATTTAAGTTCGTATTGCTTTCAGCAGCTTTTGGAATAAAATTTTGACCTTAAACGATCTTATACCAATTCATTTCAATCAAGACTAAGTACTTGAAGGATAGGTAAAATACCTCTCATAGTTATAGGAAACAATACAAAGAAAGTTTTTAACGCAAGACTTTTTTCCGCATGAACTCCTCAAAAAGTTATCGTTTCCACTTATTGGTGCATGTTGATCGATAGAGCCACCCTTTGACGAGTATGGGAACTAAGTGAAATTTTGAAGGTCGCCATTCCTTTTCCATTTTCCTTATATTTTTCGAGTTAAGTGTGAATAAGCTCTTACCCCATGCTTATGGAATGATTTTATGCGAAGGTTCGATGAAAACCATTTTCTGCTCAGAGAAAACCTTTTTCTGTTCATTCTTTAGAGCTTTACAACCTCTTTTCCACAACGGCACACGCACGTAGCAGTTCAACTTTTGCGGCACGCTAACCCGCACGGTTTTTATTAAAGTGGAGGTTAATAATAATAAAAAGAGTACACTATGAGTAATAGGAGCTCGAGTAGCCTACAGTATAGGTAGTATATAATCCCAATTAAATTCCTTTAAACTAGGAAATACCTCGTTAAATACAGGGCGCGAGTGAAGAAAATTTAGAAGGCATATGAAACCATAGTAAATCAGGTGGGAAGATCTCAGTGATGGTACACCAATGTGTTTCGGTTGAGTATTACTGACTTACTGCCTCAACACTAACCAATTCCTAACCTGCTTACATCGCTACTCGTGAAATAGTTGCGATAGAATGCAGCCAATGCCCAAATATTCCCTAAACACTTTCGTCGGCTATGGATCACTCTACGGTTAGAATCATTTTGCAGAGCCGAACGAAGCCGAAACTACCGCCAAAGGAGGCGTTAAGCCGTGTATGGGGTATAAAAAATGATGGCAAAGGTGGAGGTTGACGTAAGCGAAGCAGTGAGATGCTGTGCTTGATCGTGATGCGACCCGGATAGAGGAGGAGGGCGTTGAACCCGTAGCCACAAGGAGATGGGGGAAGAAAAATAGAAGAAGATTGGGAATGAAAAGAAGAAGGAAAATAAGATGGGGAGAGGATGAATGGATGGGAAAATTGCGATGGTGTGGTAAAGAAGGGGATTAGAAATGGTATGGGATAGTAAACGAAAAGAAAGGGAAAGAAATAGAAGAAAAAGGGGAAGATAAACTAAATAAGATTGGAATGAATAAAAAAGTGAGGAGGCCAGAGAGAGAGAAATTTGTAATACTTTTGGATTTGGTGGGGTGGTAGTTGTAAATGAATTTATTATCGAAAGAAAAGAATTTTGAATTATTTTGGCTATTGTATCTAGTATACTATGTAAATATAAAGGAAACTTATTCAGTGAAACTAATGGAATTGATATAGTAATAGTTATAGTAGTTTACTGACGTAAAAAATTCACAATTACATTCTGATAATACACTGAAAGTGAACAGATGTCTCATCAGAATACATAATGGTTACAAAACTACATATAGTGAAACATATCTCCAACCAGTCCGCACAATCATCCATACATCAATATCTCAATACTATCTCACATTATATATTCTATATTATAAAATATATTAACTCAATCGGGTGAAGTAATATTTAATGGTTTAACTATTAAGAAGATACGAAGTGTGATGGAATAATTATCGTAAAAAGACGCGAGAAGAATGGAAAATACGTTAGTCTCATAATAGTAATTGAGGTAAGGAAAAAAGGCCAATATCAAGTGTAATAAAAAACTGTTAAAAACAGTTAAAGGGAAATAGATTAGTACTAAAAGGAGTTAGTGAATACAGAAGAAAAAATGGCTTATTGTTGCGTTGATTAGGTCAAATGTACTAGTGGTAATTGGTGGAAAAGGCAAGGATTTTGGTACAAATCGAAAAGAGGTAAGATACAAACAACCTTCAATCCATATACGTCTTTTTTCTGTCTCCGGTGCGGAATTATCTTCTCTTTTTCACGCAAACCAAGACTTTCTCTTTATTTTGTCTCTTATTTATTATATCAGAGAAATAAAAAATAGAAAGTATTCTCTTTTAATTCATCTAAACACTATCAGTTCTTTCCACCATGACTTTGTAGGTCTCAATAATGTAAAGAATGAAAAGATGCAACTTTTAACCACGGTCGCTTACTAAAATATTTCGTGGTACAGGTAACAGTTGCATCTTTTCATTTCTTAAGTTTATCTAAACATTACACTCGTATTTCCTCGCATAAGTTAGACGTCATAGTATTTAAATATAGGCATGATACAGCTCAAGCGTGGCCTCAACATTTTTTATGCGATTGAATGGTTTCGAATGCGGCATTACGATGAAACGAGGTTCTCTATTCCTTTGTACTTCTGAATAATTGTTTGGTCTTTGGAGCGATTTCACAGACAGATTTAGATGGAGATGATATGTTAGATGAAAAGCGCTATAACGCTAGTGGTAAGCCTATAAGCCGATGAAAAACACGATTATAAATCTAAAAGGAGCAAAAAATAGTAAAATAAAGAATAAAACCCCCTCGGCAAAACATATTGATTGCAATATAGTTGGGAGTACTTGCTTGGATGGAAGCAGGGTGGTCGAAATGAAGGCAGGATGGATAAAGGTCGAAAGGTCAAGAACAGTGAGGACCATTCGAGAAACGATAAGGGCGTTTTGAGAAGGGAAGGACACTACGGAAAGTCATTGTGAGGCGTAGAATATGGAGAAGGCGGAGGTTGAGAGGGGAGATGGTCCAGTACAAGTCAAAGAGCGGGAATTGTGAGAATGGTGACCTGAGAGAGGGTCTTCTAGAGATTCACGCCTCTTTCCGTGGGCTGCGGTCGTGGCAACATTGAGAGTTAAGGTCACGGCATTCACGTTTTCGATCTCCTAATAGACAAGAAAGCGATGGAGAAAGATCAGGTTGGTATTTGAATGGATGGATTTTCGTAAGCGATCCGAGAGACCTTGTGAATCCTTCTCCATTGCAAAGTTTGAAAATTATATTCCGAAGGTAAACATCTATTTGTTCATTAATAACCAAAATAAATTTAGAAAACAGATGGTTGCAAGAAAATACAAGGTGGTAACTGATTTAGGATATTCCAAAATGGAGTGTTAGACTAAACCAGGTCTGTAAAACATACTGCTCGCAATTGGTTTTCAGATTATTCTAATTCGTAAAAATTAGTTATTATTTTCATGTTTTGAGTGAAAGGAAGTAACCAAAATGAGGTTCTTGAAGGGATACCTTAAGAATAACGGACTTTCATTCAGTTCCAAGTTACAAAACTCCTACCGATTAAAACTTAAATGTACCACTTTGACCAATTCGTATATATAAGTATATTTAAATTTGCATTTTAAAAAATTAAATAGGTATTCGTCCATTTTAAAAATAACCTTCTTTCTGCAGCATTTAAAAATTTTATTCATATCTTTGTGATCTTTCCCTTCTTCAAGGTGAAGTTGTCCAGGACTAAATATTGCACAAATAAGCGTGATAAGCAATAAATTCAACGCGATTCTCAGAGTTACGGCATTTTCAATTCCAGTCACGCACTGCTAACACTTCTCATCAATTCAAACTTGCTGGCATTTGGATTATCAGACCTATACTATGTAAAAGGTCCGAATTTTTATTATTAAAAATAACTAGAGGGCATATATAATTCTTTTAAAGCACGCTTGTGTCATTTTTAGCAATATAAGTTAATTGAGAGAGGCTGTAACATTCCAATAAACTAAACGGATCGGGATAATTCGAAATCTTTGATGTTTAATTCATCCAAAAAAACTATTATGTTTATACATATTTAGCAAAACCCATGCACCAAATTGAACCAAGTAACCAACGACCAGCAATCATCTTTCAACTAAGAAATGGCATTAGAGACAAAGTACTAAATAGTTACGCACTTGCATTTATTCGGACGGCAAATCAGAAATCAAAATGTTAAGGTAGATAAGATTATAACTTATTATTGCTATAAAATATTTTTTTGATGTGGGGAAAGACGAAAGGATATCAGAAATATGTCTTATACTGTAGCTGATCGCCTTGTTAATTTAGAATATTTTTCAATCATAATGTAATAATATTTTATACTCATCGCGAATTTCAAATAATGGATACTCTTTTAAGAAAATACACACAAAATTTTGTTGAAGGAAAGAGGAGATATTGCAATAAATGATTTACATATGATCCAGTTGCCACTATCACACACGCTGAGATTTGACCCAGCTCGAAAGTAATTCCGAAAAAGAGACGTCTTTTGAAGGATAGGTGGTAATTCCTATGAATCAGTGACATAATAATGACATGCTACGCAGCAAGCGAGTATTTTTCTTCGTCAATCTCCTGTGACATTTAAATTGTTGCGGAGGAGTCATAATGGCGTTTGCAGCCGAAGAGAACGTCAAGTGCACTCTCACTCCATGTTTCGGACTGCTTGAGTCGTAATTGATGGATAATATGAAAGAGAAAGTATTGCTGTCGTCGAAACCACGGCGTTACACTGGTTATTGCATCGTTTGTGTAAACAAAAGAAGTGGTGAATTGGCCGGTAAAGTAGGTATGATAGATTGAGATGTCCGAAAAAGTGTGTGTGACTTTACTGCAGAGAGATTTACGCGCTTGGCTCTCATGTTATCTCTACCATGCTTTCATATTACTTTAAATTAATTTATTATGGGTCCTATCAGCTTCAATGTTTTAATCCTCCGAAGTTGATAAGTTCAGTTGCATTACTCTTTATCTTGAAATATAATTTTTTAAACTATCCGATCTAAATAGAATCTAGGTTAGCCTCAAAAGAAATAAGAAGTTTGACAATTCGAAAGATCGCGAGTAAAATATACAAGGACTGAGTAATTGAGGTTTCTTGAATTCGATTGGCATATACTACCTCATTCGGATCCATAATTAAGTGCAAATTGACTGAAATACACAATTTTTAATGCTGCCAAAGGGAGAGATAAAGAAGAGATGGAGGTGAAAGAATAGGTTAGCAGCGTAATTCAACTCAATAAAGTCTATAGGATAAGACTTGCTTCTCCACTCTATAGCATTTTTGCAAATTAATTCTCTTATAAATACAAGGCAGTCTTACTGTTAATTTTGAGAAATTATTCATTCTTCGTTAAACATTTTCAGTGCTAGTGCTTCAAAATCAACTCCTGCAGTTCTCACCCATCCTACGGCCACTCATATGCTCATCGTCCACCATCACACAACACATATGTTACTGAAGAAGCGCTATCGAAATAAAAAGTCTGTGTCTATCTATTTATTGAACACTGAGGTATACATGGAGAAGAATTACTACTTTAAGAAAGTACTAAGTCGCCTCACAACAAGCTTTAATATAAGCTTCAAGTATACTATGCAAATAGTAAAATAAAAGGATAGGATTATTATCTAAATCTTTCTCTGTCAAATTTTAACACACTAAGAAAACTTCTACTAGTGCAAATATCGATGGGAACCAAACAATATTGACTCTAATAAACCATCATCATCACCACCCAATGAATATACATTTAGCCTTTCGTTAAGGCATCATTTAAATGTGAAAGGACACTCCTGCTGGACTTACTACGTAAGATAGTGGGAAAAAGCAATCAAGTAAAGAAATCCGACACCTTATATAATATTTCGTTAAAATTGAGGTCAGAAAGAGAGAGGTCAACTTTTATTTTTATAAATATGCTAGTTTTCTAAAGCGTTATGACCACCGTTAGCACTGCAAAGTAATGATAAGTCATTAACGAGAATATTTTGTGAGCGTTTTCCCATATGCATTTACTGTCTTTACGCAGGTTTTTTTCACCCCTCTTCTCTGTGGGCGTTTTCCCGCAACGTGGGTATTTTCTTTGTCAACCTTCAGTTGCAAATGTTTTATCCCACACCGCGCCCTTTCTTTTAGTTTATACTTATATTTTGTACATGTTATAATGACATGCGAGGTTAGGTGGAAGAGAGGCCCACATAAGCCTAACCTCGCCAATAAGGGTTCTATCTATCTATTCATATGTTTGGCAACACTAGTCTGCTGATATCTAAAGTGTTAAAAAAGAAAGATGACTCGCCTTATAAGCCACATTAAGTGCAGGAGAGATCGTGCACTCCGGATTTGTGTAGATTCTTCATCATCACCCTTGGTGGATCCGAATAAATTATTAACGCTTAACTTGCTACTAAAGTTATTTCTCTATTTGTTAAATCTTAAGCATGTACATATATGTTGCGTATAGCATATGTATGCATCGAAAGGGACTTGAATTTTCGCATGAGCGGAGTTTAATATGCGCGTCATCGGTCATGCATTCCTGAGTTTCCGGGCGGATATAATCGGTGGCGTATCCTTCCTCAGCCATCCATGTTTCCCACCCCAACAGCATCTGCCTTACCTTATTCTCTCTGCCCCACTAACTCTTTCTCTGCATTTGTCATTACCGAGTGCAAAAGGGGCGCGCTTCCTAAAATGGAATCCGTGACCTCGCGATTGGTCGACTCTTGTCCGCAATCAATTACGTGATTCACGTTTGTGGTCTATTTAATTGTCTCGGGCACGGGTGGAATGGGATCTTCGGTCGAAGTTACGGTGGCGACACGGAAAATTACTCCCCGATAAAATATAACGATGAGAATAGGGGTAAAGGTCTTAATTAGGACTTAATTGGAAGTACTGCTTCCAAAGCTGGAATTGGAAATTGCTACATTGTAAATTCGAACAATTCACTTACCTAAAGGTTCCTTAATTGGTGTCCATTGTGGAGTCTGTCGAAACCACGACGTTATCCTTATATATATGGTCTGTCACATAAATTTCAACCCTTCAAAAAACTGAGGAAAGTGAGTAAAGCCCACTACATTTGCCTGACCTTGGATGCCCTCGTGGCAGTTTGACCTATGATCTAATGTTGACCTACCTCACCTTTAAATCCACCCTATTCTAATCGTTTTTCTTCGAGCCCGCTAAGCATTACACCAGTTTCACCTAAATGCCACCCTCTGCACCGCCGATAAAGTGCATACAAGCACATTCGGCAAAAGGCGCTCCGTCGCACCGCTCCGACTACTAATGCATATGGCTTCGTTACTTCTATTGCCGCATTTTATCATTCGTAAATCGTTTTTAATGCGCGTAATTTGGGGTTGGAAGGTGAGAATAGTTTTTAAAACCTTATTATAGGGCAATAAATTATGTTATAATCAGTATTTTAAAAGTTTTTCGGTGTAAAATATAAAATAAGAATTAATACATTTTCAATAAATTGAATGTTCGTAATATGATTGAGTATGCACATGACGTCAATGCATGAGTGTAGGATTTTTATAAAATAGACGAGAACCTGTACTATTCCTTTTTAAAACCGCACGAAATGGCTCCAATACTGCTAGTTATTTACTAACTACAGCAGTATCTTTCCGATTAAAAATAACCTAAATGCAATTGGAATTCTAGGACACGATGTGAAACCTTTATAAATCTAGAATATTCATGTCACGCGCCATTAAGAGAATGGATATTAATTGCGTTGAAAAACGCTAGAAGTGTGAAAGTACGCAATAACAGAAAATATATTCTTAAAAATTATGTTTAAGGAGGATCACATAATGCCAAAAGTAATTGCTTGTAAAATCATTTGTTGAATTCAATTTATATGCAGCATATTAATCATGGAATTAGTAAGGCAGTTTATTCTTTCTAGATTATTAGAGGACCTGTTTACAAGAGATATGCGGAGTCCAAGATCATTTATTTCTTCAATTCATTTACCTTAAAGAAATAAATTTGAATAATAATTTCGCAAGAAAAACAATCGTGTTTGAAAAATGCTGAATTAGAGTCGTCGAATGTGAATGAAATGTAAACGATTCTCAAAATTATTCATCTGCCTTTTTACGAACTTTAAATTTTTACTCCGGCAGATAATCGTTTTGTTATCATACCTCATCATCGCAGACGCAACATTTTAGGCATTAAAAACTTTTGTTCTTAAATATTATGAAAACATCGAGAGTTTGAGTAGTACTTAAAGGAGATGCAGAATGTGCTTTCTGCATGCTGGGAGAGTACGGAAGCAGTTACGCTCATCCTCGTGGTATCATCCAACATTTTCACGAGAGAAAACGCGGTGCGATTCAGAAGACCACATGGGTAATTTGGCGGGTTCGTGCGGGAGGGCGTAATTCCATGGTGCCTCCACTCCTTCTCGACTTCCGATATACAAGTATGTCTCATTTTCTCTTTCCTTCGCCCGCCCCAAATTCTGTCTTCCACACCAATCTCTTTTCGCCCATGAAAACGCTCTCCAGAAAAAGCAGCTTTTATGGCCTTTCCCGTGTTTCCCTCACGTGCTCGAGAGATCGAGAGGTCGTATCAAACTAACCGGAAGCATTGGCAACATCGCCTCCAGCTTGTGGCTTGACCGGGTTTCGCGGGTTAACCATCTGAAACGACTGTCGCTGTCTGCGTTCACACACATGCGTTCCGGACGCTGTAAGTTTACAAAATTCTGATCAGAACCAATCTTACTACGGCCATTTTTCATTATTTCCACAGCATATGTTATCTGATTAGAAACAGCTGAGTGGCGGAAGGGGTAGTAGTAGCATTCACATCGATGCCTTTTCAGCTTATAATAAGTTATTCCAAAATCATTTAAAAAGAGATTTATTTATTTATTTATTTAGGAATTACCCGTCGCGATTAGGTCCTGGGACCCGGTGGCAACGGTTTTCAGATTTTTATCATCACATTGGGGAAGGAAGAAATAGGGAATCTTTTGATAGATATACGTTCCTTTTAAGTACAGGATCGACCTCCTGGAATATATTTTCACTAAAGTGTAAAAGTTCCAGAAAACTGCGAATTCTTATTTAGCAATATAGAAGTTACCAATGTTCAGAAGTATTTTGGGAAGATGCTTAGCTGAAAATTAGGTGAAACAAGTAGAGAAATAAAAATATTATTTCGTTAGTGAACATTTATGATCGTAAGTAATTAAAATAGCAAACCAAAGTTTTTAAACTTTGTTAGTTAATTATTTTAATGAAATTTCATTCGAAGTTAAGCCAAGAGGAATCGGTTTTTCTAAAATATAACAAATTTAATTTCTTGAAAAATAAAGTTATTATAATATCTGAATGGACTCATAGTAGCTTGATTTAAGATTTTTATTAACTGTAAATTTTGATACTGTGAAAAGCTATGAGACGAAAGTGCATAAATTATATATTTATCCATCAACGATAAATATCATTTATAAATACAATCCATGAATCAAGGGTTATCATCGAGGAATTATCTTCTAGGAATGCTCCAATGCATGATATTTGCCACAGGATGTATTCGATTCATTACTCATTGTATTCTTTTATTTCAAAATATCTCCAACTTTAGGCTAAAGTAAAAAAAATCAGCCAGCTTTGAAACTCGCGAAACCATAAAATGGACATGATTTTATAATAAGGCCATCAATCATTTCCTTCATAGCTGTTGATTTTCCTCCAAGAAGGAGATGAGAGCCTAAGCTACGTCAATAGTTGGACAGTCATCGGTCCGTAAAGAAGACCGCCGAGACGCTCGATTTAACCTGAAATGTTTTGGAAACTGAGTTGAAAAGTGAAAACTCATAGTTCCGTTCTCCGTAATATCCGTATTTATTAGAAATTCGGAAAATCCCCGCTCAGTTCCGGGTAGACGTCGAAGATTACCGCTTTCCAAATACGTAATCTATCTGATGCGTCGATTTACCTTGGGCGTATTTCATTTCAGTCATATGTAAATAAAAAATCCTCTTCAAACGTTCCAACGGTTCACCTTTTGGAGTAGCTTTAATTAGGAATTGCTATTAATCGCTTTTTTCCATTGAATTTTCTTCTCATACAAGCATTCTATTGAGTCATCTGGTTCTACGAAATACTATTGATGGAGTGAAAATTTCTCCCACGCATGATACAAACTCCTTTGAAAGCCCAAAGAGTATACAATTTTCGTTCGACCATGATCTTTATTTATTCTATTTTTGCAAAGGAGATCAGAAAATGGCTTACTTAGAATTGCGGAATAATTTCCAGTTTAGGAGTGTTTTCTAATTAACTAAAGTTATCGTTTGCCGCATAATTGACTGAGCTGAAAGAACTTGAAGACGCGCGAAGATTTTTACATGAGCATGCAATCATTGCTCCTCTTGGAGATGTGTCTGAATCTGTAAATAGAACACCTGCCACTGTTATCGTTTCATACGTAGACGATGAATGAAGAATACAACCTTGGAACTCGGAAATAACCAGAAATATCAATTTTAGGATTTAAAATTATTTCAACTTTATAGAAAGTAGGAAACAGATGGTATGTATGCGTCTAGCTCCCAAGATCTAAATATAATCTCTTGCCCGGAAGAGTTCATTGTTTAGAAAGATGAGCTTACAAGAATTATTTGAAGATAGTCGATTTTTACTTCAAAACTAAAACACCGGTATGACCGTCTCCCTTGATTGAAAATATAGAAATACTAAAATCCACTGTTTCGGCCTCTACTTTGTTGTAGTAGGTAGGATGATGACGCTATGCTTTGAAACCTAGGTCTTAGAAGATGAAAACTTAGTGGTAATGTGTAAAAATGTATGTATGTATGTGTTTTTATTTCTGTTTCATTGTAGAAATACCGATTTTCATTCAATACATATGTACAAAATATCAAGTAGTTTTACTTTTAATGACACAATTTTCAATAACATCACATCACTTTGAGATACGATTAGCGGGTAAATTATCCTGAAAATATAAAATATAGTGTAGAAAAATATAATGTACTCATGACAAAGGAGAATTCGATTATCCGTGGATTATCCGCATTATCCGAGTGGAGTATTTTCAGATTTCCTCTCAAATTCGATCTCAATCACCTCTCGAGAACCTATCCAGGCTACGATCAGTTCATAGAGAGCTGGGGAAGAAAAACTACACGGAAATTGCTCCATTGAGATCCTTTGTGTTTCTGAGAAAAGGCTCGTCGACGAGCAAGACGGCGTCGTGACCGGCAGTGCGCTTGTCAACCGTAACTGCACTCTCGCTCCCATCCTATTTTGCTTCCACGTCGTTCTGCACGTCACTTCCGCTAACCTCTGCTTCTGACTGATGTGATTCGCCTAAATAGTCGGCCCACTTATCGCTGTCCTCTAATTATTTCCTCTATCGGAACGCTTAGCTCGTGAATCAGAGGTAGATGTCAGCGGTATTGATTGCACACTTCTGCCGTAGATTTCAAACCATTTGCAGAATTTCTTACCGTAAAATCGTTTCTTTATCATATTTTGATGCATGGAGGGCCAACGACGCAATTCATTTGGTCTGTACTGTATTCAGCCCGAAGGCTGGTTTGAACCTCATCCCCTCTACAATTAGGTACGAAGAGCTAGGAGTGGAAAATGAGGCTTACTAGTCAAAATGAGGAGTGAGGTAATTTTCCCTTCCTTTTCTCGCCGAGACGAGTGGAACAAGTAAAGTACAATGACTCTACGAGTAACTCTATTCGTAGCATTCAAAAAGGAGAGACCTTATTCAGCATCTCTCATACCTCAGTAGCTTTCATATAATCATAGCCATGAACAAATATGAGACAACAGTAACTGAAAGATGCATTCATCTTTATCCTGTACCAAAAGGCAAGTGAAATATATTCCATTCATCAGGACATGGTAGAAGGACCCATCCATTAGAGAGATGGATAACTAATATAGGAAGTGATTCTTGGTTATGTACTCTAAATAGTGACATATGAAGTTTCCTTTACAAAAATCATAATGGCCATACGAAACTTTCTAGGTGTGAGGATCTCTGGATAAAACTTCTCCTTTCTCATACGTGTATATATAGAATTTCATCACCTCGACAAATTATCAGCACGCCACTCTTCAAACAAATACTTAAGATCATGGGAATGGAGGATTACGTTAGCGGCTAAGAGACTGATACGTGATATATATAGAGTTGCACTATTGAATTAAGCACAGCTGATGGGTCCCACATAATTCAGCACTGAACTACAAATTTTCTTTTCAACTATTTTAATTGAAAAATTGTTACATAGTGGTTCCTTCCATAATCGCTAAAGTCATTTTTTGTTAAGTTTTACGATAAAGGAAGGTATTCATTCCATCACACATTCATTCGTTTGCAAAATTCTCTGAATAACGTTCATTATGTATAATCGTTTTTGCTTCAAATTTCCGTTTTCCACATTCCTCGACTATAGTTTTGCCATAATTATCAAATATTAATCTACTTCTTAGATAATCCTAGTGGATTTATTAACTAAATCTTTCGGAGTTTTTTAAAGTACATTTCTTCAAGAAATGGGGGCTGAAACACTTAGCATTATCATTTAACTTAGAGGTTTAAAAATACTCCGTAAGCCGTAATTCGGCAAGCGGAACTAGCGCTAAGAGACAAACGAGAAGCTCCGGATTACCGATTTCTGGGAAGTCCCAATGATCATTTGAGAGACAAAGCCTCCATCTTCAGGGGGTCTCCACAAAGGAAGTTTTCCTTCGTCTTGGCTAATTCATTAACAGCCGTGCTCCAACTTTCTTTTTCTTACATTATCATTCAACACTTTTCACGCACAGCCCTAAGTTCTTAATACATACGTATTGTTAAAACTACATGACATGGTTACGATATAGTTTTTTCAAACTTCAGGTATTAGGGAGATGGTTGGATTAGATGCTCTTAGATAATTAGTAAATTTCATCCGGACGATCTGTTAGACTAATTTTCGGCAAGCTATACTGTAAATTAAAGAAAAGCTAAGCATCTATAACCACCACTGCATTAGTCCACAAGATTTTGCAATGTATTTTTTCTATTTAAAGGTACACAAGTATTTACTGTATTTTCATATATTTCCAAAAAAATTCATAATGATATTATAGGTTCATTTGGGCAACATATATAATCCAATATCGACGATCCTTTTTTCTGAACACAAGAAAGGTTTCTCATACTCTCGGAGAAATGTTTGGAACGAGGAAGCCATTCTGTCATTCCTTTGTATGCACAGAGGCGATTCCGTTTTTTTGACCTCTTTCCATTGACGAAAGTACTCTGGTTGCGGACGATGCCGAATATCATCTAGCTGCTAGTTCCTCATAACACGCGCTACAAGCGAATATGAGAGCGTCAGTTACCAGTTTTATAAAGTATGTCGTCGATGGAATGCGAGGCCAACTTCCATCCAGTTTCATTCCCTCTCTCCCTGTCTACTCATTACCAAACTCTCGTAAAATTCTTTTCGGAACCTCGCGTTCTTCGAAACATATCGTCCCAACGTTTTATGACGGTACGAGTCCACCAACGAAACCGGTGAAATTACTTCAATTTACCTTTATTCGCCGCTATTTATTAACTATTTATAATTTACCCTATTTCACCGCTTTTACATTGTTTTATTTAGTTTTCCTACTTTTACATCGCTGTCTTGACACTATTTTCCGTAAAAAACATTTGGAATGTGAAAACTATATACATGATCCTCATCGATAGCAATTTGAATTTGCCGATCTCTGAAAGGATATAATTCAAGACATGCTAATCTCTCGAAATTTGGCATGTGACTTCATCATATCATTGAAAACGATTTTCCCTTAAGCACATGCATACAAGTACGTATCTCTCGCGTTTTAGATAAAAATATATCAGAGATGAAGATTTTGGTAGCTTTTCCTGCAAGATTCCTGGAAATACAGATGCAAGAAAGATGGTTCATTATAGACTACACACGCTCTTCTTCCTTGAGAGGAAGGATGACGCGAATGAAAAACCATCTATTGTCATTACAATAAAGGTTTAAATCTGCATACATCAATGCTCAGAGACTCATATCCATAGAATGCTTATGACACAGGAAGGAATAGTACTGTGTTGAAACTCTTCCAAAGTATGCAAGCTCTGGAAGGTTTTTTTCTTCACTTGATTACAATGGCCTTGAGTATCAGTACGTGCGATAAATATTTCCATTACCGGAAGTTGCCCAGAACGCACCTGAGCGAGCAAATTCTCTCGGAAGACTTAAGTTATTAAAATGGATTCGGAATTTCTCGCGCAATGAATTTCATTGCATACCCTTAGATGATCAATGGAAGATAAAGGGCTTAAGAATAATAGAATCTTAGAGAACTACGAGGAAGTGGAGATATTTTCCCTCTGGTGCTTCCGCGTTTATTTTTCGTTCAGATTGCGTTAAATGAATATAAATACCGTATTCGTTAAGAGGATTAATTAAGTCTAATTCGAAAACCTCCTGTACTCTCGTTCAACTGCAGTAGTTATCTCTGGCAGGGATATCATAATAAGGCTGCGTTATTCCTGGAATTTATCCAGTAAGGGGATCGGACGATTTGCAATAAAGTACGTGGAATATGTGTAATTGTGCCAACAGGCGTCTGTGACCACTTAGAGATGCTCATAAATTGTTATACTTCCATGGTGATATAACCTATAATCAGTGGCGTAGTCAGGGGGGTGGTTGAGTATTATAAACACACCTAGAGCCACATTCAGGTTTTAGAAAATAGAAGTCAAGGGAGGTAAATTGTAAGTATTTCAACATTTACAGTAATACACGCTACTAATGACTCGAAGGTAATATGTATAAATATAAATCGGATCTCATGCTCATTACCTTTATGACAGAAGTTTTCCTGCCCCGGGTATGTAAGCAATTTTGCGTTTACTCCATGGCTCTGAACCCACCCCCAAGATACAAATCCTGACTACGCCCTTGCACTATTGATTATACCCATGTATTGAATACAATTTGTATGCTTTATAAGTAAATTGTCACTGTAGCAAAGATTCTCACAGGACTCCCAGGGTAATTACATGGTTCAGATTGCTTTTATTAACAATTTATAGCTGTAACATAAACTGAGTATGACATGCACCACATGAAAGAACGAACTCTCTTGTTTTAAAATTTCTTAACTCACATTTGTTCTGACGTGCATTACATTCAAGATTATGCGGATGTTTTTGCGGTACGAAGAGGGAAGATTCAGTTGAGATTAATTTTGTTTCAAGTCATGTTTAGTAATAAAGTTATATACATTCTTAGTACCTATAGAAAGCTGATCACTGGACTACGTACATAATTCTCCCCAGGATACTTTAATTGCACCATAAATTGGACGCGGCCTTCGAAAAATGCTATTCAAAACCTGATCTGTGTCCTAAGGCTCCCATCAAACCGTACCCATCTGATATCGATTCTTCGCAAATCTCTTTCTCGACATTCCTGCATAATGAGACTCATCAGACGTCTCCCCTTCCACCAATTTCCATTTTGGAATTAACAATTTCCAGCGAAAAATCTCTCTCGACAGATATAAAATACGTGCTAGAGCTCGATAGTTCTCCTGAAACGTCTTCGGTTTCAACACCAACATCTGTTCGAAGTCTCGCATTTTACGCTGGAGCCATTTATTTCACATCCTTGGGGAATATATGCAGAATCATCGGGGTGATGTCACCTCTCCGAAGTCTCATGTATTGCATTGATGTGACCACAGATTGGAGATTGGATTCTAACTTTAACTGAAGATTGTAAAATGCAACGAAACATGGGCCACATTAAATCGTAATTTCATTTGGTGGACATTATAGTGATCAGCAACTACAGAGTTAAACTTCGAAGGTTTGCCGGAGTATGGCTAATCTTAGTATATCATAGTCTAAATCATCAGAATTGACAATCTGCTATTAACCTTACAATCAATGTGAATGTAACTCCTAATTAAAGCGAACATAATTCAATAATGCGAACGATGTCAATAACCTTCAAAAAATAATTTAGCACAATGTAATCCTAATAGTATTTTTTCTGTTCTGTTAAGGTTACGGGATAATGTTATTTACAAATACATTTCCAAAACGTTCGTGATTTTCTCTTTAAAGAGAATTTAAGATGAAAACATACTGCTATGGATGTATAGGAATTAAGAGATCAAAGAGTTAAATTGAGGTCGCTTGGAAAGTAACGATTCGGAATAAACACTCTAAACTCTAAAAAGATCTTCGCCTTCAATTCATATTTTAATTAGAGACTTTTTTATTTTCTGATTATAACAATGTTATCCCCTATACCAGACTTATCCAACCTCATCAGCCGAAGGACCACATTGTCAGTCCTGTGGTCTATTCTAGTCAATCCCAAGTGTCTCTTAATTTGCGCAACCGTTATTTCGCACAAATCAATCCGTAACTATCATCTTGTAGGTATTTTCGTCGATAAGTACTTTTATATAAACGAATGTCTTAGATTATCGATATAGCTACGAGTCCTGACATAACAACAGAAAAATATAATGAGTGTTTAATCAATGTGCATTTCAATGGGAGATTATTTTAGTTTTCATCTATCTTACGCATTTTGTTTGTCTTTTGAGTCTTCCAGGAGAATATGCCTATCCTCGCCCCTTTTACTGTTAGTTACAAAAAGGGAATCTACCTGAAGGAGGAATGAGTCAAACAGGCAAGATGAGGAGTGAGGTAGTTTGCTCTGGTATTCTTCTTCTCTGAGGCAACACTATTACAATGGAGATATCCACTTAACCACTCAAAATTACCTCATAAATAATACTTTTCATAGCATACAATAAGAGGATGTCTACATAAATGATGTTCCATATCACTCATACCCCAGTGTCTTCCATATTATCACAGCTGTGAACAACATTTGGGAATAAGTAAATTGAGTTTCGGTGGAAGAGAGGCCCTATTGTGCCACGCCAATAAAGGGTCTATTTATTTATCTCTCTATAAGTAGATGAAAGATTCATGTTACTCTATCTGTGCCGAAAGACGAGGAAAAAGAAGAAAAATATACCATTAATCAGGATGTGGTAGCAAGGACATTTTCGCGTTCTATTTACCGATGAAAGCTTTTATGATCAAAATTTGTCTGCACAGCTTTGGAGATACGGGGAGGTCGATTTAAGACATCAAGCGGGCCATGTGTCACTGAGTCATGCTCTACACGGCCCTCTTAGTTGAAAAAAACTCTACCTACTTTCTCAATTCCCATGCAAAGTAGTTTTTATTTAGAGTTACTCTCTGCTTGAGTGAAACACAACATAGGATTATCACAGAGGAATATACGTCGACTGCCAATTACCTTACTTCATAACGCTTTCAACGGGCCTGTAGATGTATTCATTAGGATGACAAAGCGTAAATTTAATGAAGGGGGCTTTCCCTTTTATTGATTCAGATAACATTTCGAGTCTTAAAAATAACTCTCGTGGCTCGCGACCGTATTTCTCAACCTGTCCCCTCTATGAAAATGTTCCGAGAAATGCCCGAAGATAATTTTAAGAGAACCAGAACTACTTCGGTATCGATTTAACTTAAAATCTTTGTCGCAAATCCGAAAGGGTTCCTCAATAATGATTTTCAATTGTCTTCCTCGGCTCCTTTTCTTCGTATGAGACACTTTAAATCAATGAGCATTAACTCGGTTCCAAGGGAAATAAGCGTGTGGTCGGTGCCCTTTTAAGTTACCCCTTTCATACGAACGCATTCATCGCCGCAGTCGAAATGGAAACAGAAATAACTCGTAAATCTGGCGTCAGCGCTCGTAGCGTGGTGTACCGAAATGCGTATACATTTCTGTAATGAGTTCCTAAAGGAAACTCAGATATTTACAGCTATTAACGTGTTCGCGGCAGCGGCATATTTTCCGAAGAGCGGTCATGGAATTTGCGAGCATAAGAATGGAAAGCAATTTGAAAGAGAAAGGGAGAAAAAAGGGAATTGTAGATAGAGAAAGAGGGGATAAACAGGGGAAAATAAAGGAATTAAGGATAGAAGGGTGAGAGAAAAACTGGACTAGCGTTTTCAAAACTTTTCTTCCGACAGAGCACTTCCTCAATGTTGATATTTCAACGGAACGCCTAGGTTATTTGAGGTGCCAGCGGATATTTGTAAAAAATCGTTGATCTAAATAAGTTACAGTTCGGTGATAGTTGACTCACCAAAAGAAATCCTTATAATTTTTCGTGATTTTTCTCGGAACACCAGCTTACTGTGGAACATTGTTTGGGAAACGGTGAAGTAGAGAATAGACGAAATCGGGATAAAGCAGAAAGAAAAAGGAAGATACGGAGGAAGACGAAAGACAAAGGATGAATGAGAGAAAGTAAGTAAAGACCAGATATGGAATGAGAGAGTTTCCCGGTTACCGAGTGGACAACTCTTCCTCCAACGAGAACAGAAGTCCTGGGTTCGAATCCCGATTATAGCCAAAATCCTCCTTAAGACCTTACCTGTTGGATAGCCGGCTTAAAACACTAACTTAATTGAACGAGGAGGCCAAAGAGAGGACGAGAAACGCTGAGGCAAAGAGAACGAGAAGGAAAGGAAGAAAGAGGAGTAATTATGGAGGATGACATTGTGAGGGATGACAGCTCTTGGCAGACATAGAGGAGAGGAAAGAGATGAGAAATAAAATTGAGAGACGGGAGAGGAGAATCATGGGAGGAGGTGTGCGGGAGACGGATCCGAGGAGGACTGGCTTTTCTCCGACTAGAAACTCTCATTCAAGGCCGGCAAGCCTTCTTCTCTCCTTCCCTCTCTCCTCCCGAGCATACGGAGCTTTCTCTCTCCTCGTCAAGTACCAGTATGACCAATACTCTCATAGCTCTCCTTCCACCACCCACTCACTTGTCTTGGCAACCTCCACCTCTTTCGAGAATTATTGCCATATCGTCCTACCTCAAGCATGATCGCCACCTTTGCGGGAAGTGTAGCTTCAATATGTCAAAGGAGGGAGCGTTCAGGTGCCACGGGTATGTGGAAATGACTTATGTGAGCAGAACGTGGATTTCTATTGCAGCGATTCCCACTTTTTTCTGTACGTTACGAATCGAATCTCAAACGCACTGCGTTGTAAGAGCCACCTTCCAACCTCCTGGTAGGTGAATGTGTCGGTGCTGCTTAGATTCGCATATATATTAATAATTTAGTAAGTACGTTCTCAGGTTATTCGTCATATTATTGGACGTCGGTGTAAATCTTTTGAATTGACAATAATAAAATTTCATCCGTAAAAATCTACAATTTGTGTCGTATATTAGGATGATAAAGACGCCCAATTGCCATCCAAGACTGATAGGCTCTTATTAAGCTTGGTCTAATTTTCTGGTTAATATTACCGGTACTAGAAATCCCTGTGACAAAATTATTCGCTGTGTAGTAAATGCCTGGTACTGAGCTGATTTTCAAAGTCGAGTGATATAATGGGATACTTAACCGTGAGAAAAATTGTGTGACTCATGGAAGTCAACAACAAGAGCTGTAAGTCATTAATCTGGGATTATTGAGTGAAGGAAGTAGAGCAGATATGATGATAATTCAATGTTGACAAGGAAATTGCTTCTTAACGTAAAATGCGATCCATAAATAGATTATTTGAATGGACTGTCATGTAGCCCCGGATAAATCTCAGGTACTCCTTCCCAATTTCCCTGATTAACGTAGATAAGCAATGAGAAACGCATGCTTCACATTTTCTCTTCCAATTTCTTCATCCTGATTAACGTTCCTAAAAAGGCACTTGCCTAAGCGGGGAGATGCTTACAACTCATCCTCACCCCCAAGCAACTTCAGAAATAAATAACTGAACTGAACTAATTCGAAAGATAGAAAGATTTGGAGGAAGAAATGGTACGATGGTCGGTTAGAAAGTAATGCCCCGCATGTTTTTCTCAAAAACTATTTTTAACAAAATAAATGTGGGACATCAGTATTTGACCAACCCTCGTATTTTAATTGGGCTCTGTCGAGTTTAAAGTTTTGTAGTATCATGTCTGCTATTTGCTGTCATACAGAGTTATCACTTACCGATTAAATCACTTTTTTTCGTAGTTCTTCTTTACTGTGATTCACAGCTAGCAGACAGTTTTTATTATATCTTGGTAAAGTACACGAAACACTCAACATCTCTAGGATATATGTTGCATATTCTTATGGATCATAGTACATTTTGAGTCTCCTTTGCTTTTAATAATCCATAATGGTTAGGTTATGCGACCAAAAATCCGTACTTCGGAAAGCCTTATCATAAAATACAGATTAGAGGGCTAACGCCCAACAAAAGATGTAGATAATAATGTCTCACTACTTAACATATATTCCAAGAAAAAACGGACATAAAAAATTCTGAATGGACCAGCACTCGTGCTTGGAATCTTCCACTTTCCATTATATTTCCTTAGGTGCACACCTTTATGTGCAAAGTCACCTTAACCCCTTTCCTTTGTGTTAAAATTTAGCTCTCACGAAGAGCACAGTTATGCGAATCTCTAAGGGCTTGTTAGCAACAGTTACGTCGCAGGACCGCTCGCATCATTTAATACTACTTATGTACATCATTCATCAGCGTTTCCAAATTACAGGTGTTTCCAGAAACTTTCTCAGGGCGACTACAGTAGGGAAATTTTGATTCCAGAATCGTAAATCCGAGTCATACCACCTTTCTGCCCGAATATGACCACCCTTTTCCTCGTACTCTAGCAAACATCCTCATGAAGACTGTCATCGTTGGTGCACCCACGTACACGCCGCCTCTGATTTAGCCTTATTCCGGGAAGTCGAAAACAAAAAAGAGGAAAAATTCGCTCGCTATCTTGGCGAGCTTTGTTTGGCTGAATTCCATGCAAAGGAGAGATGAGCGGGGCGTGTCGCAGGGGTCTTCCACTTGTTGGCCTAATCTATTCTCACTTCCGAGGCATGCAAACCGTGCGCTCTGTTTATCCTAACACCATCTCTCAGTTCCTGATTCATATTGTCCATCTTCCGTTTATGTCTTCTTCCCCTTATTGAACCATAAAACCCAGAGTTGCCAACCTTTTTATTGCCTGTAAGGTGCCTAATCACGAGAGCGATTTTGAAATATACTCTTAAATGAAAATTGATATATAGATGATTAAATTTCGACGTTTACTGAAAATACTAAAGGATATAATCTATATTGTATCACTTTGTCTCTTCTGATATGTTTACTAATCATTGAATTTAAATTAATCGATAAAAGCAAGATAAACATGGAAATGGCAAAAAATATAAATTATCTAATAGAGATAATAGCGAGTAAAATGAAGCAGAGAAACAAACATCTTTTAAATAAATCTAAAATATGTATTTCTTTAGACTGAATACGACGAGAATATAATTCTGTTTTGATGTTAAAACAGAGCTGATATAGTTCTTTTTTTTCTTTCCTTTAAGTGGGATCGATAGAAATTGATTTAAGTAAACTTTACTGTTCCACCAAAATGCTACTCGCGATCTACCAGTTTAGATCCCCATCTGTTATTTGTTTCTGACAATACATTTTTAGTTCCTTATCTAGTTCAACGGAAGGGAGCCACTGGCGAAGGTTTTACAATTTACCGGGAAGAGAAACTTAACTAAATAGCATTGCACGTTGAGAATTAAATAACTTGCTTCATTTTGTAATCTGATGCTCAACGCTTAGGACCCAGACAAGTATTTTGCTATTGCATCATCTCACGATGGAATTTGGTAATTAAGTAATTTGGATATCGCTGTAAACATTTGGAAACACGAGTGATGTAATGTTGACCCAATTTGGCAATGTTTAAATTTCTCACATACCCAGGTGACGTTGATGTTTATTGATTGTTTCTTATGCCCAAAACCGATACATACGAGAATCGTGTTTAAATGAATTTTTTGAACGTGTAGAAGGAAACTTCTTTATTGGAAATGTATGTAGATGTAGATAACCACCAAGGAAAAGAAGAGTATATAGATGTTAGATATATAATAGATTTAGGTTAGAGATGTATGTTTTATTACTGATTTTGGAAATGTACGTATATTGTCGAAACATATAAGGAATCATTATAGTGAGATAAAAAGTTACATCAAAAACACCAAAATGTAAAATGATAGAAATAATTAAGTTGTAAATTTGAGTTGGTGAACTTAAATATTGGAATCGAATTTCTTGAGTTTCGCCAAATTTTGAGTCACAAAGTGCAATAGTACAGTAAACACTATATAGCAGTGAATAGTAAAGTATATTGTACAGTACAAATAGTGCAAAATTATCACCAGACATTTCGGCCCGAAATAGATAGACCTCTATCAGTTACGCGTTTATCAAATGTTTATTAAATAATGCAAACATGTAATTTAAAACTCACGCGTAACTCCTATTAGTACCTTCAGCTCTAACATGAAATTGTAAATATTTTTCAATGCAAAAAATAACCCAAGTAGCATTGGGAGAAGATAAAATGCGCCTCTTACTGTAAAGGAAGAGAAAGTAACTGAGGGTTCTCGTTAATTGGATTTGAAAGGAGAGTCAGGCAGCCAATAATTGAAGAATGGCGTTATTATGTGAAATAATCACGACGTGGATTACTCACGACTAATTTTCAGCATGCGTTTTCATTGTCTTAATCCCTCATTCGTGTACAAATAGGTATATTTTTTGCCTTTTCTCCCACAGCTAAATAAACTCATTTTCTTTTCCATTGTTTCTCCATACCTCTCCCATCGCTGTCTTAATATTTATCTTTTTGCCTTTTCCCATTCACTTCTCTACGTTTCTCAGATTAACCTCCATTTTTGTCTCTTGCTACATTTCTCACGCCCTTCATTTCCGTAACATTTCCGAACTCCATCGAAGTTTATTTGGTCGTAATTTTCACACCTCATATCACTTTATAATGTTGCTCCTTCAGCACGGAGATGATTTTTCAGTTTGACATACGCCGTGCGCCGACTTACGAATTTAATTGACTCCAATATCGAAGTTCGTAACTTGAAAAGTGTGTATCTCGAAACTCAATTTTCCATAATATATTTTCGTTTTTTTCCGGTTTCTATTTCGAGACCAAGTTTGTATCTAGAGAACAAGATGGAGTGAGCAAAATGCTCGTATGTAGAGCAGTTTGTCAGTCGTGGTACCACTGTTTTTATCGCATTTCTCCTGAGGATTGCCATTTTCATTTTAATTCGTCAGGTATTTTATTTTTTTAGGTGCGAATGTACAATAAGTAAGTTGCTCGATGACTTTAATTGATATTCGATTCATTGACTTTAATTGATATTCGTTGCATTATCGATATTTGATATTATTCTAACACTTGCAAGCTCCTTTAGTTTCTTTGATCACTACGGTGTAAAGCAACTGAAGTCGAATGATACACAAAGGCATAGATTTACAGTTTATAGAAATTGTAGGTGAATATCTATGGTTTGCCAGTATTTACACCATCAGTTGTTAATTTAAATCAGGGTTATCGGCAAAAAGCATCCATCACCGATATTCCACTGCAATTTGTATTTTTTCTTCTATTAATTTGAAGGTGTTTTAATAAATGGAAAAGATTTTGATTAAACTAGTAAAATTTCGGACTTTGAATGGAACGCCAGGTTTTGTGGCAACTGAGTTAAGAATCGCTCACCTTAACTGCGACATATTCAAATAATAAAATATTGCTTTTTTTAACGCTCTAAGGCTTTACCGGGAGGAATATCTAAGTGTTACAAATCCTTCTCGATAGTTATTATTAGGAACACATCGCTTCAAATTTCATCCAAATCCGTCAACTGGGTCTGTTGCGCATCTCTAAAACTATTTGTATCTCTTCTCTCGACATTTCATGCGACAAAGACATGCCACACACTCCTCTGTGACTTCACCCACCTGGCTTTCCTTTGACCACATTGCAGCAATGCCTTTCCATACATTCATTTCTGTTTTCAGCTCTCCTACTTTCGCTAGAGTAAAGTAGGTTGATTATATGACC
Source organism: Ladona fulva (assembly GCA_000376725.2). Taxonomy (NCBI): domain Eukaryota; kingdom Metazoa; phylum Arthropoda; class Insecta; order Odonata; family Libellulidae; genus Ladona; species Ladona fulva. The sequence continues at coordinate 32,621 of KZ308343.1, read as the reverse complement.
TACGGCTGTTGTTCTACTCCTACAAAGAAACCAAGCCTGTATACTTTCTAGCTTCTTGGAAAAGTCAAACATTTTAAGCTGTAGAGATATTTTCACAGTATTATGCAATAAGAATTGTAGCTTTCAGGCTCACTAGAGATTGAAACCCATAATTTGTGCTTAATCATCTGAACTGTGCAATCCTCCAATCATCGTCACGGTGCTAAATGCTATTAAAATAATGTGTATACTTCATAATTTACGTGGAAAATAGAAAATTTATGCCAGGGGTGGCGAACTTATGCCACGCGTGCCCAAAATGGCTTGTGTGAGAATATTATTGAAACTATTCCGACACTATCCTGTTATGTATTCTTCACTTAAAGAATTAAGCCCTAGGGTTAACAAAAATGGATTCTTTCAATTTTTAATGATAATTAACGATTAGTTACTCCAATTAAATCTCATGAATCTCATCTTTGACTCAATAAAATCGTAATGAAGGAATAGAGATGTATACTTTACCACAGGAATAACCCATATTCCTGTGGTAAAGTATACATCTCTCTTCCTTCATTGTGAAGTTCAATTACCACAACATCTCGGCCGCCTCCGTAGACTTTATTTACAATAAAATAGGTATTATTATCATTTCCCTCAATGGTTTGTCACCGCATTGGCACACAAGTCCCTTATATTTGTCAAATATGTCACCTATGCCGCAAAAGGTTCACCATCCCTAATTTATTTTAATTATTTCCTTTATTTACTTATGTTCAGAGAAAATACGTTCTTAGAATATTTAGCCGATATTATGCATCCTTGTTACATAGACCGCTCTGATACTACGATAAAATCATTGAAATAGATGCTAATATTTTAGCAATTTCAAGAATTAATTTTATCTGCGAAAGTAAGCAATTGGGGAAGTATAGTCATGTTTCATGCACCTCCTGACACACGCCTAAAGGTAGCTTTCAGGATGCATACGTAGATTTAGGTGTAGAATTTATTCAGTGATTAATAACACATCCGTCAATAGAGTTCCACCGCGTAAAGATCTTTTCCATAGATTTTAATGTAGAATGTTTTTATTATTTACTACTTAAACCCGCGGAGAAAAGACGTTTGCTAGAGCTAATTTTTCTGCTTAGAACTAATATCAACTATGATCAGTTCGCAACTTAACATATAGTAACTAGCATACATAATTGCACTAATATGTCCTGTATAACAATTAAAGTGGCAAAGACTGTCAAACGCGTTCACAGTTAAGTGTATCAAATTCTAGTGAGTAATTGCTGCTATCGTAAAATTATCTCGGAGTACTGTTATTATGGAAAAGTTTGGCTCTAACTTGTAAAGAACCATGTTGCGAAGCTAGAATGAGCATTTGATCGATTCTTTCTTATTCATGGACGTGTTTGAAAGAAACATTGCTTATGGTTAAACGTCCGGATCAATTTATTATTGACATTTTTACGAATAAATTATAAACACTCATAAAGAAAATATCAAGAGACGCTATAGCGAAGATGACTTTCTTTGCACGGCCATCATCGATCTAATTTGTTGTCCACCGCTTTGACTTAACCCAAAAATTTTGGAGCTCCTCCCATTTCATGTGACTAAACGAGTGTCGCTCTGAATGACTCAGTTTCTCTTTAGATCCTACGCTCGTGTGAATTCCTCGACAAAGATGAATTGCCTCCTCGAATTGCTCAGAATCGCTGTGATAAATGAAGGCAAAACCGAGATATTTTTATTATCAAAAGCCGGGGATTGTGCTTTTCTAGTAGCAGAAAGGGAAATAAAACAGGAATCGTTTGATTGTTTTCAGTGATTCAGTAAGCCTCTTGAAACATTAACTGTCTTGTTTTCAAACAGGGATGTAACCCTGAATTTACGTAGCGATACTTCCTAAATTTTAATTAAAGTTGACTATAACATCCAACCTGCAAACTTGGAATTTTTCGGTTAGTCACTATTCAGTAATTTTGCATAATATTTCTTCTATGTTTACCAAAATAATAATATAATATTGCGACTTTTTTCGGGAGAGATGGAGCCTATCAAGTCTCTTATTACATCCAATCCTTCGTCATATTAAATTTAAAGGAGATAGTGGGACAAAATTCACAACATAATGGGTACATAATGAGGGCAAACGAAAGAGCAAGGGTACCTCTGAGTTAAGGTAAGGTTTCTCCAAAGTATAGTTGATATTGTGTTTCAAAGAGACAACCGGCGATTGCTTTATGATAACGTTGTATAAAACAAAATATACAGGTAGTGATATAGTAATAGTAATATGAATTCAAGTTGTATGAAAATGTTGTTTTGTGTAACAAAAGTAACTAATCAGTGTTAAAGTTATTCCTCATAAATGCAATGTTGGACATACGAGATTAGAAGAGCATTAAAAAAGAGATCTGTGGAGTACGAAGCTGTTACGATTTCCCAAAGATAACACTAGTCTATGCTCGTTTGTTTTATTGAAGTTTGATAGCTCAATCTTCCGTCTTCTCAGCGGCTAGATTAAAGACACTCCGCGATTCATTAAGGCAGAAAAACAAAGCGTCCTGCTGTTTTTAGCCGCGCTGTACTTCAGCCCAACATTTCCCCTGAATTTTATGCCCACGGCTACCGGAAACTTTATCGCTCTTTCGTAAGTCCTTTCGGAAAGATCAAGACGTACAACCAAACGGATGGACAAAGCGAAAACACACAGACGTTTTAAAATATCACTACAAACGGGGCGCGTAAAGGATTCGTGGCATTCTGCCTTCCATCGGTTTAGCATAAACAAAGGAAGGAGCAGCAGCACCTTTTGGGCTCAGCGGGTTATAGAATGGACTCGGTTTGCTTTTACGCAGCCATGGCTCGCATTCCAAGGATTCGGCGTGAGATTTTTCTTTTTTATCGAAGCATTTCTCACGCTTCCCACGGATTGTTCGGAGGAAATTATTAAGAGGGGCTGCCCTTACGCTGCTTGGCGTGCGACTTGGTGATTCAAATCGCCATGGGAACCAGTAGGCCGATGTCTGTTGTGAGGGTTGTGGGAGTGCAAGGGAATAGACACAGAGGGTGTTCTGCCCATTGCTGATTGGTCGTTTTTTCTCTCTCGAGGGGTGTGGGTGGGCTCTGGAAGCGGACGGGTGCGGTCGAAAATAGGAAACTCGGCGCTTTTGTGTGGGGAGTGGGAAGAGTCTATTTATAGAGAGCGTTGCTATCGGTCCGAGTGCAAATTCAGTTATATGTTTTCTCCCTCCCATTCCTTTTTGGTGACGACAGGTCGATGCTTTGCAGACAAAGACGCGCTTCCGTCTTCTTATCGGAAGATATCTGTTCCAGTGAACCCGCCTAAAGTCGAAATATTTAAGTTAGGATGGAAGTGGAGGGATGCGTTGGTGTTGGTTACAGGACGTTTCACCAAAAGCGTTTCGGCCAAAGGACTTTTGAATTTTTGTCTGTCTTGTTCTGGCCGTGATAATAAAAAACTTACTGAGGTGTAGGTGATGTCGATTAATTGCATTCCTTCAGGTACTCAAAGAATACTATGAAATATACTATAGGGCAGGGATGGCGACCCTATGGTACGCGTGATATAATTTTTTGGCAGGCGTGACATAATTTTTTGGCACGCGGAACTCTGACGACAGTGTATTTACCTCGAGCAAATAAATGTGGATTCTGTTCATTAGAAGTGAAAATTAATGATCGTACACGTAAATTAGATCTCAATCCCATCGTTGACATAACAAAAATGATAATATCGTTATCTCACTCCATGGTTTGACACTACATTGGCACACAAGTCCTTTATGCTTAACAAATATGGTACTCCTGCCACAAAAATTTCACCATCCTTGTTATATTATTGTTATTATTACAATAATCACGTCACAAATAGACTACTAACCGGTTTTTGTTTAAATTCTCAGGTGAAATGTCAAAATAACTTAAAGATTTAAAAATTTTTATATATTACGACAAAGAAAGGAACGCAATCGCTAAGTAAAATGAAGCAGAATATTTTTCATTTCCATAACATGGCGCGAGAAATGGGTATGACAAGGAAATAATTTAAAATGCCTCGGTTTATTTGAAGGATTGATGGAAGGATTCATTAAATGCCGATAAGGGCAAAAGTGGCTCTAAAGTTTCCAACATCTACTTTGATCTCATTCGAAAATACCTTTAATATTTCAAAATTTGATAGCGCTGATGGTCTAAGGAGAATTAATCATCAGTCAAGTTATTATCATCCAGTATTTTTTTCCGGATATCGATATTCACCGCACTTCGAAACGAGCGGTGAAATTTTTAACTTTGGTCGACCAAAAGTAAAAATTAGTTTGGACGACTTTTGTCGATTACAGACCGAGGGAATCGACTTTAGAGAAAATTTTAACTTTTTCAAAATATTTATTTGGTGTCACAAATAACTCTCTTTTTTCAACAGTGCCAGTTATTGTGGTGCCTGGCAGAAGTTCAAAGAGTTAATCTATCGAGTTTGTATTAAATAATGTCTATTCTGACGAGCGTCATGTAGCTTAAATTCGCATTTATTCCATTCAATATTTTTTTCTGCCAATCTTGATTATTATCTTTGTGTGTGTTTATATCCCGGGGGCATATATTATTAAACATTTATGACGTTTGTGCAAATTATATTACTTCCTCGACTTATTTATTGAATTGTTCCTATATTTATCTGTTTGGGTTGTTTATCAACTTTAATATAATGATCAGAGGATTCTCGGCGAGACCCAAGGCTTTGAGGAGTGAGAATTTTCTTTATCGTCGTAAATAAAGGAGAGAACGTTAAATATTTTAATAAATGCTTTATAAAAGAAGTTTTTGATATTATCCGTCGTATTTTCCCTAAGCTAATGCCAGTGGTAATAAAGATGGATGGATGAATTTTTTCCTCCCCACTAATTTTCATTTCCTCTGACAAGCCGTGGTGTTTCAGATGTGTGCGATAATATTCGTTATTCTCTGTTCCAAGTACATACATATATCATGATTAGGGGTTGTCATTTTAGAAGCTGTTATAATTTCCGGTTTCTAAGGCTAATAATTATTATCAATACAGTTTCTCCTAAGATATATAATTGCCACGCTCAATCATAGGAGGTTAAAGTACCAATAAAAATATTATTCGAACGAATGACCGTAAGGAAATCTGTGCAAGGAGATGGGGTAAACGAGAAAGCCTTGAGATTCGTAATTGATTAAGCGAACGAGCTGGCGAAGCGCAGTCAAAGTAATTTGCTGATTAGCTCGTGCTATTGTTCAAAATATTTTTTTTTAACGTGACCCCTTGCTCAAAAGGCTGAACGTTGAGTAAGGTCAGGAAATAATCATCCAGAAAAACAAAATTAACTCGTGACATGAAATACTATACATTTAGGAATATCTATTTCTCTAAAACAAATGCAAATCCAGAATTTCCCCCATTGTCAATTCGTACAATTATCACGTCGACTCTTATAAAATATTGCAGATAAATGGATGTTTTTATAATTTTAATTCATAAGAAATCGTCATTACACTATTATTAATTACGCTGTATAAAGCTGGCCGAATAGTTTGGTAGAAACGTTGTAGTCGTAAAGTACTGTACACAATTAGATTCAATATAAATCTACAATACAAAAATTACGCAATTACAATAGACGTACTTCTTATAAAAGATATATTTAGACGTAACAATAAAAAATTTAAAGAAGCTTCGATGAATATTTTGTTCTATTTTTTGTTGGTAAATTTGATAGATTTGCGATAAAAAGACCCATTCTGTTGCAGGTCCGTCCATCTGCCACTGTAATATGGACAGCTGGTCAGCCCCCCGGTGGAATTCCTTTGTGTGTAAATTAGAAGAACCAGGAGATATAAGAGGCACGTGAAGGTAAGCAGTTCGAATTTTAGCATTTTCAAAAGTTAGCTGTCGGCGCTTGCGGTATCTCTTTCTTGAAGCTGTCAACCTGAGAGATACATACACATTAGATTCCAGCTCAGTCTACCTTTATTAAACATGAAAGTTGCACGTGTTTAGGTTGAAGCAGTTTGTCTTGCAGTGTAGAATTGCCCAAGCTCAGAAGCATAAATTGAAGCATAATCAATTCTCAAATACAAAAATTAAAAATGGTGCAATTGCATAAATTTGCCACGTAAACAATAAATGTGTGGTGTAGTTACTATTCCGTAAAATATCTGTGTATTTCAATCCAAAAGGTTCGTCGCCACTTATTTCACACGTATTCTATACATGTAGCAAGGACATGATTCGAGAGACGTCGAAAAGGAAATTGAAATTCTTTAAAAACCGTGTTTAGAAATGAATTAAGATTTAAATCAAAATGAAGAGAAATCGTATCATGCTTCACATTGCGTTTTGGGATTCAAAAGTCACACTCCATTACCATGATTTCATCATAATTATATTTATATAGCTACGGAGTTTTGAAATCTGGATATGGCGACATTCACCGGTTGAATAATTCAATTTATACGAAAACCCAAGCAGTAATAAGAATGCTGAAAAAACTCAAGTTTCTGTCTTACATGGTTTCGTGGAATATTCCTGGAAACCTGTCAGAGCATTCATGGAAGTAATGGATGCAACGATTTATCAAACAAGGAGTTCTTTAGGTTTTTATGGCACGTCTGTCTAGTGTATTCAAAAGGGAATAATTGTAGTTTCGCGTCACGTTTCGCGTATGCGTTCCTCCTTCAAAAGATGTCTCAATTGGGAAGGCATTTCAGGGCGTTTAAAAGTAAAAATTCCACCTTTTGGCAGCTTACAATGTAAGAAATACTTCATTGCGTAAATCAGTAAGAGAATTTATGAATCTTTCCTTTTCTCTCCATTTTCAACGCTCAAATATTCTTGCAACGTAAAAGCGTTTCTTATGATCCCCCGAAGAATTCGTAATTGCAATATTTTCGCCGAAAATTACCTTCTGTGGCCCTAGTGATAGGTCCTTAGTTTTCTTTGCCTCTTTTACGAGCTTTTTTGAGCGCTTCGTGACAAAATTTGGTAATTGGTTGGTTTTGTAACGGCACTTCTGAAATTCAGTTACTCATTTCCCTTACAGATTTCAAGCATGATTCAGTAGACTGTTTTGTTCCGAGTCAGTTATTCATTTATACGAATCTTAAACCATACATTTATCGAAATTTAATGGCGTTACTCCAGAAATTACTTTGGAATCAAAAAATCCTTGGAAATGTCTGAAATCCGTCGGTATAAAAAATACTTCATATTATCTAAGAGGTGAAGCCAATTTGCGGCCTGCATTCCGGATGTTGCTCCGTATTATCTTTATCACGACAATCGATCACCAGTATAACCTGATAAATTCAATAATAATGATAGTTTTTATACAAATCACAAAAAATTATTTAGTTATTATTCAGTTATTTCGGAATCATCTTTCGTAACTAATTAACGCGAGGATTTTAATAGTTTTCATATACTTAATAACAGCGTACTGCACGAATTTCTTACGGCATTTTCCCCTCAGTGGCTTCACATTTGGACACCCTCTCAATATACGTTGAGGGATAGTACACCTAATTAATTTGAAGATATAAATTTGTGTTTATATGGGATGATTGTATAATGCGCTTCGCAGAAAAGGTAAAATGAATGAAAATGGTGGGCTTAAAATTTCTGTTTTTCTAAAATCATCTAGCGGTCCGTTTGTCTGTAACTCATTCTTGGATTGTAATGATATTTTGTTCTCTGCAGTTACTGGTAGTTTAAAACCAAAATTCCTTTTATTTCCTGGAAGAAATTCCCCTCTGAGGTCAGTGTTTTGAAGTATAAAGGGCAAAAAAAGTGGTAGGCTTGCATTCGATTTGCCGGCTGCTTAAACAAATGACTATCACACCCATTAGGTGTGGCTGAGTCTATTCGAACCCGATACCATTCGTTTAGGCTTTGAAAAATCGTCTTGGCAATCAAAGCTCAAGACGCTATTGATCCTCATAATGTCATGATCACGAATAGCTTGCATGCTATTCACGCAGATATGACAGCGGTCAACTCTGAAAGCTACTGAAAGATAATTCATTGAAACGTATCAGGTTCGATTTATTATGGAAAGCGTCTTAATCGCGATTGGCCCTTAAAATATTAACGAAAAGCCCTATTTATTAGTGTAAATATTCAGATGTCGTATCAGAAGTTGGAAAAGTGGATTTCGGATAATGCGAAAAATATTTTTTAATGTTTTATAAAACGGTTCTGAGGAAATATAAATGTCCAGCTCTGTGATTTAATGTCTCTTGAGTATCCATGGAAATGCGGTGTATACATTTTAAGAATAAAATTGAAGCAGCAATATCATGACAATAGTTTTCCTTTCTATTCGGAATCTCTGGCAATGAGAAGAAATGGTCAGGAAAAGAACTCTCTTAGGCAATAAGATAAGGATAAAATAGTGAAAAATGATGCATTGAAAGCATAGAGCCGACTATAATTCCGTTCGATCTTTAATCCGATCACCTGAAGTTAAAATAGAATACTCGCTCATTTCTGCCGTGTAAAAGTCGGATTGATTGCACCAAACATTTGCCGCAGCAAATCGAATTAATCTCACCCTATAAAACTATTCTTAACTGCTTGGAAAACCATTGTCTATGATCATTTCCTTTAGAAAAATCGAGTAATGCGCTGTAATTATTGTTTTCCAATCACAATCAACTCTTACTCCGATATCCGTCTCTGGCGAGGAAATCTGTAGCGCGTCAGGAAAATGGAAAATTGACCTTCGCAAAATGAAGCACGAGTTTCTCTTCAGAGATTAAATATCTTCCAGGAATTGCAAAATTCATCATCCAGAGCGCTGCGGAACGATTTGCGAAATGGGGAGGCATAATAATGAAATCGTACTCGATGGAGAGCTTATGGTTCGTTAGTGATCACAAAGCAGCCTAAAAAAGGAAATACGTTTCCAAATGGAGGTAAGTTGATCCCATTGGAATGTAGCGGAGCCGTCCTTAAAATAAATTTTTAATAACTGGCAGGAGTCTCGGATCTTTTTCTGATATCACGGCAAATCCAAAGAGCTGCGGCGCCCAAAGTTACGCAATCAATGTGTCGAAACTTTCATCTTTGACGAATATTCAGTAATGGAGTCCACGAAGTATGAAATATTAATAGGCGTTCCGGTATGTGAAGACAAAATTATACGTTGTATGATGAGTTTCCAGTCGCTGTTGTATACAGAACTTCAATAAATTTTTTTGACTTAATTCTTCGTGTCACCGCTTCCTATGAAATATGTTATTATGTATTTATAAAACTATCTTCTGGATCTGGAAATTGAAAAATAGTATCATATAATTGTATGGTATTTCTGGTTCATTTCGAATCAGGAAGTTCCAGATGCTGAATTTCATTCAATACTTTGCAATGTGATTGACCATCAACATTTTTTTAAGGAGACTGCTCAAATAGTCAAGAGACTTGTGCCGTAAGGATGTAAAATTCTGCCAAAAATTTTCCTGAGGACCAAGACTGACTATACGCCATAGCAATCAAAGAAGAGGGATTTTTATTTACGAGTATTATATAAATTGTAGTCTATGATATTGCAAATTTTAATTCTCAAGAAATATTTCTATGCTATTTAAATACTGATCATTTTGAAAATACTGAAACACTTAGAACATTCAAAATTGAATTGCCAACAGAATATCAATAATATTTAACAACTGTTAAACGTTAACATTTCCACCAATTTTGAAAATTTTGAGTACGTAATATTTAACAGTTAATGCAAACTATATGTAATTTGCTGAACAGTTGTTGTCTCACTATCAAAAGGTTTTGGCCGTATAAAATCGTATTAAATTTAAAATGTATTAGTAAAATAATGTTTCAGTATAATACATTAATTTGATTTTTCTGTCTTTCTTGACCCTTTATGGAGATGATGATTATTTTCTCCGCTGAAATAGCTTTGCCGCTTTACCAATCCCGCATAAGGTCGCTTTCCTTTTGGAGGTTCTCTACTAATTAGATTCACAGCAGGCGATAGGACTGCGGTCGTCGAAGTCACTTCGTGCGAATCATCATCTTCCAAGAATATAAACGGTGAATGAAATGCTAACGATGAATAGGAGAGCATCCTTTGGATTGCCATCCAATAATCAGCAATTCCAGCCATACCTAACGCTATACCAGATGATAATCCTATAAAAATATTATAGATCACACGCTGTCTCTTTGATTAAAAACGTGTCTCCGTGCGTCAGAGTAACTTCTCAAACTTTCATCTAGAATATACGTAGTCTATGAATTTCGTCAGCGACGTTATTAATGACATCATTGAGGTCTCAAGCAAATTTTCTATTACTTAAGTTTTTTTTCTTGAGAATTATAAAGTTGGTCTCCGTTTGAACAATAAAGATATATTTTTTTAATGATAAGGATTTTATTAAAACTTAAAGAAAAAGCATTCTTTCCGTAGTTGAATGATACCGAAGGAAATTTCAGATAGCAAATGTCTCTTATAAAGACATCCCCCAATGATTTTAAAAATGGCAATGGATCTTACAATGGTATTCAGCATGGCAATGGTATTCCTTCAGAATTTAGTCAGATAGATTCAATCCTGTTTCTATTCCGAATGCCTGCATGTATTTGTTTGCGTGTGAAATTTAATAACCTTGAATGGAATATAAAGTGCGACCCAACTAAGAATTTTGTAATGAATACCTACATTAGTCTATTTTCCTTTTTGGTATGCTCGCTTTCCCAAAGATTGCCTCAATTACGTGAAGTCCTTTTCATTGCTTCTTGACAACCAGCCATTCCTTTATGTCAAACAACAACCTCTAACTTTCTGGTACTAATGAATATCACCAATCAGTACCTTTCTACCAAATGATCCTTATAGGTAATTAGGAACCATTGTAAATATTTTCTCATATTATTTTGTTATTTTGAAGATCACTAGGGCTTAAAGAAGAAATAAGAATATTATTATAAGAAAAACACCAAGACTATATCTGAATTAAGTGACAAGATTCTCTATCCATCTACTTTCCATCCGTCTTGGAAAAGCTATAGCTCAGCATAAACTAAATTTTATAAAACTGAATAGCGACCCTTTACTTCCATTGCCCTGCATTTCATTTCAATGCGCTCTGAGTGGAAGGATCGTCTGATCTTTCATATGCAAGTGAGGTTGGAGATTAATCGAAGGGTCCAAGCGAATGCGCTCCCGATCAATGGGCATTCACAAGGACGTTCAATACGGGCGGCAGATCTCGATTTAGGGCGACCCTTCACATTTTCCTTTTTCATTTTCCTTCCTCCGCAGAATTCACTCCACCCATTATTCCATTTTCCTCCTTTCTTTTTGAGGTGTAGAGCCTTTTCTTAATTCTAAAAATTTTCCCAAAACACAATTACCATTTGCTTCGATTCCAAAATCTCTCATACGTGAGGGGAAAATAAATTCTCGGCATAAAACAACCAACTCAACAACAAGCTAACTTAAGACGTTATCCTCATATAAAATAACAGTTCAAGTGGAGTTGTGGACCCGAGTCGCAACATGAAACATAAAAAACGATAGAAATCTACGAAAGGAAAGGTAGAACATAGCATGACACGAGAAAAGAAGCATTTAAAATAATTAATTTTTAAGTTGTGTTCTAAGGAGAAAAAGATTTTTTAAATTGGGTAACTGCTGCATAACTTAGGTATAAAATGTACTCTGAAAACATTTGTTTGAAATAGTTAACAGTGCGTAATTTCCATTTAATTTTGGAGTTAGAATTTCAATTAAATAGGGCCACAACGGTAAATGATTTACGAAAAGTGATAGTCCTGTTAGAGGGTTATAAATAGAATTTAGATAATAAATAATATCGTCATCACACTCGATCTAAAATAATAAGTTTCCTTTTACGTATCATCATCAGTATTGGTATATCCCATGAGAAAAAGCAATTTATATGGACATGTAGCAACAAAAATAGATGTTTTGAGAAAAAGTATTCACAGTTTTATAACTTTCGCAAAGAAGAGGATATAAAATACGTCCTCACACCTAAGGTGAATGATATGGAAAACAGAAACCCCTACCATGCCTTGGAAATGAAATAAAATAAATAGTAGAAAATATACAGTCGATAAAAATATATGAAAATTGCTAAGCCAAAGTTAATTATTTTTCACTGTCAGCGGGGTTGATTCTTCCGAAAACGTTCGATATATTTACGAAGAAAATATTTTTAATTCCTTAAACGTGTGAGCTTTATATTGAGCATTACACCTAATAATTTTTAAATGCCGAAAATCTTTTTCTATGAATTAGAACTTCGTTGTGAAAACAATAGTTTTGTAATTCTTCTTCCCTTTTGATTTTAAATTTGATTGATAGCTCGAGGAAAGCTCTGTTAATGACTCTCACAATGCTACACTTCAACGAACACATTAAAAATTTTTGGATCATTTCTTTATTTGACAATGTAAGGATCACTTATTTCATAACCAGGTACCGATTACTCACCGTATCCTTTCTGAATATAATTTGTAACGCATATTAGCTTTCTGCTTTTGCAGAGGGATATAGAGTATTCTACCTTCACTCCTTCCTGTTTTCTCCTACATTCCTAAGATACCGATATCTCTCCTTATTTTTCCAAATCTCATTATTTATGTGCGACGTTACTCAACTCGTCTCTAACGTCCAACTTTCTTCTGATCGGTATGCATTCTCTTCCCAGATGATGCGCCTCTTTATAACCATTCCTGCCACCACGTTTATTTTCTTCTTTCTTAAGTTATTTCCGGTACAAATTATCTTACAAATCCTGTAGAGTTATTCTAGGCCACCGTCACAAGTTCCCGCCTGGAAGATTCCTTATTTCCTATTGCATAGACCACACTCAAGATTTAATGCACACAAGATTTCTCCTCTTTTCTCTATTCCTTACCTGCATAATCATTTCCTTATCTCAGGCTTTTTTCGCTTGAATATCTTTGGAATAAACTCCGTCACAACTCATAGAAATGAAATAGTGAAAAGGAGAACTCAGCTAAGTCTGGATAGTCAACAAGACTCAAAGTCTTGCTCTCATCGGGAATCGGAGCATGTCATACTCACTTCTTGGAATGGCCCATCGGGTGTCACTGAAACTTTGCAATGTACCAATCAATACAAACATAATAAATGCAGTCATGATAACCTATTTTATGATGGACAATTCTGGCAATATATAAACATGCCAAGGAAGTGATATAAATTACTGCTTGCGATTTCTATCATAAATTGGACTTAGGTAATGGAATAGAATTAGTACTTGGGTAATGGAAATACGATTGACGTGCTTTTGATACCTCGACTATTCTAATATAATTTTGTCTCCTCGTTCATTTGTTGATACAAAGGTATGCTCGATGTTTTCAAGATGAATTTCGCTGCGCGTTACATCTTAAAACCACAAACTAATAAAAAAATGTTGATATTGTCATAGTAATATTTGAAAGGCACATTATATGGATGGTACGCGTTATTTGTCAAAAATGTGGTTTTAATTTCGCAAAAGTTTCGGGGGCAGCCTTCATTAGAATGAGGCTAATATTTAATTTGGATCTCCATCTTAACCAAAAGTATGGCTAAATTGTAGAGAAGAGAGTAAAATGATATAAAGTGCGAAATTTTCTCAGTTTTGGATGAAGGACATTGAGGAATGTGTTGTAAAAATTGTGACTAATGTCTTGAATAATACTACGTTTAGAGACAATAGCTTTCATTTTCCTTTTCTATTGTAAATTAGTATTATTGTGAAAGTTTTTACTTGGAAGAATATAATCCGTATACTGGAATGGAGGGGATTAGGGGATTAACTTAGGACAATTTTAAAGTACTGTACGTTGAAGGGGAAGTGGTTTTATGGACATTTTTTATCGACAAGTGTATTTAGCATTAGCGATTCTTGTCGTGTTACTTTAGTAATGTATGCATTCTCCTCGTATATGTTCCTGCTTAAGTATTGTGACTGCTGCCTAAGGAAGGTTTAACGAGGGGTTTCTCTCCCTGCTAGGGCAAATTGCAAGCAGATTACATGTGTTCCCTTAATTTATGCAATTTCATATTTCTTAAAATTTTAATTTTATATGTTATATACTTTTTTCAAAATTCTACTCACTGCCACCATGACATTCTCCTACTTGCGGGGACAAATTTGTAATTTTAATGACAATAATATTTGTGTAATTTCATATGTTAGGTGTGATTTGTATGAAACTAATCGAAGAAATTTGAAAAATTTCGTAATATTCTTAAAATTTGCCCTAAAGAGGTGATTTGAAAAGAATGGATGTACTAAAGAATATAATCAGTTTTGGTGATAAGGTCGTATAATAATTCCGAGAAAGATATACTTCGTGATGCATCCTCAAAGTTTACAGTGATCGGTACCTCTGGTTATTATAATGTCGAAAACATGCTGTGCAATTTTATCATAATGCATGGTTTGCGATGATATATCGCTCTTTAAATAACATAAATCTGCGAAAATTCAGTTTCATAATAAGCCAGCACAATTTAAGAGTCATAGATTTATAGAGAAATGACCGATTGAGCATATACCGACCAGACTCCTGTAACTCAAAAGTTACGGCAAAACGGGCAGGAGCTTGACTTCAGGGGTACGTGATCTAAGTTTTATCTACGTCATTAGGTCGTGTACGTGCGTTTTACACGCTGAATGGCCGTTTCTCAAGCATTGGTGAGACTTAAGATAAGTGATATGTCAATAGTATGTTAATATATGTGTTTTATAGAGGGTGTCAAGCGAGAGAATCGTTGGAAGGTACTAGAAGACTCGCTCTTGCTCCAAGATCAGCAGTTATGGGAAAACATGGAGATGTAAGATACAACTCTCACCACTATATCGAACGTTGATTGGCAATATATTAGGTTTTGTTTAAAGATGAATAATTTCCCTACTTTTAAGTCATAATCGAAACATTAAGGAAAAAATTTAACTGTACCTCGTAGATCCTCTGATCTGAGCGTTGAGTTTTCAATAGAAATTCGTAACTGTCTCAGAGATTTATGAGAGTTTTTGCGGTACTTTCCGTTGATTTACGTGCCCTAATATCCCCCGTAGTAAACGGCTTTATTGATAGCCAGCACTCTCATTTACACCACCCTTCAATTTTTGCCTCCACCTTTATTTTTCACTCCACCTTCAATTACTTCCTTTCGAAATCAGCACAATCTCAATACTATTAGCAGACACGCAAATCTTCTGTCTTGCTTGAGCTTGTCAACTCCAAACCCTTCACTTCTCTACCATCTTTAGCTCTTCCTCATTTGTTTCCCCATTAACCCCACTAAATTTTTACACTTCACTCACTCAGGTCTCAAAGGTTCCCTATCTTTGTATGTCATAGGGTACAAGTTTTGTACCATCACTGCGAAGCACTCTAGAATACGTATTTTTAGCTGTCTGTTTCCGGTATCTTTCAAACTATATTAAGCGAATCAATTAAGGGAAAAGAGCGTTCCGAATCCACGATTTGTTCTCTCCTTCGACATTCCAACAATTTACAGCAGAAAAATAATGAGAGGATACTCGGACCCCTAGTGCCTTTTTTTCCTGCGGTTTCCTCTTCCTCTATCCTCTTAAGAAAAAATAACATCCCTGCAGAGTGAGGAAGAAGGAGATTTAACTGCGGCGAGTGCGATAGGGCTCAATAAGCAGAACGGCATGTGGGAGTAAAAAAAGAAAACGTAACGGTAAAGATGTCTGAAAGTCGCTGAACTGTTGCGATTGAAATCGAAACACTAGTCTGGGACGGGTGTTCACGTTCCTAAAATTTTCTGCGGGTGCAAGATTACGTCCGATGGGAACAGTGAGAGATTTTCTCTCGTTGGATGGAGAGAAACTCGTACAAATAGGAACGGTCGAAAAAGAGCTGCATCTGGAGCGGAAAGCAAAGAGTTCGCGCATTATAGTCGTTAATCGTTTGAAGCAGTTACCTCCTTGGGGATTTTTGCAGATTACGGCTTTTGCGGAAGAGAGGGATTTTGCGGAATTTGGAACGATTTTCCAGAACCGGCAGATTCGTCTATAGTTCGATATTTCCTCGTGAATTTCAACACTTTTGTTTCATCTTCGTAATTTAGACGAGTTCCTTATAAAAATATCTATTCTTCACAGGTTAATTGTTATAATTAACGATAGATGTAACCGAATTGTGGCAATATTGCAAGTCTTAAAAACAAAAATACCTGAGTTATAAAATAGCTGTAAAATAATACTAATAATCGTTTTTATTTGGGCGAGATTGAGACTAAAAGTCAAACCTCTTCCATCATCATATTTCAGACTGTTGTTTATTTAAGAAGATAGAAAAAGAAAATTTAGAAGAAATGTGGATTAAAAAAAGCTATAAAATCGACTAATATGAGTGATAATGAAGCAGCATTTCTCGAAGCGTTTCTTAAAACCATACTTGATTTATCATTGATATCAAAATTCATCCTTGCTGAAAATATGTCAATTTTTTGGGCAGTTTAAATTTTAATAGTCATCAAACCTTTCTTCTCGCTAAAAGGCGGGAATGGCAATGTCTGACGCCACACTTGGAGACGAATATTCTCGGATCTTTGCGCGTGTCGAAGTACGTGATTTATAAACTGAAGTATGTACCTACATTCTAAGTATTAAACAGATCGTAGATGTATATTGTTCTAACCCGATCCCGGCTTAATCCTTTTATTGATTAAAATTTTTGCACTCTAAACACGGAAAATGTCTCTGTTAATCGTCCCAAGCCCGTGCAGACCTCTATTTGGAGGTGTACAACGAGAGCGATACTGCAGTAGTGGACGACGAAGATCCTGAGGAAAATGGACATGGGAAATTTAATCAATTATGGTTATGAATAACGAGCTCAATGAATGCTTCAGGAGCGACAGAGTTATGAAAGGATAGGAAACAATGGAGGAATATTTTTAATTTTTTATTTAAATTGTTTTTTCGAACGAGGCCATTTGAGCGCTTAGTTCGAAAGGAAGTAGATAGAATGAAAATCGGTAAGGTAACCTACCTGATTTACGTTAAAACTTAACTAGGTCATTGACTGAATTTGAATGAAGGTGAATTTCATCAGGCGCTTGATAACCCAATGACATATTTTAAAAGACATTATAAAGTCGATTTAATGTCAGTATGTCTTCTTATACATGTGTCATATCTTGAAAGGCAATATATGTATCATTCGTACATGTACATACATACATACATTTAAATACATGTACATACATTTGCCATACCTTTGGCACTCAGAAAGAGACAGTAAATCGGAGAAATCACCTTGAAATAAATCCTATCCGACTATTTCCGTAGTTTATTATTTTTAATTTGAATTTTTAACGCCCAGTTCAAAAATACTTCCCATCGATTTTTTTTGACTGGACGAAAGAAATTGAATTTTTTAACTGCCAGTGTAATTACGGTTAGCGAGTAGCTGCATATCATACCCGCAGACTTGCCGTCATAACTTAGCTAACGCTAAAACGCTGAGCAAGTACATCGGGACTGTGCTGAATAAGCTTCTATAGTTTGTGGAGTAATAGCTCACAAATAAGAAAACAGCTGGTAAGTAGAAATTGGCAATCAATGTTTGGAATACCGTGTAACTAAGTTAATTAGCATCTATTGAGAGGTAGTTAAGCTTATTGTTCGGAATCATTAAAGAATTATTAAAACTATTTTTGACATAATTAAACTCCCAAATGAAATTCCTCGTGTTTGGATGGCGCAACCAGAATTGTTAGGGTAGGATGAAATTGCCTAATTTAGCGTCCCAGTTTCGAGTTTCACGTTCCCAAATGGTTATTCCTTCGATGTTTAAATAAATTTGGATTTATTCCAGTGAACTGGCTTTTCGCGGTGGTTCAGGCGAGGAGACTAAATGTGTAGAATAACATGACACCAAATTAAAAAACATATCATGCATCGCAGGTTTTTGCAAAATCTTCATTCGTGGGAAACTGATTGTTCTCGAATTCTTTCTTCGCAGATTGCTCCAGGAAAATGTCCTTGTCGAAACCCGTTCTCGTCATCATTGCAATCTGAATGCTCACGACGTATTTACCAAGAATTCTAAGATCGGTGAACGTGACTTAGCTTAAGTTATTTCATTTACGCAACGTCGAATAGCTTGAAAATATCTTATAGCGTTAGAAGCTCTCTTTTGCGTTTTCTTTTGCTATAATCGAGAAAGCGCGCTTTAAAAAGTGTAGCCATTTATTTAATAATTCATCGTTTATCGTCCATTTGATATTTTATGAGTATTTTCTTTTACAAAGCTATAACAGAAAGATCAGGGTGATGAGGATTTACATTCCGGGTGGGGGTTTAGTGTTTGACAGGGTTCGAGCTCAATCAAATTTGAGAAAATATGGATTCATCATGTGCTAAGGACTCAGGGGTGACTCAGGGTAACTCTTGTCTGAGATACATTTTATTTAATAGCTTAATTCTCCACGGTGATCGTAAAAATCTCTAATATACAGTCCTAAATTGCTTTGTGTTTGAATATAAAATATTTTCTTGGTTTATGAGATAAGATAATTAAAAGAAGTTATCGTCGTGGCGTTATATTTCTCCATTACGGAACCCAAATGTTATCGAGGAAAAAGAACTTAAAAGTTGGTTATCCCTAAAAAGAGCCTATATATTGATCATCTTACGCCTCTAATGGAAATATTTGGGAATCGGGAACCTCCAATGCGAAGTAATTGAGCTATTTTCTGAGATACAACAGTTAGTAATTACCCTCTCTTATGAAGTGTAGTTGTTTTTATTTCAAGCAATATTACGCAGAACATATTTATGCAATTCATTATCATAAAATTTTCGGTGAACCAACACAAATTTTATGTTTCTTATTGTGTGGTATGTTATAGAAGAAGTTGATAGAAGTTAGGAAACTTCTGAATCTCTTTCAAGGTTGAATTTATGCCTTCAATAAAACTCTATGGTGATTATCACTGTAATTAGTAAAACTTAATTCATATCTGCTCTTTCCACTGCCGCGCTGGCTCCTTAAAATAGTTTCCACATTTCGGTGACCTTTTCAAGTTTTCGTAAGACAAATAACCTCAAAAGAGGCTTATGCACGGAATTAAAAGCATTCCTTCCCTTGTTCCCATTACTTCTTTGACCTTTAGAGTTATTCTGCGTCTCTAAAGACTCTCGCCTCAACATGTCATCATGCTTTCCCGCGGGTAAATTTGTTTTCTTCGAATGCGAAGAATCTAGTTTTGTGTCGGTCTCGTAAATAGTTCAGACCTGTCTCACTATTCTTGTCGTTACTATGGATATGTAGCTCAGCTCTCTCTTCATTTATCTCATTTTAATAGAAATCGGAGCACACACCACTTACATAACGTAGGATTGTCACAGATTTTTTTGTCATGTGGCATGTATTTTTCTGCTTCAAAAGCCATTCTTGTGTCGGGTGACCTCAGCTGATTAATGGAGGGCAATCTGAGGGGATCGGTATAAGTTCTTACGAAATGTCGTCGCTAAATGAAGACCAGGCCTTGTGCAATATACACTATTTCTTCGTTACTGACTATTTATCATCAGGTATGTTTTTATGTAATTGCTTTTTCGTTTCATCTCCTGGTAAAGAAATAAGATTTCCTTTCGTCGTTAAAGAATCAGTTGAAATCCGTTTCATTGGTGAAATAAATTATCCCACAAACAAGCTCAAGTACATACCCATTTACAGGAATTACTTTTTTCCGATGTTGAGAAATAAAATCAAAGTTACCCTGGTGTAAAAAAAGTAGCATTTAGCTAAGTGTTATACACATCTGCAGCCCTCGTTCCAAATTCAATCGGTCACTTGATTATCGATGGAATAACTGCCTTATAAGATTTTTCAGTGTTGAAATGCCCGCTTTGATCTAAGTTCACGCTAGTCGTCACTGGTTTATCAGGTATTTTTCATATAAAACGTTCAATGTTGTTCATAATAACGGAAGATTTTTCTCTTTCCTCTTATTCTGCCAATATTCCACCACGCTGAAAGGTGGTTTGTAGAGATTTTATGTATATGTATTATTTATATAGGTTCCATTAAGCGTTAGAAGTACCCTAACTTTTATAGTGGATATATGAGTAGATTTTAGATGAGTAGATTTTCCGTTAAGACCCAAAAATTTCACCCGCCATAATCGAAAGAGGATCCTAAAGATTCTCTGCGGTATTAAGAGCATACATTTCAATGTTTGCTACCTCTATTCCCGTAGTAAATTGTCAGTTGATGGCCCATCGTCTTGTTGTACTCTAACAATAAGTAATACTAAGAAAACACGTAATTTTCGTTGAAGGCCTCCAGAAAATTCCTTGAACTATTGTAAGTAACGGGTACTTACTCTAAAAGTTACTCTTCCTCTTAAGAATTTCTCCTTATAGAAGTCATCCGAATGAAATTTTACCGAAAATAATTAACTCAATAACTACCAGAAACAGAAGCTTTTATTTCAACATCCATTGAGGAAAACATCAATTGGTGGGGAGGAGGGGCGGATATGGAAACTTGCCAAACAGTAGACTGTAGGGGAAGAGTTATTTAAGAAAATTTCCACATATAAGCATACACTTATAAAACACATCTTAAAGTAAAATTTGTCTTTTTGATTATCAAAGAGGAGCGAAACGACAGCGATATAATTTTTTCGTGATAAATGCAGTGTCTGAAGAAATATCTCTCTGTCAGTTTGTAGTTAATACGTCATATTAAGAGTAAATTGCTGCTTTTAGAAAGCGTCAAAGAGGCAGGGGGCACCCCCTCCTCAATCCACAACTATTGGGAGGCAATGGCTTTCGACAAAACCTCTTTTCGTCTATGCATTTGAGTACGAAAACTTTCGGGACTTCTTCCTCGCACATTCCGATAATTTCCTCATATTTGCAGATTTCTTCCTTCAACCTGAGCTCCTATTGTCCGCATGAATCCAATAATCTTTCTCGATTTTTGCAAAGGATTGGGACAGAGGAGGCAGAGATTCCACCACGGGGAGAGGTTTCCAAATAAGAAAAGTCTGATGAAGGAATCCCTTGCGCAGATGGTTGGCTTAACGGTGCCCGTGAAACGGTCTCCCGGAATCTGCCTCCAGTGTTGAAGGGGGAGTTGGTGTGGCCCTCAGGGGGAAACAGGGAGGGGCAGAGAGGGGGTTAACGGAACGGCGTAGGTGCAGATCCGAATCGGGAGCTGGATTTGGCAGGGGAGAGGGCGCGGAAGAAGTTGGCAAAGGGTTGGAGCGGAATTATTTCCTCGGCGTTCCATGGAAAGACAATTATTTCACGCGACGGACTGACCGGATGAGGCAGACGTAACTGTTTCTGACCGTAGCGCTTCTCGGTTCGATGTAGGAATGGGACAGTGGCTGAGCTGAACGCATTCTTCTTCCATCCCGGAAACTGGTTAATTTTCGATCAGAGCGGATGCGCTCAACTTAACATTGCATCGGTGAAAAGATTTCAGGACGTCATATTGAGATTTAACATGACTCATCTCATTGCCTATGTAAATATTAGAATACTATTCTCAGAAAGGAAGTCATTAATCAGTATCGGCTTTAGAGGGGGGAAGGTTACATGCAAGGTTGAATTCGGTCGGTGGAAATTATGTGGATGCGTTGTTTCGGAAGTTAATTAATTGGTAGCGCTGACTCGAGTCGTCCAGAAGTTTGAGGTCAAGGCTATCTTCTTATTCAATGGACTAATAATAGAATAATTTGAATAGATAAATGAATATATTTCATTACAAAAAGCGATGTTCTTGACCGCATGGAGGACGCCACTAAATACTATTTTCCTTGACTTAGGACCGAAATTAATTAAAACGTAAAATTTTCCACGGTAATATTTCTAAGGAAAAGATGGTTTGACATTTTTCAAAAGTATCCATTCTAGCTATTCACATATTCAGAAAATTTCAAAATGTGAGAGGAAAATAATTGGTATAAGTATTACAATAATCAAGTGCCCTCGTAGTTCTGCAGTTTCATTTATTTTCAGACAACGATTCCACAGATATTTAGTTAGCTCATATTTATTACGTAATTTAGCCCATAGAAGTGCACGGATTTGAACACTAGACTTCCAGTTCTCCAAATAATCTACGTAACCACGAATGAGATTCGTGCACATTATATATGGTAGATATTTAATAAGGAGTTTCGTTTGGTGTTTGATTGATAAGAAAGGGCTATTCAATATTATTGAATAACCCTCTCAGTAACTACCTTTTTACAAGTGTAATTTTATTAAACATATAAATTGCAGCATCAAAATATCTAATAACCCATTTGTATACGATAATATAATATAATAATGGCAAACGTCAATCTTATAATGTAAAAAAATGTGTTATTAACTTAAAAAAGTAAACATCATTATTCATGAAAATATAAATTTTCAATAGAAATCAACCAAAGTCATTGTTTCTCTCATATGGTGTAATTATGGTAGGCATATATTCGTCTTCAGGTTTTATTGACGAATAATATGATTCTTTTGCTTATTTAGCTAGATAATTAATAGTCTCAAGTGAAATCTGATGGAGCTTCATCCTAAAAAGCACCGAGATATTAAAATATATTCTGTCCACAAAATATTGCATATTTTATACAGTGTATATTTTAATTTCTTAGTGCAATTTAGCTAGAATCGCTGAAATGATGATTCTATGTAAACATAATTACAGGGAAAGAGAGGAAGAATATATATGATTCTGTGAAGAATATAATATGATTCTGTGAAGGGAAAGAGAGATCTACAGAAATCACATCACAATCGACCGGTAGATAGCGATAAATTACTTCGGCAATCCCCTGGTAAGAAGCTCATCAACTGCTCTCCTGACAGTTATGCAATCGATAGTCCAACTAGACAATGTTTTGAAAGGGTTCGCCTATTGCAGTTTCCAAACTCTTGAGTCCACGGTTCGTGCATTGCTGTTGCCGGCGTTGGTGCCACAGACGGTAGACACCCAGTGAGGTCTCCCACGCACTACTCCTGTATTTCGCCTGCTGTCCTTGAGACGATGATAACCAGAGAGCATTCCACAGCTGGAATTTTCGCCTCGTATTTTTAGACTAAATGCGCATGATATCGGGGAATAAACCCAACATTTCCACTATCCTTGGAGTCAATTTGGGTTTGTTTGGTTCATGACCTCATAATGGCCGATTGGAATCCAGGAGAGGTATCTTTAGATCTAACGCACGATTTCTCCGTTGTTTATGGACCGAACCGTATTCCTTCAGGCGGGGCTCTTTGTTATGCTCACTGAATTAAATTTAAGGGCTTTGATCGCTCGCAAACAGCTAGAAAGGTTTAGATGTAAAGCTGGCTTAATTGTATCAGTGGATGAATTAAAACAGGTACACGCTGAATTTATGATATATGAAAGTATCCCGTCGTGATTGTTTGATTGTCACCTCTGGTGAATGAGTTTCGGAGAAAGGGGTGTTGGCGTTTACGAACAATTACCGTATTTTCTGCAACGTACGGATTATTTGCCAGCGGGTAGTACGATGAATCGCGTGTCATCATTTTCCCAATTTTCCGCTTTTTCAGGAACGGCAAGCGTATGAGGGTAATTCTTTTTGTTTCAGCTCTCTACTATCGCTGCCGTATCGGAGCTCACAACAACCGCCGTATCAAACAGAAAAAAATGAACTCGAAGTGCGCAACAAGTGGGCACCACTCATTTCTCCATTTCTTTCGGCTTTTCTCTCCCGTGCATTTCCTTTCGGAATGAAAAACCACGAGAGGCACTACAACACGTTTTTCCAGCCAGGAGGCAGCGCGTTTCTTTCCCTTTCCGGGGAGGGAGAAGAACACGAGGGAAAGGGCGGCTTGCGTCACGTTTATTGTCTTTCTCTCTCTACGGTTACCATGGCGTCGGCGGCGGTGTATAAAAAAGACAGTCGGAGAAACACGCTCGCGGATCACTGTTCGAATGTGGGGCGTATCCCGCTCGGGAAGAGACAGGACTTCTTCCAGTTCCCCTCTCTGAGAGGACCGGGTCCGAATTAGAGAAGAGGACACTTCCTCCGCCGTATATCTCCGTTTGTTTCGTGACGGTCTCATTGTATTCAGAAAGAGGACATCTTTCTACGACATCACGATCCCAGGTGGGGAAAGTTTTGAATAACGGCGATGGAAGTTCGATGTTAGGACCCATAGGCCTTGATGACCAAGTGATCAGAGGAAAGGAAATGAGGAATCCCGCAGGTATTCTAATTGAAGGGTTTGCTAGTAAGAGAACGTGGTTGTTTTAACCCAGAACGTTTTAAATAACTTTTATTTCTCCCTCAGCAAGCTTTAGCGCTATAGCTAAATTTTGAAAGTTTTCCAGTAATACTTGGTTGAATATATCCGTGTCAGACACAAAGAAGAACTACGCAATTTCATTCACGAATACGACAAAAAACTACTGGTTTCGAGGTGACAGTCTCATCACCAGACCGATCGCGTTTAATTTTGGTTGGTTAAATAGTGGCACAGCATAGGTCTGTGTTCTTCTTTGTGAATAACAGAAACTAATCTTTTTGAGCTGTGGAAGAATTGGCAGTCATTAAAACACTCAGAGGTGAACTCAACCGTGTTCTTCTCTCACAAAGCCATCCATTTGACATGAACTTTCACTAAGTTACTGTCACCTCCGTGGATCTCATCTAGAGCGTTTGTTTGTTCTGGAATTTCCCACTTAAAACAAAGTTAACTTACCTCTTCTGTTCCTCTGCCTTTGGACTCTTGTTCTTCTTCTTCTCCGGTCCAAATTCGTATTCCTCCGAAAGGTTTTCGCGAAAATCCACTCACTCTCCCTCCTGTTCGAGGCCTCACAGATTACTTTGCACACCTAATAATTTCGCATCCACGCGAAAAAAACACGGAAGCCCAAGCGGTAAACAAGAAGAGGACGGCAATACCTTCCGGAGGACGAGAGATTCCTCTAGAATTGAGTCTAGAAGAGGCTGAGAAGAAGAAGCACACAACTTTCCACCCCTCCTGTTCCACTCCCCACTGATCCACAAGACACTCCTCTAACTCTTTTGCATCTCGCACTGCGCACTCGATTCTTCTTTCGTGGTCAAAAACCCGACGTACTCCGTGGTCGACGATGGATCGTCGTATTATTCGGGGGGATCGCGTACTTACAAAGCGGAGTTAGGGAGTCTTAGTTACCGGGCGCTGCTGGAAGCTACTGGCTCGGATAGCAGAGGACGTGGCGGGACGTGGCTTGGAGGTTGCGGAGAGAAAAGCAAGCCCAAGAAGAGAGATACACCTCCTCTACCTGTGCCATGACTGGAGGTGGTCGTGGGGAGCGAGCGCCCCGATGTCGGTGGAGGGGCGGAGGGAAGTGGGGGAAAGGAAAGGTGAGGGGGATACGGAAAGGGGGAGGAATATGTTGCGAGAATGAGGCAGAGCGGGTTACCTCCGATAGCTGACTGACTCCCGCGGAGGGCCATGGACTACGTTGTTTTACCACTCTCTTTGGGTTGTGTACCTAAGAAGATTTTTCCAAATTCTTCGAGTATCGCGAAGTTGGCTTTCTGATGGAATTGGTGATGGAGAAAGTTTAGCGAGAGCTGAAACGGTTGCCATTCGGTGTTCGCCCTTCTATGTTTATCTTTTTCGGTCACAGTCTCTCGAGTGCGAGGGTTTATACTCTTCCAACTAATGGAGTGTCATCCTCGTGATGGTTATTCGCTCAAATCTCACCCTCAAGGGCGTTAGTTATTATCATTATCCTTGAGCGACCCTTGGAGGAGAGAAGAGGTAAAAGGAGTAGATTTCTGGTGAAAAAGTTTAATCTTTACGGCAAACAGTTTAATTATCCAATTACGTAACTTACACAAAACCAGTTTAATTTTCTTGAGAGAGTCAAACACGGAAGCGCATCTCTTAATGTATTGCTATTATACTTGCTGTTTATATTCATTATTAAGTTCATGACCAAACAATCTTGTAAAGGTGCTTAGAGAAAATTGACAAAACTCAGCTCTATCCAGCATTTGCTCTAAGTTGGATTGAAAGCCCTTTAATTAAATATAATTACAAATTAATTCGCTATCCATACGTTATTCTGATATCGAAACTGATAAATCTTATTGTTTTGGAAAATGGAAAGGCTTAGGTTAGGCTAAGTGTAATATTATCCATGAAGATAAGGACCTTTACAGGAGTTACATGGATAACATTTATTACTCAGGATAAGATTACAATAAGACACCAAAGAAAGAAATTATCTCCTTCAATCAAATAGATTAATTTGATTTCTCATCCGATCAGAGCCTATGAAATGGTTGATTACGTCATCTCAGTGCAGAAACCCAGACTTGCGTAGCTTGAGCCTGACTTTTAGAAAAGGTTGAATCAGCAAGAATTTTGAATGATAGTTATTGTTCGATTAACGGAAGCTTTTGAGGAATCGTTTGATGCTTCAGCTGGCGTAGAGGCAAATTTTATTGTTATGCCATGATTTCTTTGTATGATTCTGTTAGTTTCAAATAAACCCAAAATTCCCTAATGGTGTAAAATCGGGCCTTCGATCTTTTTAATATTTCCTCAATAAATTTCTATTTTATTGGATTTAAACCTTATCAATTGCCCATGAAATTGAATTTCTCCCTGTTAAAACTTTATTTTACTTGTATACTAAATATCCTAGTATTCTGTCTGAAATGATTTTTAACGATATATTTATATATTCGCTACGATATATACTATATTCGCTCACTTAAATGTTTTTAAAGGATTTTAATTTCTCCCTAAGACCAAAGTTAGTTTTTTTTCAAAAAACAACCTAATTGTTCCTTCTTTTATTGCTTTTCTTTAGTTCAACTCCCAATACTTCTTTCATTCCATCTCTAATATGTTAGATGTAAGAAGAGACTAATAAGTCTTAATCTCGCCTTTAAATAAAGATGTTTTATTATTGTTATTATTATTATAATTATATAAACTCGTAAGCCTTAATTATTTACTTAAAAATCGTTTTGAACATGAACGTTTGCGAGCGATACTTGGTGAAAACGTGGGAACTTGGTGGCTAGAAATAGTTTTCGTTATGAAGTGATTGATCCGAAAAGAGATTCATACAGTCATAGTGGTCTTGCTGTATCTAGTGGTTGATGCAACTCCTAACTTGGCGATCATGTCAAAAAGGTTGAACTGCACTAATGTTAGACTTTACAGAAGATCCCAGTGTGAATTTATACAGGCTAAGACGTGCGCGGGAACCCACCTTTCTGTATGTTGAGCAAAGGTTTCTTTCTTTCTTCTTCCGCGAGAGAATGTAGCCAGGTGGTGACACATTTCAATCCTGAAGGATGCGAAGGTTCTTCTCCCCTTAATTTAATAGACAATGCCTTGGGTAACTAGTAACCACGCTCACAAAGATTTTATCGCCGCTTTTCGGAATCGTCCAACGAATGTTTTGATATAACGAAACATATCAAGCGATACGTAGTGGAACATCTCCATAATTTGATAAAATTGATGATGAGGTTATTACCTAGAAACTGGTCGCATACGTGTTTGTGGACTTTGTCAAATTTTGTTACATAATTCTTAATAAATGTTTTGATAAATACGCGGTCCCGTACTCGTTCAAAAATTAACAATTGCCATTAACACTTGGCTTCAGTTCAGTTGTCTATCACGGCATTATCGTATAGAGGGAATGAAAAAAACCTTTTTGGAAAATTGGTTTCCTATAATAGAAAGAATAACTCGGATATTAAAAATGTTTCGTAGTCATTGACTCGAAAGTAAGGAATCTGAGGAAAAGTGAATTTTTATTTGTTTATCTTAACAAAAACTAGGTGGATGATACATAATTTTTTGTGTAAGAGAGGCGTGAAAAACTCCTCTTCAATGAAGGTTTCAGGAGGGGCGATATACCATTTTCCGCCCAATGAATGCACTACTGTTGGGCGCCCCCATTTTTAATGGTCTAATCGTGGTCATTTATTGGTTCCGTTTACCCGTATTTGATGATTTTTTTACCCCAATGGAAACTGCAATTCGGCATTTGAAGTTGATTCCAGAACGAGCTATATTCGATGAGGTAATTTCAGTCTCAGAAGGCTTTAACGACTGCATTTTCAAAGCATGGCCCGCGAGGGTGTATAGGGGATGGGGAGGAGAGACCGCGGAGAGCGGCGATTCCAATGCGTGCGCGACAATCATCTCGTCGCTCCTCTAAAGGACTCCGCTCGCATTTAAAACATCCCGCATTTATTTTATCTCCGCCATTTCGATTCCCAACGCGACCTCTCCCGGCGACGACTGTGACTCACGGGCGCCCCCGGCGGCGTCGATACACAGGAAAGCGAGTCTCTTGTTTCAGTCGCTACGAAAAGGGAAAGGAGACTTAATTGCGTTTCTCCGTGGGAAAGAATTAAGGCCGAAGATCGTGCGAAAATATCCCCAGGATTCCCATGCTTTTTAAATTTCTTCCCTCTTTCGCTCCGGCTGAGAAGTGGTTCCCGGCGTGCGTTTGAAGCCCTTTCGGCGTGACATTCGTGCGTGTGGCTTGCGCAGTTTGTGTGTGTTGTCCCGGACTACGCACCTGACTTTTGCTTCCCCCCTTGGTCCGTCCCCCGCCTGACCTCCCCGCGAGCCCCTTTCCATCCAGGGGGCAGGTTTTTCCTTCTCCCTCTTCGTCTGACTCTCCCCCTCATCTAGATGCTGTCAGCCACCCTTTCCTCCCACCATCCACCCTCTCTCTCCATCACTCCCTCCTTTGCCGAGTGCTTACGGGAACGGCCGACAGGGGCGCTGTTGCCGGTTCGGCGCGAGCGTTTCTTTTTTTTATGAATCGAGGACGCACGTGGGATGGAATCTCAATTTGCCGGTGGGCCATAATGGAATGCGACTTTGGTGGCACTAGCGAGGCGGGGGAGGCGGAACGTTTTTCTCCCGACTAAAGAAAAAGGGCATTTTAAGATACACTAGTCCCGATTATCCGGGTGGTTCGAGAAATAAAAGTCCGCGGATAATTGGAACCGCGTGTAATCCGTAAAATGAATGGAAAGTTCGAATCACCGCGCGAACTCATAATGCGGTATATATTCATAAGTATTTACACAATGTTATTGTAGATTGACTATTATAGCAAGGACCCAAAGCATTTTTTATAAAAAGCGTATTTGACGAAATAAATTACACTGGTACATGTGTAATGCCCAGCCATTATTGATAGAAAAGATCATGGTTTCGATTTCGTGTCGTTTCGAACATATAACCTTTGAGCAGCAAAACAATTCCAGTGTAATTGGCTAGATCATTCGTGATCAATCATCATTCCACGAAGTTTCCATTACAAGATCAAATCTATGAAACGATTTTAAGTCACGCTAAACCACTAAATGGTGCATTCCATTTGGACGGTATGGTCTCAAAAGCAGAATAACTGGCAGAGTAAATATTTTGCTTGTTTCAATAAATAAAGGAAATAATAATCGCAGAATCGAAGTATAGCGATTGAAGGGAGACTTCTTTGGAAAGCATTGATAAAATGAAGAGGAAAGTTTCTGTCACATACGTAGTCTCCTGAAGATATTTTAGATTAAAGGAATTGTAGAGGAGGATCTTGAAGGTATGACGAAAGTATGGTAAAGATGAGTAATAAGGGTAAATTAAGGAAGATAAAGGAATGAGTCGATTGGTTTGGAAGGAACAGGATTAAAAAGCTGCAATAGGCCAATTCTCGGATAAATAACGCGCTTTATTGTATTCGCTACGAAATTCGATTGCGCAAGTCATATTCTAAAGCTTACTTGGACCCCGGTTAATTCACCGATACACAACACTGGACTAACTTTACGCCATTCACGTCCACTTTTGGTGTATTTTTCCGTTCGAATTAACAGTTTTACCTCGGAAGGGCTGTCCGTCACGCCAAGCGCGTGCCTCAGTTTGTCTGGGAGTACCTGTGAGCTTCACTTTTGCTGCTTGGCATTTAAATCAATATAGCGCGTGGGCCTATGGGATGGGATGTGGAAAAGGATGGGAGAAATCCCTTTTGGATGTTTTACGGCGCCTCTCTTTTCACCGAACTCTTTCTTCTTTGAGGGCGCGTCAAAAAGACCGCGGATCGTTTACTTAATCGACGGAAACTGGTCCTATTGGAGAGTAAGTTTACGACCCCTGCGCGGTGACCTAAGATGGAAGAGAGATGCCGTTCGCACCCGCTCCTTCGATTAGCGTCGTTAATTGACTTCGATAAAAGGAGCGTTGCAGCAAAGGGGATACTTAGAAGCGTTCAGCTCAGCGAGTGAGTGAGCAATAATTTATTGAAAGCGGTACCCCGGACGGGGATAGTTTTGTCGTGTTTTGGATGGTCATCTATCAGATTCAAAGGTTCTCATCTTCAGGATATTTGCTATAGTTTCTTCGGGTTGAAAGACAGATTTAGTAATTAAACCAATAGAAAGTTCAATAATAGGAAGTAAATGTTAATGCCAGTGATCCAGACTAGCACCGGCAAAAGCTTGATTAGATTTTCATTTGTGAGTAAAGAAGTCATTCAATGCCATTGTTACGGTAATAAGACTGTTTTTTTTTATTGTTCATTTCCACAATACTTTATTCGTGGAATAAGTACATGCTTCCCAGTTATTCTATATTTGTAATCATTACATTTCATTTCAATTCACCATGCTGGTGAATTATTCAACATCCTAAATCTGCGGGGTTATTCGGTAATAACTCAGGATTTTTGTATATAGTAAAACCGCTATAATCTATGAAGGTTGGACTTGATAAATGTATTTATATTAGAGGAGATACATCGTTTAGGGAAAATTGCAACTTTAATTTAACTTAATTCAGCCAGCCAGAGGGTTTTTGAAGTTGAAATAAAATTCAGGGATTTTGAATCCAAGCGGAATACTGTTGCCACAAAACTTATAATGATAATAATGACAACTTTATTAGACGAATTTTAGTCTTAAGAATGACTTTAGTGAGAGACTCTCAATATTAACCTTTTACAAGTCACGATTACAAACAACCATGCCCTAACCAGAATTTGAACCCGGGGCTCCAGCGCCGCTAGGGTAACACGCTAACCACTACGCCAGGCCGGCAATTGTGCGTTATTATAGTGATACAGGTTTGGAAGTCCAAATTCACCCTTTTGCAAATCAAATGCATCCTTTTGCAAATCAAATTCACCCTTTACAAATCAAATTCACCCTTTTACAAAACAAATTCATCCTTTTGCAAATCGATTTCACCCATTAATAAATCGAGTTTATCAACTACAACATTTTCAATTTTACATTGTTAAATACTAAATAAAATCCTTGCAATTTATCCGAATTTGTCATTTAAGTGCATTTAGTGTGTTTTGGAATAATTTTTTATATCATTTATGTATTTCCGTTTTTGAATTCGTTTAAAATTTCTCTCCTCCGGCTGCTCGTAGCAATTTCATGTCTCTAATCATTATATACAATAATTTAACTGTCTGTAGGAATCACATTTGCTACAGAATAAATAGTAACCATCATTTCATTTTCTTGAAGAAGCAGCAAATGCCTGGCGGAGATACGGATTCAATGATCAGATTCAATTTCTCGCGCAGAATTTTCTTTTCGACGTTTCTTCAATAAATTCAACATAGAATGGTATCGCGACAAGAAGCAAAAGTTATGATGAAATTTACATTCCACTGAAGAGAAGTATATCATCTCCTAAGTGTAAAACTTGTTCAGGATTTGTGGAATACGCGGAATGTATGGATCGGGCGAACAAAAGGTGTACCGCCAAACTGGAGAAAGTGCAGCGCAAGGCGATATGTTTAATAAAATGCTTTGATAAAAAAACTAGTGTATTTCTTCCAGGCTCAGGTTTCGAATCTATGAAAGAAAGTTTGTTAGAATCTAGGCTGTGATCGCTTGAGAAATTCAGGGAAATATGTTTCCGGAAGATTTTATCGTTATTGTGCGANGAATAATTTTTATATCATTTATGTATTTCCGTTTTTGAATTCGTTTAAAATTTCTCTCCTCCGGCTGCTCGTAGCAATTTCATGTCTCTAATCATTATATACAATAATTTAACTGTCTGTAGGAATCACATTTGCTACAGAATAAATAGTAACCATCATTTCATTTTCTTGAAGAAGCAGCAAATGCCTGGCGGAGATACGGATTCAATCATCAGATTCAATTTCTCGCGCAGAATTTTCTTTTCGACGTTTCTTCAATAAATTCAACATAGAATGGTATCGCGACAAGAAGCAAAAGTTATGATGAAAGTTACATTCCACTGAAGAGAAGTATATCATCTCCTAAGTGTAAAACTTGTTCAGGATTTGTGGAATACGCGGAATGTATGGATCGGGCGAACAAAAGGTGTACCGCCAAACTGGAGAAAGTGCAGCGCAAGGCGATATGTTTAATAAAATGCTTTGATAAAAAAACTAGTGTATTTCTTCCAGGCTCAGGTTTCGAATCTATGAAAGAAAGTTTGTTAGAATCTAGGCTGTGATCGCTTGAGAAATTCAGGGAAATATGTTTCCGGAAGATTTTATCGTTATTGTGCGA
>KZ308342.1:1052324-1380649 GCA_000376725.2 Ladona fulva | reverse complement strand
ATAGGCCTAAAATTATATATATATTCTTCTTCCTGAAAATCTTAAAAATTTAAGTTCAGAATCTATTTCCCTGAGAAAGGTGAAAGAATAGCTATTCTCAAATGAGAATATGGAAGAAATTTAGTAAAAACGCATTATATTTTTCTACTTCTTTGCAGTCAAAGTTTAAAAATTATTCTAACTATGTAACTTTAAGTAAACCTAAAACAGGTGTTTATTGTGGGGTACCTATACTCCCCCTTTCATTTTCTGTTTTTGTTTTTATTTGTTTTCTTTTGTTAAGAATGTATGAGCATAAAAGAGTGGGATAAAAATCTGTGATTTTTGTTAGATTATTATTTTTACCTAAATGCATATAAGAACCTATCATTTATAATTCCTTCTCAAAAGAGGTACTCCCTATTAAGCTTTATACCAGAGTTTCCCAAACTTTTCCTCCGACGGAATACTTTATCAATTCTATGATATCAGCAGAGCACCTAGGTTACTTTTTCTTAATTCAAAACTGAAATTCATACAAGAATTATCATTCTTCGTAAGATTCCATGGAACACTTAAAAACTCTTCGTGGAACACCAGTGTTCCGCAGAACATACTTTGGGAAACCCTGCTTTATACTATCCAAAAGGAAATTGTGCCTTATACAAGAATCAATTGCTGAATTTGAAGGCAAAAACAGTAGTCAGATAGTCACTTAAATATGGATGATTTGTAGGTTTTGAAATCCATGTTGATCATTTAATGAAACAATGCGCCTAATATGTTCTACCTCAATGAAATTGATCTGAGTTTATATCAACAACATAGAAGAATTAGATTAATAGTTCCCTTTGTATTATAATGGTGGGATGCTTAGTAACACTGCATTTTAAAGAAATCTATTTATTCCTTTGAGAATAACTAACAATACAGTGATATTTCACTTTCAGAAAATTTTATGCTTTTATGCAGTACAGAAAACACTGTCTGATGCATCTTTTTCAATTATGAAAGTACTACAATAGCATTATATAATTAGGGTTATCTAAAAACCATTTATTAAAAAAGAGGTTAAAGATGTGTATTTTTAAAATGTGCTCAAAAAATATGGACCCAGAAAAATTACATACATTACTTGAGATGTTATCACATTTAGAACAAAGTATTCTAATATGCTCTCCAAAACCAACATGAGAAAAGATAAATCTTTCCTTGTTGCAGTCACTTGTTTCACTTTTAAAAGTCAATAAAGAACACAAACTATCACTTTGGATTGGAAACTGACAAAGCATTGAATAATTATTTTCATAAACTTTTCCTGATGAATTATGCATTCATCACTGGGAAACACTGCAAAATATGCTAGTTGCTCAAAGACTCCAAAATAATATACAGTTCCTTTAAAACCATCAAGCTTTTCCAAAAGGAATTCCTATCCTTGTGAGCCCTTACAGCGTTGTAAACACTATTGAAAATTGAGAGAAGGTTGGGTTGTATTTGATAAATAATACATTATAACGATGACACAGTCAGTACTTTATTTGGTCACATCCATACACACAAATTTTATTCTTTGTACTCCAAGGAAAGAATATAATGTTTATTTTACATTTACAAATTACAATTTACAAATATACTTAATTTAAGGACTGTGAGCTTTCTTAGACTCTTAAATGGTAGTAATAAAAAATTTAGTTAACCAATATTTAATACAAAGACATCATGACAATAACTTTCATAGGACAGAGAAACAATGACCAAAATAACTTGCTATCCAACCAAACTCACCCAAACTTTATTTATGTAGCATTGCTAAGTAAATTTATGATTTGAACATAAAAAGAACATAACTGAACAGAAACTTAACCTAAAAAAAATCTAATTAACCTAAAGCTAACCCTATCTCATTCTGAGATTGGGTCTGTTTACGTGCATTTCTAATTTTAATGTTACATTTACAGAAAGTCATTACATCCAAAATGTAAGACTTGTAGATGAAATAACATACCATAAAATCATTTCAATATATCACATTAGATTCTTTGCAGTTGGTTTAACAATAAATTTTCACAGCTGAGGGAAACAGTTCTTTAAATTGAGTATTTTAATTACTAAAAAAAAGAGGTGGATTACTCAATTGTATGAGGAGCTTGAGGAAAAGCAATACAATGCTACTAAAACACCAAGAAAAATCATGAATTTTAACCGAAAAAAGATGCCAAACAACACAATATCTACAATAAAAAATACAGGATCCTAAAATTTTAGGCTAACTATCTACAAATTACTTCTTAGCTATAAATTACTAACTTTAGCTACTTAACCATGACCTCAATATTATTTAAATAACTCAATGATTATGTTTAGCATCATATTTTTTAATATTTTTCAATAATAATAATTGTTAGTAAGGTGTATATGGAATAATGCATGAATGTTCCATGATTGTGCATGAATGTTCCATGATAATAATTGTTTGAAAAATTAGCAACATAATTAGACTATCATTCTCTTGAATCATGTGAAAAAGAAGAAAAGCAAATTTTTATGGACCAAATGACAACCAAATTAGCTGTTGATAAATTTTCAGAGTGCCCAGAATTTGCTCAACTTTTTCCTGCTGAATTTTCAAATTTTACCTTATAAAATAAATCTTGAGTAAATACTTAACAACCCCCTAACAATTTAATCTGGATATGTAACAGAATTAACAACTAATGGTTTGCTAATAACGATATAAAAGATATCGAAAACCATAAAAAAACAAATACTCCTTAGGTGCATTTTACAAGAATTCTTCTTCTGGGACCTGCAGATACCATTTGGTGGAGGCTCACATGTGCAGTGACCTTAGCTGTTGATGCACTTTTAACAAATCCACTAGTATTCCTCTTCTTTCCTTTATTATTTTGCACATTGGGAGTATAGTTTTTTAATGTTTTTTGGTGTCTTATATATTATTATTAATTCTATATGTTCATGTGACTGCTCTCAATCATAATATTTAGTTAGCCTATTCGATGCTAAATTCCACCACCTTTCGAGCCATGTTCTTATAGGATCTTTGATGCAAGAGCAATTAGGCCCATAACTATGGTCAACAAATTCACATTGTTTGCCATGCATAGATAAGTGTTTGAATTTTGCCCAAAAGTCAAAAGGCTAGGCTCCTTATGATTAACATCCTCCTACCCTATGCTGATTGTGTTCCTGAGAACAATGCTAATTATATTCCCATGTCATTAAAAACTTCAATTTTCAAAAATAGAGTTAAGAAAGCTTATAAGTATAACTGTGGTAAAAGTAAACTTACTGTAGATGAGCATTTTCAACTTCTAATACCAACTTTTCATACATGACCATCTACTTTACATCTTCAATTCTACATACACCTACAAATGAAAATACATTATTTCAGTGACTTATTAATGTTTATAACTGTTTTATAGTCCATCAAAGAATATATTTAAGCAACAGAAATGAAATGTATGGGTAGAGATATTTTCAAACAGATTTATAAAATTATCTAAATCAGTGAGGAAACTCATGTGTGACGATAGTAGTGGATAGTGCTGCTACTCAGATGATGTGATCAACTCATGGACTACTTGAATTCTTGGACTACAGTTAAGGTGCCTGGCGCATATTTAGAAACAGGAACATGATCGATAATATTCTTCAGGTCTGCTCATTTAATGCTAGCTTTTTAAATGAAGTCTTTTCACGATAATGAGTTTAACTAATATAGATTAAAATATATACAAATAAAAAATAAAATATCAAATAAAATGCTTCTAGTACGAAACTTCCAATCGGTCAACGGATGATATGTCAAAGACAAAGAAACCTGATGGAAAACTGAGAGTGTGGATAAGTATTATAAAATTGATTATAAAATTCGCTAATACAGTAATAAATAAGCCATACGGAGAGAAAACCCATTCATAGATTGACATTCGTCAAGGTTGGGTTTCACTGATAAAAAACGAGATTTTACTTCTAAAGTCAATCTAAAGAATTTAATTACTTTTATCATACGCAGTCACAAGTTAAATAATGAAAATAATCAAATTATAGAATTAAAAACAATAATAATATAACAATATAATAAGTTATGGTTTATGCGAGATGTCCGTTGTAAGACTGACTCATTTGCCAAAAATGTTTTTTTTTTAATTATATTCATATTCGGGGTTCTCGGACAGCTAAATGGGCAATGCATTCGAGTTCGGCGAAAGCGGTTTGATTCCGGTGGGGGCCTACGTGCGAAATGACTTCAGCTGTCGAAGCACTTTCAACAATAATAACTTATAACTAACTACTATTCCTATACATATTTCAGTGCAATTCGGAATAATATAGAAATAAAATCACCCCATTTAAGCTCAATGAAGTGTTACATCCTATAGTTAATTCAAAAACCATGATGGAAATTTTACTCATATGTTATTGAGATTTATCATTAATTGAAAGCATAGATGACCAATTTATGTTTTTGAGGCTATATTTTCCCTTGTTAAATCATTAATTTTGCTTTTTGTAGCTGCAAAACGATATTATACTCATGTAGGAAATGGCGATGGCGGTTTCAACTATAAAGTAATACTCTATCTACTATTCTGCTGTCATCGAATTGCTGAGGGAAGAAATTTACTGTTTATAGCTTGTTTACTGATTAAAAACCTTCATTGATACCATCATGTTGAATATCTCGCTCGATCCCGGTGCGTATTTTTATTTTAGGCATTCCGAAGATTTAATTCCATCAGTGAGAATTTTTTTTAATTAATTTTTTTATTACTCATACCAAAGTAAAGAAACCCGTTAATTATAACAAAATAGCGGCTCTTGTCTTTACAATTTCATCATTAAAAAGATAAAAACTCAATATCTAATGGGGTTTGGGCGAAGTACTCAGGTAAAAGATATTTCCGAAGAGTTTACCAAAAGTAAGTGCAGTACATGAATCGTTAAATGAATGAACTTCTCCTTATTTTAAAGAGATTAATGGCTTTTTCTTTAAGCCTTCCTTTCTTTGTGTATAGAAGCTGTGATTACCTTGTTATTCCTTGTATATTTAAAATAATTTTTTCTTTACATCCTGATTTTTGGTAATTTGCTAAGAAAATAGGAAGAGTTCTTTGGCGTGCTGAGCAGCCGCATTTGTAAATCTTGCGAATGACAAACCTTTCCCTTTTGGCTCGCCGCTGATTAGCAATTGCCTTTTTCCCTCTCGCTCGAAGCAAAACGCCTCTTTTTTTCTCGCACGACACGACAGAGCAAATAATGCCGCATTCCTCAAGCTTCCTTCGCACTCCAGTAAGAGTCTCTTGTGTCCCTTATTACGTGCAACCCTAGGAATCCGTTGGAAGCTCTCCCTGTCGTCAGATGCGCCCTGAATGGCGAATGAAGACTAAGACATGCGGATCACGTTCCTCACCCCTCATTTACTGGTCACAAACTATTTATTGAGTGGCCTCTTTATATTGAACGGAGCCTACTCCCTCGCTCTACTATGGGCCTTCCGTAAGGAGGAGGTGCTGCCCATAGCGGATGTGCGTGGCCCTTCAACCTCCTAGAAGAGGTCAGCAGTCAGTTTGGAGCAGAGGCCCTCCGCGAAACATTGGACAGACTGGCGATTCTCCAGGACAGCGCCATGGAACACACGGTGAGTGCTTAGCAAAATTTCTTTAAAGACGGATCGCAGACCCAAAAATGTTGTTCGGATGTTGCCAAGGGTGGCCGAAAGAGCTATTTCGTCTTATATTGGAAGGGTGGTTGGAAGAGATGCATGTACTCGAAAGTTTCTAAATCAGACTGGAATAATTTTTCCACGCATAATGCTGCGGGTGAATACAATTTTTGTCACGATAGTGGTAAGAATTAAGAGGATTATCTCAAAGTAAGGAACGTTCATTTCAGTGACAGATTTAAAAATTATTCCAATGTCAATGACTCAAAATTAATAGGAAAAGGACTATTATAGTTAATTTATAAAAATCTTGATGAACGTCGCAAAAAAATAGCTCTGTGGATTTAGTTGGAGCATAGTTAAGTACATCTTGGAAAGATTGGCAATCCTTTCTAATAGAATCCAAGAGTATTTGAAATCAGATTCAGATATCTAATTTTGGCTACGAATTCGTTTTTATGATTAGAGAATCCCATCTACATTGGTAATACACAAATACATTGTTAAAAAATTTGCTAGTTATAAAGTAAGTGAAAAAGAAATTGTATTCGATAAATCATTTTGAAAAGGGATATTAATTTTAGGTTGGTTTACAAAAGGATGTTAGAAGAGAACGGGGAAACCCCGCAATTACTTTCTCTTCCGAACAAGGAAAACAGGAGAGGGATGAAAAAGTGAGAGAACGAAGAAGTTTTCCCAATGGCTCAGCCTTTCATTCATTTCTCACAGAAATCGATTAGATAATTTATCATAACTATAAAAACTTTAGCAACGCTGAGCTAGAGACTTCACGTGGAAAGGCATTGGTGCAGTATTCCTTCAATTTTTCAATTAACAATTTATTTTTGTATTCCTTATTTCCTTTCAATATTGCGACATTTTGAAAACATTTTGGTGTTTTCTGGCCAATGTTAAAGAAATGATCTATCTTAAACTATGTGGCTTGCATTCGAATAATGACTTGTAAATAAATAATGGTTGATGTTTATCTGAGCGCTTTATCCTTCACTTCCAATATCGTTTCCCTCCCTCAATAAATTGCCGTTAAAGCGCATAATATCAGCATTTAAAACATGTTTGCCAATATTTTAAGACAAATTTCAGGACCTGCATCGTCCAAAAGTCGATGTATAACCCTTAGCGGCCACACAGGGTAACTAGATACCCCAGGCTCTATGTGGCCTGGCTGAGGTGTGGCCGTTAAGGGATAAATTCTATTTCTTTTGAAGCATCACAAATAGAACCTCCGACAGCCTCCGGAGAATTAGACCTTTAAATAAGATTCCGACACGAAATAGCTGCCTGAATGTTAGCTTTCAAACCCTTACATTATCCAATCGCATCGAAATGAATATCATTTTTACATTTAGTAATAGCAGACGTGAATCGCTTTTAAAACGAGTTGAGTTACAAACAATCTCCTACAAAATCACCAAAGTGTTATGAGTGAAAGTCACATGCTTATAATGGAATTTATTAGCGGAAAAATGAAGCATGATGCAGAATTAAAAATGGAGATACCGTTCAATCTGCCACTATCCGTCGTTCCACGAGGAGAGGAGTTAGTACCGTAAAATACGCATGAAATATTTCCGCGAATATTCATTGAAAGGTAGTCGTGATGAAATTGGTTTAATTACGAACAAATATTTATACAGCGTCCTCCAATATCTCACCTCTTATTTATAGCCAAAGAAATACTCGTAAGCAGATCCTGCCCATTTCCATCTACATCCACTACTACAAACGTTTGCCGGCTTTTGTCGGGGTGGCACGGATTGGAACGGGATGTACGAACGTACGGCGCCGTTTGAACAATTTGTATCTATTCTTCTCCAAGCGGTTTCCTGTTGCGCATCGCCCGCGTAAAGATTAATATCTGAATCTGTTAGTCTCGGCATGTGTTTCTCTGATTTTGCTAGCGCTGTTTGATCAGCCTCTAAAGTAGGCTGGACACGTAAGATTGACTACGTCTTCAATCGTATTCTCCAACTTTTTTATCCAAACACACATTTCAAGCTACTTTCTTTTAACGATTTGCACCAATAAATTGCAATATCTAAAGGTGTCTGAGCAACGCCAACTTATCGTTGCGATAAAAGCAAGGACTTGACTAATTTACGAA
Organism: Ladona fulva; assembly: GCA_000376725.2. Classification (NCBI taxonomy): domain Eukaryota; kingdom Metazoa; phylum Arthropoda; class Insecta; order Odonata; family Libellulidae; genus Ladona; species Ladona fulva. The sequence continues at coordinate 1,372,853 of KZ308342.1, read as the reverse complement.
TTTGACGCTTTCCTGTAGGATTACGTATTTTTGATGCATCCTAAACAGATGCTAAAGATTTATTATTCCCATTATACTTCGTTTTACTATTTAAATAAGCAGATATTCTTGAATTTTTTCACCAATGGAAATGATATTGTCTTGTAATTCTTTTGGCCAAAATAGTTTACTAGAAAGATCTACGTCGATCGTTCAGCACTCTGTTGCCCGGCACAACATTTGAACATCCACATTTCGTCAGCAGTTAGCAGGCAGCTGTTATTTTTGCTGTCACGTATATAGTAGTTTTATAGCTTTGAAAATTGTACCCTGTACAATTATAACTGAAGTTAAATATCAGAAAAACGGCTTAATATTGTTCGATAACTGTATTGTAGTGTTACTAAATTAGACTGAATGGATACCTACTCAATTAACCAATCCAAGATGAAAAATTTTGTTTATTTCTCTGTACGAACATACACATCTTCGAAAATCATGGACAGTTATGCTTACCTAAAAATAAATCGCCAAACATTTTTCTTATAACTTATTTAGTAATCTATCCCAAAAAAATAATTTTCTAATAGTTTCACTTAAAAATATCCAAAACACTTTTAAGGTTAATATTTCAAATTATTTCTTAATTAACATCTAAATAAAATCCTGGGAAGACTAGCTAATACTTACAAGGAAATGGACAAGGATGATACTGTACAAAAAGTCGTGCGGCTAGCTATATACCCAAGGAGAAACGGACATGGAAAAAGTTTGACAGGATTTCCAACCCGACTCTTCCGCTTTCGGGACTTTTCCTAACGGCCAAGACAAATGATCTCAAATAAGAAGACGTCGTCCTGCTTTAAGTTCCTGAATTCAGTGCGAGCCTCGTTCGGTGCCAATGTCTGAAGCGTGCAATTGGTGCCGATAAACCGAGGTCTGACTACACCTTAATTTGAAATCCTTTCGTACCAAACTGTCGGAGTCGTTTTTCTCTCTGGTGGAAACATAGGAGATTCCCGATCAAATCGCCGCCACTCAACCTCGAAACGGAACAAGAGAGCAACTAAAGGAAATGGGAAGGAATTTTTTTTTTCTCAGGGAAGCGAATCGTTCTCCGTCCATACGATTTCCGCCCGTCGCTTCCACGGAAACGCCTCGCTTCCTCTTTCTGTTCGCACATCAGTCATTCATTATCCCCTCAATCCGAATTATCCTCCAAATCGACATCATCCAATTTTCCCCAAGCGAACTTTCAAAAGTCAATTCTTCTCCCACGCTTTCCTTCTCCATCGGCGATGGTGCCTTTTGTCCAGAAATCTGAAGGAACGGGATTCTTCATTTCCTTCTGTTCAGAGAAGGATGGGACGCGGACCCATGCATAGCCTTGGGAGATTTCTTCTCAAGAAATGTCCTTCGGATGTCCGCGTCCATCCTCACAGATGCCACTCCTATTTTTTCTCCCTTAATGTCTTCTTTCTCTATTCTGCGCCATACTCGGACTCCTGAGGGATATTTTCCCATTTTTCTGTCGTTCTTTCAAGATGTTTACACGGTCTTCTCTCGGGTTCTTTATGAAGAGTCAAATATAAGAGTTTTCGTCGTAATCTCGCTTGTACTTCCGTTTCATGTACTTTCACTTTCCTAGCTCCTTAACTTAGTGTCTTTGTGTCTCGGAAGATCCATTCTTCTATCAATGTCTTCATTAGAGGTTTAAAAACACCACGTAAGCCGTCTTTCGAGAAGCGGAACTCGCGCTCAGAGACAAACGGGAAGCTCCGGATTACCGATTTCTGGGCCCGGAATCCAACCTTTTTTTCTTACAAATGTCTTCATTATTAAGCGGAAATGCAAATGGCAGCTACAAGGGAATTTTGCATCGAATGGATTTCTTCCCTCCCTCCCAAGATACTTCTATATTGAATGAATTAGGATTTAAAAAGGGGATTAAACTTTGGTAGTGTGGTAGTGGTATTATTAAAAGTGCTTCGACAGCTGAGGTCATTTCGCACATGGGCCCCCACCGGGAATCGAACCCGGGACCGCTTTCACCAAAGGCGAACGCGTTGCCCACTTGGCTATCCGGGAGCCTGATTAAACTTTGGTTCTAAGGCGTTCGCACTAGAATAAATTTAAAATATAAGAAGAGGTGAAAAGTCTGAACAGGGAAAAGACGAATTGCGAAATAGCTCATATGGTAAGAATGCCCGCCTTAAAACTGGAATATGAGGGTTCAGTCATCTCAATGTTTTCCGCTTTTTATTCTATAGGAAAATAGAAATTGATATTAATAATTTCTTAGGTTATGGTGGTTTGCTCAAGATCAAGCTAGACTTTATTAGGCAGGTTTAAAATATATTTAGAATGTGGCCAATAGTTTTTCTATTAGAACGTCGATGTTTCGAAATTAAATCATGTGTTAATTTAATCACCCAATTATCATAGTTGTAAGTCATAAGGGTTAAAAAGCGAGCTTATTGTCTCTCGTATGCCATTATACGCATGTATGTTTGATTTTATTATCAGATGAATTACTTTTGAAATCAAGATATCGAATCTTAACTACATTAATTTATCTTTAAAGAAAGAAATTGGAACTCGACGGGCAGGTACGGACGACCAACGAAAACAGCTTTAGGAGTGTCTTAAATCTGTAATTGCTTGATCTTACTCAAAAGTAGAGATGACCAAACTCGATAGCAAAAAGATGTATGGGTTTGGAAGAAATGTGTTTTTTTTTAATTTTGTGAGTTTTTAACTAGGTATCGTAAAAGCTGGAATGATAATGAAATGATCTGAGAACGTAAAAGCATATTTAAACCACCATAGAAAGAATTCTCGGGTTTCCACCCAGGTTAATTCCAGTGACATTGCTGTCTCTAAATCGCCATAGCTGGCGACAGCAATGTCACCGGAATTAACCTGTGGAAACCCGAGAATCCTTTCTATATATTGTTCCAATATCCAATAACCTACATCTTCCTAAATAAAAAACCCAACATACAAGTAAAGCGTGCCGATTATAGCTTTCGCAGAGCGATAAGGAGATATTGTGAGATACTTGTCAACGGTCTTATCACCTCTGGAACTTCAGGAGCCAGTTTTCACTTGTTACCTACTAAGTTGTCCTATTGGTTCGAAACATGTTCTGAGTACAAGTATGCAAAATAGATTTTCCCTCGCATAGAAACTTATCATCTGCTGCATTTACTTCTGCATCGGTATACCTAAAGATTACTCTCTCATTTTCATCCGAAGGCCTTGTTCTCTCCGGAAACAACTTCGCTCCGGAGCTCAAACGTCGCCGATTGCCGAGAAATGAGAATCAATTCGCTGATGATGGCGCTTTCCGCGAAACATCACCGGCGCTCCAGAAGCGAGGTAAGTGAACGTGCGCGCGTCGTCCCGGAAGAACGCGGCAATGTTCCGATAAAGGGCGCGATACCTGCGGGGTTCGTTTTGTTCCGAGACGGAAAAAAGTTGAAGGTGAGTGGGCGAAGAGTGATAGACGGCATTTGCGTTACTATGGTCTCGAAATGTATCTGCATTGTCAAAAGACGACGGGAGAAAGGAGCGGGTTTTATGGCGGGTGAATTTCGTGTAGTGTGATAGAGTAATGCGTTGTGAGGAGTAGCGTATCCAGGTATTACCTTTATAGAGAGTTGAGCGTGATGATAATTAGTATTACTTATTTAATTTAGAGCAGTTAAAACTCTCTCATTACTATGATTTTTCATGTTTAAAAGAAAGTGCTCCATTGGAATATTTTTAATGGGAATTGCGTTCCAATTTTCGCCTTATATGTATGGTTTTGAGAGTAATAAATTGGCAGGAAGGATACTAAGAAACGCTATAATCCAGTAATCAACATGATTATAATCGATATGATTAGACGCTATGGTCAACATAAGCTTAGAGTAATTGTGTCATGGAACTTCTCTCAAGTCGGTACTTCGGTTAAGCTTATATCTTCTTCTTTATTCGATAGAATAGTATCTATCAATAGAATGAACTCTAATTAAGTCTGTCTATTTTATAAGGATTATAGTTTTTTTGATTGCGCCTCGCCGTTTGCTTCGTATAAAGCTCCCAATAATTAACTTACCTTTTAGTAAAAGTAAGCACATAGTCTTTCGTATTTTTTTCGTAGTTTTCCGTATTTAGAAAAATATACGTAGTAACGTTAAAATAAACAACTTCCCAAGGAGAAACGGACAACCGACCGGCAATTGGGAGACCCGCCTTCGTGTCCCAGTTCCGTCAGACTTTTTTCATGTCCGTTTCTCCTTGGGAACTTTCCTAGGTGCACGCCTTATCGTGCCAAGTACCTGAAATACTTTCCTTGTAAAAAACTCTTTTACCGTTATCATAAATTCTTGGTAGAGTTTCGCCAAAGGATGCGTTTATTTCATGTTTTACAATATTTACTTGGAAAATTCTATCCAGACGTCAAATTACTATTGAAATGAATATAGATTACCAGACTTAGTATCTCCTTTTATTTTTTAATTAAATTGATTATTAGTAAAATATGATTTGGTAAAAGAGTAAATATGACGATTAAAGGGATATTTTTAATTTATTGAATTTATCTAGTAAGATAAAGAAATTATGAATACTGAAGTAGGATATTACCAAAATAATTGTTACCCTATAACATCCTTTAAAGATAGGAAATCTCCGTAAAAACATAGGATTTTGATCTAAACTTGTTTACGATATATTATATAAATTATTGAACAATCAATCAAATTGATAACGATCGGACCTGTGGCGAAACAATTCGTGGCAATTGCACCACGATAACGCACCAGCTCACACCTCACTGCTTGTTCGTGTATGTTTGGCAAAAACCAACAACATTACGATGTCTCAACCACTGTAATCACCGGACATTGCCCACTGTGATTTCCTCCTATTCCCAAAACTGAAAGAAACCTTGAAAGGACGACGTTTTTGCAACATTGGAGAGATCAAGACAGAATCGCCGATCACAATTAAACCTCACCTCTTATCTCCCTCCCCAAAAAGGTATTTCCCTAACCTCTCCTTCTCTTTCCCCTCCTATCCTAATTAAACACTTGTACAATGTAACAATGTAACCTAATTTCCCTCCTTCTCTTTCCCCTCCTAATAATATCCAATTTAAACTCTTGTATCAATGTTTTTGTACCAGATGATGCCACTCCGGTGGCGAAACCGGTCGTGCAAATAAATATTGTGTGGAAAATTACCAAGTTTATCCTTTTCTACTACGTGTAATCTTTTTGACTGCAAACAATAGACTAAGCTTTCAAAATTGCTGCCCTTAACAATGTACACATACGTTAGGGATATGTGTACCAATACACAGAAAAAAAATTGACAATTGGAATAATACAGCTCGGAAAATTAAAAACTTCAGCTTTTTTATCACACCACATTTATTAAATTCGTGTCCGTGGCTCCTTAGTCTCAAATATATTTAGAAAAAATTATATTTCAAAATGTTTGTTTCAACCCTATGCACAATGGAAATATGTTGCCTATTGAGAGGAATTCTTGAAAACTGATTTTAACAATTGATGCACGTTTGATTGCGTGAGTTAAATTTAATTGATTTGAAACAACGAAAGATTATATATTAATACAATTTTTGCACCTAATTTCTTGCTTAGACCAGGCTGGAAGATTATTTTAATTAATTTTTAAAATTTTATTTTCCAATTCGACGACAATGAATGAGAAAATAACCGTTAAGCATTAATTAATATGATGATATGATTAATTTACTGACTTATTTTAAGGAAATGACAAACTACGGCATTGGGGGACCGACCACGGTTGAATACAGAAAATAAACATAAACATTTTAAATGAGATAAATGTGTAAATACATAGCATTCTTTACTTCACAGGCATTCATTTTTCTCATGCGCGTAGCTTTGTTCTGATCAGTGAGGATAATTTCTACCTGAAGTACCTGAATTATAACTTGATTGAAATTTCTTCACGGATGCTCCTTCTCCTCCACCGTGCTACCAGCGATATGTATGTGATTCATATATGGGTTAATGTACTTTGGAAATACGCCGGGAACGAGTTTTCCAGCAGCGTAAGGAACCAGTATTTCCGGATGCTCAAATGCAGAGAAGAGTCATCTCAAAGGAGAGAGTGTTTACGAGAGAAAAGAGCAGCAGGAGAAAGAGAATGCGAGAAAGTGTGGAGCGAGAAATGAAAGCATTCTTTTTATTTATATTAAAAAGGGCACGATATCTTTAATCCTTTGTTACTTTACATAAGACATCATTTTATAACATATTATGAAAAATTTAGAAGTATATGACCGAATGGATCACTAAATAAAGAAAAAGACATAAAAATACAATATTTTCCCCGAAAATTCAAGATTAATGTCATTTAAACTGATTATTGTGTGGATTTCTGATCGAATGAGACCGATCCAAAAAATTTAAGCACGGTAGAATGATTTAGCAAATTTATCTATCACCATAATTAAGGAGAAGATAGCTTAAAACAATTAGTATCGTATTTAAAGGTCGTTTTCTCCTCTCTTCTGGATTAATAAAGTGTTTATTCATTCAGTAATCGTCGAAATAGTTTTTACGGTATCTTTTTATACACGAATTTGCTAATAGCGAATATTTTTATGTACTGCCTCATCGCTATAAAAATAGAAAAATTCATGCAAAATTTTACTCAGTTTTGTATGTACGTCTATTCTTTATTCAACGACTGGTAAGAGAGATTCCCTTTGGGAAGAATGACCATAAGAAAGTTCCCGTAAATGAGGAAACCATTGCGGTACTCCGCAATAACACTAGTCTTTTAAAAGTTAATCGGCGTATTTCATTTTGCTCTTATCAAAATAATTACGATTAAAAAAGTTAGATTTACTTTTTCTTCTTTCTTGGTATTTAATATAATTCAGTAAACTCCCCAGTCAAGCATGACTTAATTTAACTTATTTAAAAAATGTATCTCTTTTTTAAATAAAATATTTCTCCTAAACCAGAAGGTGTCAATTGAAGGTGTAATATTTAAATCTATTTTTGATCGGTTTGATTGACATTGGAAAAGAATAAATTTGCTCGTTTAAATTAGTGAAGAAATACTTTGTCAATTGAAACTAAGACATCGACATTTATGAAACTTTTGTATTTTTCAACTTTTAGCCATAAACTTAATAAGGAAACACTATCATCTAACACTAACCATTAATTATCCTTTTAAATTCCAAACATATTCTTATAGGGTAACAAATTGAGCTCGGCATCAACTATCGGGTTTGTTATACGTCCCTGTTAAGTGTGATGAAACTCAATGGGGATGAATTGTCTTTCATAGCTGAATATGCAACCTGTTCATAAATTAATTTTTTTATGAATATTAATCATGAAAGACTTTGAAGCTAAGAATATTAGCAGAACTCCGAAAAATTTCGTTGACAATATGCAGTTCGTGAGATTTATATAATTTCACATCTATTGTTTGCGTTAAAATCCGTTCGTCTCCCAAAAAACTTCTCCTTTCTCACCATAATTTTTCTTCGTCATCTTGATTGTGACACAGCGTCATGGAATGTATCTTATGAAAAATCGGGTTGATTAACCAGCCATCATGGGCGTATGTGTATCCCTGCGATTTGTATGACGTGCTTTGAATTTGCTGGAATTTCAGAAAATTGTCTCCTCTATATGAAGTCTGTCGTTAATTCCACATTTACCATTAATTCTATGTGGACATAGTATCCCCTTGTGGGCTAATGCACGAGCTCAAGTTCAACTATCGCCTTGGTTTTCAAGGGGATGGCATGTTTAGAGCCATGAAATTTCAATTCATTGTCAAAATTCTCGCAAATTTGAATCTGTATCATTATTTCACAATTAAAAAATAATCTATGGTTAGTTTTCTTTTTTTGCACATCCCTTGATTTCATAAGACCATTACTTTTAATTTAATTTTCTAAAAAGAACGAAGTCTGCAATACATGGAAAACAAACTTCACATGTATTACTTATGGAAACATATTACAGGCTCCTGGATTTGAACCCGAACCTTCTCAGAAATGAGAATAATTTCCAGGGACTCTCTGCTTCGTGGAAACACAATGCAGTTTGTCTCATATCACGGACATACACGGTTTATCTATACCAAACCGTTTCTGAAATGGATAGGGACTGACTCTACGCATTATATATACAAGGATGATTTTCATCTTTCAAGGGATCAAATGAAGCCATAATCCTCGTATTATATATAGCATGTTAAAAATCCTAAATCATGCTAAGATTTTTTGGGTCACTTCCTTACTCCCCGATTTTTTGCCGGTTGAGAAAGGTGAATAAAGCCTAATGAAGCAAGGAATGACCAATCCCTGTGACTGCTACAGGTGAAAGTGGCTAATCGCTGGACGCAAAGCTGTAAATCTGTACCAGGAAGCTCTGACTCATGCGTCGGTAGTTCCACACAAAGTTGTTTTCTCTCCGAATGACTGCGACAGACTTTCAGTTGGATCCCATCTTCTAAATTCTGAGAAGCACTGGCCGCTGGGAAACTTTCACAACGCCGGAGAAAGGAAAAGTGCATCCCATTTACAGAAATCGGGCAGTCTGTAGCTATTTGTACGCCGGAGACACTCTCATCGTCTTTTGATGGAAGGAATTTTGCTCTACGACGGACGTGCGAAAATTCACTTGGTAAAATCTGGAATGCTCCCTATCAGAGCATTTCATTATCGGATCGACTTAAATGTTTTCAAAGAAATGAATGGAATTTACTGTTTAAAGTAGATGTGCTAGCTCGCTAGAGACGTTGAGTATTATTAATCGATTTCTTCAAGTATCAACACTGAAATTATCTAAATTTGAAAGCAATTTTCATATTTCCAAAATGAAATATTTATATATATATATATATATGCACTCGTGAATTAAATGTTAAAATCCAGAATCAAAGAATACATTCCATAGTAGATTTAAGATAAAGCAGTAGGATCACAATCTATATACGTTATTGAGTTCGAATTGGAGGATATTTCTTGATTATAAATGAATGTATAAATCTCTCAGTTAAGTTCCTCATTATGAAGTTCCTAATTGCTCCAGTAAGGCTACTGCAGCGCCAAGAGTTTCTTCCGCCTCAAGTAAACATCATAATGCAAATGTAATAAATTAGTTACTCAAAGATAAACAAAACTTAGTTAATGGTTCAGCTTTCCATACTCACAAGTAGTTCCAATATTTATATTAAATTAACATAACGAAGTTTTAGAGCTTGCAAGAAAATTCAATTTCGCAGTTTATGCGCATGAAAATTGTATATGATAACTTCAAAATGCATTGTTTTCTTTCTAAATATTCGATTTTATACGTATCTAGACCAATGGCTGCGTGTAGATTTACTTGTTGTTGTTGATTGTTGTATTGCGGTACTTCCGACCCGTTTTATTTTTATATCACTTAAGCGTGATTGGGTTGTTTATCCTGAACACTGAGATTTCCCTTGACGAAATTATCTAAAATTACCGATTATTAAACTGAATTTACTGAAATACTGAAATTAAAGCTTGGAACGTATATTCATAAAAATGCGGCACCTGCCAAAATAATGAATCATGAAATAAAAAGTCTCACTGAATTTTTTCTTTTATGTGATTGATTTTTCAATTTAGGAGATTTCTTTTCCAGAAGAGTAAATAGCCGTTATCAACAATCCGTTATATAAAGTAGATGTATTTAAGTGCGAAGATTAATTTAATGAAGTTCTGTGATTGCTGTTAGATTAACATTCGCCTGAGAAAGTGTGGGCTGAATGTGAGGCTGAAACAAGCCAATGTTATTTTTACAGATAAAGGATTCATTTGAAACGGTGTGGTAGTTTGTAAAACAATTTGATCGCAATGATTGTCTCAAGAAACAAATATTTCTAAAATATATATCCATAATATTTAAGAAACTAATAATCGCGCTGTTTCCGAAGTAATTGCTGTTGTATTTATATTTCACAACTGTTCGTTACAATCAAAAGAAGAATTAAGTTACCCAATCTAAACGTCTAATCAATTAAAAGTGTATCAGCTTCTTATCAATTTCATTTGCAAATGTTTTGGTGATAATTTGTTGATGACAAGCCTTATGAACGAAGGAACATCATAGTTTATCTATTCAACAGCGTCCTTCGCATTTTTCTCGTTGGTATCTTTTCTTTCACAACTGCGAGGAATGTCTAACCTCTTCAAAGACAACAAAGGGAGAGAGGGAATATTCCTCGTTTTCAGGTTGTCATCGTCATATGAGCAAGAAGACGAAGCTTGACTGAATGCGTTTTAACCGTTATAACGTGACATAAGCCGCAATAATTATATAGCCTTACCCATGGGCGTCTTCATGTCTTACCCGCAATATGCAATAAAACCCAAGGAGAGAGTAGAAGACGGATTTAATGGCTACCTTTACTTCCGAAGGTTTTGTTATTCTCACGCTATCTTAATTCTAACGTTTTGCATTAACTTCGATGAGTTATTTTGTCATGAACCCCCCAATACATTTAATTAAAAGGTCATTCATTTCCAAAGATCTATTTTGTGAGTTGTTATAGAAAGTAGTAACTATTCAGCTAAAATCAATTTCCTAAATTAATAAATTTTTAATGTCTCTAGAGAACATGTCAGTATTGTTGGTTTCAAACGAAAAGTCATATTCATTATTTTATCGAATCTATAATAACATCCCTACTAATAACAGAGTGTTGATGTTTAACAAATATTTTTGCGCCTTTTCTGTTACAAAGAATTGTCTGAAAAATTAGCTATTGAAATGCATATCAAGGGTAAACTACCAGTTTATAATTTTTGTCGTCAGATTTGATTCCGCTTAACTATTCAACTTGTTTCGATTGTGCCTTCTTTGGTGGCTTCTATTGCATTTGTAGTTTATAGCAGAGAGTAGGGTAAACCTGGACGATAAGAAATTACTACAAGGAAAAATACTTGAAATTGACCAATATGTTTATCCTCTATATTTTGATTTATTATAGGATTTGGGCTTCCTATAGCATAAATCTGAAAGCTGACTGAAAATATGAGGGAGTATTTCCTCGAGGAAGTTTGCTGGTCGTAGCTTACCTACATTAAATATAGTAGGTCGGATTCGTCGTCGCCCCAGTGCATCTACCGCATTTCCCGTACTTCTACTTTTGTTCATTCTCTTGGACCCAAGTTTCAATTAACACTCCATTCTCTTCTATTATTTCGTTTCTTAAAAAGTCTTGAAATTTCCCGTTTGTCGACCAATGGTCATTAGCAGGCTTCCCCTCACTTTGGTTCTCGTCTGAGGCTCTCTAAATCTTTATCCCTTCGTTTCAGTCTACCTTCATCATCCTCACGTAGTAATCAAGGTCCGCAGCTTTTGCTGCTGTAGCCTCAGAATCATTAATTACATCTCTGTCTAAATTCTCTCACCTAAGCGTCTGAGGGTCTAGTCACGTGTTAGAAGATGAAACCCGCGATAATAAAAAATTAATAAAATAGTAATTTAAGCTTAAAAACAATTCATTGCAAGGTAAAAATATATCAGATTTCCAAATTATGTAAGCAATCGTAGGAGTGAATAACATTCAAACTTGGATTCGCTACAACCATAGGCAAGTTCCTGATAAATTGTAGTAGTTGTAACTTTAAAAGTGCTTCGGCAGCTAAGATCATTTCGCACTTGTGCCTCCATCTGGAATCGAACCCGAAACCGCTTTCACCGACATCGAACACGTTACCCACGTTGCTATCTGGCTATCCTTGACAATTAATTCTCAGATTTTCGTTTTCCTGGATGAAATTGTTGATTCAATTAATTCTTAGACCATATCTTATTCGTACTAGGTATAATTTAGTGTAGAATTATTTTCTGAACTAACTTTAATTATCTTGTATTAATATAATTCAAACATAAAGAATTCACGCATGAAAATTATGACTTAATTATTTTCGTTAGTATATGAGGAATTCATAGGTATATAAATTTCGTGGCCTCGAACTTAAATCTAGCTGAAATATCTTCACGAGGTCTTTCCTGACCAACAACACAAACCGCGTAAAGGCCCCAGCCTAAACAGTTACAAACAACCTAAGCACACTGACACACTGTCTAACATAAATCTCTATGGATAGGGTTCTACCAAAAGGAGATCTGACAGCTCCGTTGGTCTGACAAGGAGAGACCACGAGTTTCTCCATCTATTTTAAGGAAATATTTTTTTTATGGTAGAGGAATTGAAAGGTAATAAAAGGAACCGGGGCTCGTCAAAATTGCCTTATTTTTAATAAATAATTTTCTTTCGTATTTGTTCAACCGTTCACGCCCCTATCGGAATGGGTTGGCGTAGCTGTTACAATGCCTCCTACGAAGATGGTCAAGGTTCAAGCCTGGTCCGTGGCATTCTTTCACTCTTATTCTTTCCCATTACATTATGCATTTCATATCGGCATATAAAAATCCCTCCCACTGACGGACTAAAATGAATCCTTCGATTAATGTATTCGATCGAAACTGCGACTCTGGACTCGTACTGGCGGAGACGAGTACCAACAGGATGAAGAAGCTCAATTTCAATCATTTGTCGTCAATAAGAAAAAATCGATCAGCTTGGCCGAATAAAACATTGTCGCCGCTTTCTTTTACTCGCTTTGCCATTAAAATGTTGGAGAATAAACCATCGAAAAGCGGACAGAGAACATTTCAGACAAATGACAGCAGGGGTGATATAAGTCAAGCTCAGCTATTTTCCATGGTTATTCAAAATTTGTTGTAAGTGATATTTTTCCTTGGCATCATTATTTGTTTCTAAACCTCAGACGCTCAATCCCAAGGAAAAATCAGCATGAAAAATGTCTGACAGAATCGGACTCAAACCCGGAATCTTCCACCTTCCGGGCGGATATTTCGTCCAGTTATCAAATCTTGGTCCTGTCAGATTTTTTTCAAGTCCGTTTTTACTTGGGATTTTTCCTAGGTACACGCCTTTCCACGCAAAGTTGCCTTTACCCTTTTTCTTGTTGGACGCTTACTCTTCTCTTCCAACCAGTTACTTTGCCTTCGAATATGATTGTCAAATTACGAATTTTCTCATGGTACTCTCCAGCTTGTAAGTTCATGTAAGTTTAGCACAGAAAAATGCTTTGAATTTATTTAATCAGCCATGGATAAAGCTAGTTATTCTTGTGTGAAACGTTTATCTTAGGAAGAAATACCCTCAAAGAATATCATGGTTTTTTTTCGGAGGGTGTCACCGGTGCAGTAAAATAAGAGACAAACTATGAATACTTAAACATTCCTTTTCCGATGAATTAATTATGTCAATCTACGATATTATAGTAATTGAAGGAAAATAATCATGATAAATTACTTAGGTAACTATTAAAATTTCTATGAAAGTTTTTTTTAGTTTTTTCTCTTTTCAACTATAATCATACATAGTCAACATAAGTACTCAAAATTTATCGGAGTGCGGTGTTATTTGCTGAAACCATTCCATACCATTTCATAAACAATCATAGTTGGTCCAACTAAGTGTGTTACTTCAATTTTTAGCTAACAATTCCATAAAACGATATCATTTTGGGAACGGTAGTTTTGTATTTTATAATTCCTAAATATCTTCGCTATGAAAAGCGGAAGATTAAATTCAAACAGTACGATGTATCTTCACGTTTTATTAAAATCAGAGCTTACATACAGAGTCTTACTACAGAGAATTTTTAAAAGAGAGCGTTGACATTGTAGTTTTTTGCAGCGAGGGAAATCTAGCGCAGCTTCAGTGCCACAGATTCCAGGAAATCGAAGTGATAGTTATGAGGGCATTTTTTCCAATAGTTCCGCAGAAATCTCTCCACATCAGCCCACTTCCCAATCGAAGTTATTTGGCGGTGGTTTCTATGTCAATATTACGAATTGCGTGCCAGCAGGCGTCGCCCGAGGCGGAACAGTTACGTCCTATTTCACGCATGGAAAGATGAGGCAAAACGGGACCGCTCTTGTAACCATAGGAATCGACGCTCAGGGTGCCAGGCACATGTCACGGCATTCCTTCACTCTGGTACTTCGCCCGGGGGAATCTAACAGCAAGTATTCTTTCGTGCTCTCCGCGCTGAGCAAACTCTTTGACTTAAAAGCCCCTAGATTGCCATTAAGTGATGGATGTTAATTCAAGGAATTGGCCAACGGAAAGAGGGAAAATTTCATTCTCTGGCCATTAGTGTACCGCTCAAAGCATGGTTACCTGTAGCTTCATACTAAAGGTATTTTCGTTTCCGGAAAACTCGGAGTATCGCATTTTGTTTTCAGTTCTTACAGAACTTCTCTCACTATGAGAACTTACAAAGAGCAAGTGAATCCAATTTGCGGAATCTCTAAATAACTCTGCAGGGAGAAGATGGCTAAATGAGATTATCTCCGACTCCTTTCTAAGCATGCACAGAATACTGATGAAGTGAAGCCCGAATAACCCACCTCAGCTAAATCGCTGCACTGTTGACAACGCTAGTATTTCCAGTCTTATTACTTTTTCGTTCAATGGCTTACGTAAATGAACCGCTGGTTTTAATTTTGATTTTTCTCATCTTTACGTTGTTTCATCGACATTTATAATATAATATATCGTTCAAATTCTATTAGTGTAACTTAAATACTTAAATGCAGTATTTGAAGCATGAAGATTATCCATCATAATGAAAAGTATACGGCTCAGTTATTTCATGAGGACATACTACTTCTCATCAACTGATGGAATGAAATACACATTTGACGTGAGTTCTTTTATTTAACAAAATTGAATCGTTACATATTTCTTATAGTTTTAGTAGTATATGAAACCTTAGTTACCTATTTTGAATTTAAAGATTAGTTTGGTTATGTAATTCACATCGAAATTCTCCAAAAATTTCATTTTCTCTGCAAACATTCCTCACTTGGTTCCATCCATCATTATCCACATCATCCATACATTAATGCGATTTTGTGGTAGTCTTGTTAAAAGTACTTCGACAACTAAAGTCACACAAATGGCCCCACCACTTGACATTGAACCCGGCACCACTTTCACCAAAGGCGAACGCTTTACCCACTTAGCTATCCAGGAGCGATTAAGCGACGTTAAATTTTTCTCTGATATTCCCTTCATCGGGAAATCTTTCAGTTCTGTGTTTTCAATATTAGTCTTTGTCATTGATCATTCTACTCTTTTGATGAGAAGTACAGTAGAGTCCCGAAAACTCGGCACTCGATAACCCGGCAGTCCGGATAACTCGGCCACACCCTGGCAGGGCGAAATAACCCCGCATGCACACCCGTTCAAGGTCCCTTTCAAAAAAAAAGTAGCCAGGTTTTGCAAAGTAGGCTAGTTAATTTTCATTATAGATAGCTTTATGCCTCATAAAGTATTTTTCTGACGTCTGTCTTATCAAGTAAATTACTGTAGGTACACTGTGTATTCATTAATTTTCATTTTCATGTAGTAAAGGCTCTATGCCTTCATAAAGTACGTACTTTTCCTTTGTTTTAGGGTATTTGGGCAGTTTATTCTCTGTTGTATTCTCAAGCAAACAATACATACAAGTACAGTACAGTATTTTCTGAGGAAACACTCGTACGTATTCTTTTTTAACCCCATTCCTGATAACCCGGCATTTTCACAAACTCGGCCACCCTTCGGTCCACATTAGGACGAGTTTTCGGGACTCAACTGTACAAGGAAATCAACAAAAGAATTGCTTTCTCTTTTACATAATCTTTATCTGATATACTATTGATGATAACTTAAGAACTTTGCATCAACAACAATGAATTAAGACTCCCAAAGATAGGCAGGAAGAAACAACTAAACAACCGAATAATAAAAATACTAGAATTATCTGTAGAAATAACGCTTATATAATCTGTCATCTCATTTGGCTGTATTCGATATTTTTGCCTGTGCTTGTTGTAGAAATTCAATTTCTTTTCAGCGATTTTCCTTAAGATTATATATATATATATATACACCCCCGCAAAAAGCTTAGGAATAATTCCGTTTTCGCAAAAATTAATATACTCATTCGATTTAATGTACGTAACAATATATAAAAATTCATTGTGGATTTAAGCTGTTTGTTATGATTTTTATCGTTAATTTTAGTCTTTCTCAACTTCCATACATTTTTACCGCTTGCGCAGATTTTTCACGTGTTTTTTTTAAGTTGGCATAAGTTTTAGCTACAAATCTACCTTATTCTTCAGTTTACCTTATCCTTTCATTGTAAATTTTACATTGAGTAAGATATTAATTCGAATAGAGGTCCACTAGGGCTTACCCTTGCTAAATGAAGGCTCTATTTAAACTAATCTAATCCTATAGAAATTTCGTAACCATAATTTTATTATAAAGTCAATGATCTATTCGTTCCATACCTTTTATTTAAATAATTGCTGAATCGCCATCTCTCGCGATATACATTCATCCTCTAGCTCCTTCCGTTACGTAAGTTATTTCGATAACGTGACTCGGTAAATGGCTTCACTCGCCCCACTTAGGGCTTTCCTCTCCAATGCATGACCTGTTTACGGATGTTATGCATGAGTGAGGTAATTTTTGTTCTTCTGGAGACACTCAATAGAAAAGGATGACAGCCGCACGTCTTCGGACACGAGACCACGTGTTAAATATTCCTCTGGCCATTCACCCCTTTTTTATCTTCACAAACAGAAATTGCCCACGAAAAGCGTCTATTCTAAGCAGAGAACCACTTTTCTGTTCACTTTGTTCACCATTTACTCTGCACCTTACATTGGTATGCTATTGTATTCTCCAATGAGTTGCACTAAAAGTGTGAATCTTACATTCCTCCGAAATTCCGCTAGTAGGTACCTCCTTTGTGAAGCTCTTCTAAAGCTCTCCGTGTTAATTACCTGTGGCATATTTTCTCGGAAGAAGAGCAAAAACTCTCATTTTTGTTAATCTTGAACACACCTTTCATATCTCTTTAGGTGTTAAAACTGATTACTTGAGCAAGCATTGAGATAAAAGCACGTAGAATCCATTCGCAATTACCTCATAGCAGCGAAGCCTAAATCTGACGTACTTTCATAATGAGCATAAATTCGCTACCGTACGAAACAGTCTCGATTGCATAAGATTGGTCTCTGAAATATATGCCATAAACGTAGCGGTTCATGTTTATCTATGATTCTAAAGCAACGTTCCTTTCATTTCCTTGGTAATTAGATTGAAAGTCCTTTCCTTTAGATCAGAAGCATGTCATGTACAAGGAATGTAAAATTAGCAATATTACTCTAATTTATTTTCAGTTCAAGTTGACTCAAAGAAAAATAATCCGTAATCATAGCATGCATCTTTAGTTCTTAATCTTGCTCGCAGAGAATAAACGGGAAATCATTGAGATATTTTTCTTCTGCTTCAATAACACTTCCCTAAAGTGAGACTTTTCTTAGAAAGACATGAAATAATTATTTAACTAATGTTGCTTGAAAATCGTTACCTAAATTGAATACCTATCGTGTCTTGTGAAGAGAAACAAAATATGCACCAACCAGCTCTACAAGTAATAGAAATATTGCTACAGAGAAAGAAATCGATTTTGGTATTATACATGGTAACCAACTGATGTAGGTTTGACTTTTTTTAGGCTATATGAAAAACTAAATTGATAAAAATCTTTACTATTACTTTGTTTATCCGGCAGACATCCAAAGTAAAGTCTTTTTCATCTGACCCACCGCAATGTATGCTGTATTCACATAAAAGAGCTGAATTTAGGAAAAGCTTGATAGATTACGAAGTTATGACTAAAAGGTTTTACGCGATTGTCGGATCTTACAAATCAATACTGTTCGATGAGCGATCACCGTAATATCAACGGGGGTTATCCCGTTTACTCCTCATTTTGAACATCTCCTCTTCTCGTGAGCTACAGCGTTTTCGGGCTCCCTCACGGCATTCAATTAGCAACGTCGGCCGAAAATTAAAAGCTGTGCCCTATCCGCTTCTCTCCTCCGTTAAACAAACACCCATCGTCATTAACCTCTGATTTTCGCCGCCAAAAGAGGGAGAGATAAAACGCAATAAGCAAGCGATAAACCAAGAATATCTGCCAAGATAGCTCCGAAAAAAGAACTCTGGGAACATATGGCACCTCGCGAAGCAGATGTGGCTTAGTTCACGAGCTGCGGAATTGAAAATAAGCAAAGGTAATAAAGAGTTGTGAAGCTTTCAATCAGTGGATTGTCATTGGAAAGACCTTGTGGAGACGGATGACTGACGCTCTGAGAAAAACATGAGCGGGGTGCTGCGAAAGGTAAGGGAGCAAATATGAGTGGTATCGGGGAGACTTGTAAGGAAGGCCTCAACAGCAGCAACGGCGCACTCGGAAGCTTTGAGGGCCATAAGTGGTGGACGCGGTGATGTAAGTACCACTCTATCACTAATGGAATCTCCACGGAGATTGTAGTGGGCGAAGAACGTTAAGGAAGGCACAAGAACAGTTCGCGCCTACGAGGCTTATATTGGATGAACGCGAGTTCTCTGTTAGTGGGAGTGCATTAGTATCGATTCGCAGGGAAAGTGAAAGTATGAATCGAGTTGCTACGATTCGATTATCGATTTATTATAACCTTCCATTGTCATTCAGCGCAATCTCTTACCGCATTTACGGAGGAAGGAGCTTTTACCTTTCCCTACTTAGCAATTCGTCAGCGAGGCTCGTAGGGATGGATGCCAAGGTACGTATCACGAATTCCGTAGTGGCGATGCTTTTTGCGAGAAAATGGAAAAATAAGTTTCTTCACCTCTGCGTGTATCCATGACTTCGGTGAGAAAGGTTCTTAGAAAAACCTAGGCGTAAGATGAAGCTAAAGTTTGCCGAAATCATGCTAATAAAGACTAATACCATAGATACCAGATGCAAAAGCTAAAAATCCATACCATAAACAATATAGCTAAAAAATCCTTATTTTATTCCAGGATTTCAATGCAATGATGGATGAGTTCCACCATCTCTTGATCCCATTCGTGGATTAGGTGTCATTCTTGCATGATGTCACATTTCGGGAGAGGGCTTGAGGATTTTGAATTTTGATCACATAGGGCATGAAGCTCCATAGAACACTTTGTAAGAGTAGGGGGTACATAAATACTATAAATGCTTCGACATTATTTAAGGTCGATCCCTTACGTGGATTTCCTGTTCTCATTCTCGCCAGGAAAAATGGCGCGACTTATTTAAGAAATTTATAAACTATACATAATTATTAATAATAATGAATATAACATAAAATAATACGGCATTACTAATTTTGAATCCAGCCTCACCTTCAGCACTGATATTCAAACTCTATTTCATGAGAAGAGAAACGCACCAATTCGGAACAGATGAAGAATAGTAGTGATTCTGCTATAGAACTTTTAACAACACACTCATAAGGAAAGTAAACAAATTTGGGGAATGATTTCTTCGAGGCCTAGAAAGTAAATTACTAAAATAAATGCCATAGAAAGTACCGTGTAGAAGGTGAATTGTGTTATCTACAAAGAGAATCGTTAAGTAGTAAGCTAATGAAACATAATTGACGAAAGTGGAAGTAGCTTAAGTAATTTTCTAGCTTCGTAACTTTATAATAACATCTCCCACCATGTGAAAAAATCAATGAGTTTTCGTGATAACGATTTGATCCATCGATGAGTTAGCACTAGAAAACGTGAACATTTAACTTTATGAAAACAGGAGATTTTGAGTTAATCAAAGATTCCCGAAGAGTCGGGAAGATTCGAGATAAGAATTTGGAGGTATTAAACTTTTGTTGCTATGAATATATTTATTTTCACTTAATAATATATGCATTGCCTCTTTGGAAATATTTCCGGTAATTTACTGTCCATGCATGATGGTGTCACCGACTGATATGAGTTAAATAATTATCTTGTTTTTCTGCCGTGGAATTTTATCAAAATGGAAAAAAAACAATTAAACCTAAAAAAATGCTGCCGTGATCAACCTTTCCCGTATTTTTAATGACATCCCCGAAATACTCAGCGAGTTATTTCCCGGACACTGCCGAAATATTTTAAGGAAATATTCCGGGGCATATTTCTTTCACGAGTACCAGCCTATCTTTAAATCTCTTAGGGAAATAAGTCGGCTGAATTTAAAACCGCTCAGTGGACATTTACATCCCCAACCCTCATCGCCTCCAGACCTACGAGCACATAAGCCAAAGCTTCCCCTGCTCTTCCTTCTAGCCACACACATTTTTCGTTTCTTGCTCCGATATCCCTCCACTGACCTTCTGGGAACTCACGATCCTTCGGTTTCTCCATTCGTCCCCTTCCCCCACCCCCTCCCCCGCCCATCCCCACTACCTACTCCCTCACCTGCCCCTTTCACCTCAGCCGTAAGAGTCTCCGCTCTCAGTCCGCGTGCTGTCTCTCTTGCTATAGGGAGTTGTGACGAGAGAAAGAGGCTGGGAAGGAAGTCCGCCGGGTCTTTACCTCGGCATCCACTGCAAGAGTTGCCGGCGTTTTCACTTGCCTCCGGTCTTTCATCTCCCGAGGACCGTTTCCCTCCCGACAAAGGAAATTCCTCCCGCCTCTGCAGAGACGTCGACACGAGGTGTCAGGTGCATGCGCGCTTCAATGGTGACCTCCAAAACGAGAGACTTTTTTCGCGTGACACTGAGTGTTAATATTTGAGTTTTTTCGCCCCTCGTTAATGAGTGTTGCGAGGGGGGTGAATGAAATTCTTAGTCATCGTCCAGCGGATGACGAGCCATCTTCAATGACTTAATCCCTTCCCGAATCTCGGAATTGCTGGAGACTAAAGCGTGTGGATTTCGGATTATTTCCGGAAGATTCCTGCTCTGTCTAAAAGGTGCTTTTGTTAGTTCAACCTTTCTGAGTTGATATTCAAGAGGTTCAGCTCGACTGCACCACAGCCGAAATTCCTCTTTTGGCAAGCAGTCAGATTTACCCCGAGCAAACTGTGGTGCAACGCTGAAAGATTCGGAGAAGTTCTGAGTGAACCTCAGGTCACCTTACTTGGTCCCATTGACTTGGATATTCCACCTTTAGAAGTTACATAATCTGTTTTCTATGCAGTAGAAGGGAATTTCATTCTAGAAGAAAGAAACAGGCCGTATTGGTCTGGTGAATACGGTTGGTATTTTTCGAATTATTTTGTATGGCTTTCCTCCCTTTTCGCGCGCCCAAATTAGAAAGATAAGATAGGCAGGCACTCACGAAAACAAAAATAAGGACGTTTTCAAAAGTGTACTTGTTGTTGTGTCGCGAACATGTTCGAAGGTCATTGTTATGAATCACACCTGCAGATATCCGCACCTTATTCTACCAGACTGAAGATAACTGAAGTGAACCGTGTGAAGTGAAGCACCGCGGAAGAGTGAAGCTCGGAGCGAAACAGGAAAGCTACCGGCAGCACCTTCTTCACCAGAACTCATTTCACAGGTGAGCAGAAAATTACTCTATCCCTGAAATTCTTCCCGGGCTAGGGAAGCAAAGATTAAGTTGCGTCTACACCCGACCCCTCGCTAGGGTAGCTAAATTAAAGGGTTTGCCTTGTTTTCATGAGCCAATTCCACACTGATTAACCTCTGTATAGGATCGTCTGCAAACAATTTTTAACCAACTATCCCAAAATAATCGAATTCGTCATTGTGAGAATAATACAGTGCTAATATTAAGAGATGTGATAGCGGAATTAACTTTATGGCAATACTGAAAAGTGGAAGCTATGATTAAGATATAAGAATTTTATATACTAAAGGTAGCGGTTGGGAACCTTACTGTATAATTTCCTTCATTAAGTTGAGTTTCTAATAATAAATACTGATATCATGTAATAAGTCTCAATCTTGCCCTTGCGAGATAATAATAATAATTTTATTGGTCAAACGACATACAAAGTATGTATAGGATAGGTCACATTGACTTATTATTATCATTATTAAATAAATATAAGATTATTCATTAGCATGTGGATAAAAATCAATTTCTCTAAAACGCCGGCGTTAACAAATATATCACCAGTGAGATCAATTCGAAATAATTAAATTTATTTTCGCAATTCGGGCATTCCAATGGCTCATTCGTTCTAAGCGTGTTTACAACATTTAATTTTAAGTAACAGCTAAAATTAGTGAAACTGTTATTTTAGAAAATGAAAAAAATAATTACGGGATGCATCATGAGAGTAAGATATAATCTTAAGAATATCTTCTTAACAACACATAATGAAAGGATTGAATCTGAAGTGATTCTTTTAATATCCAAATGCATAAAATTAAGCAGTTGATTGATCTATCATAAGCATAAAGTGCTATTTTTCTTAAATTATTTTAAGCATTTTTTAGCCGGAAATTCTAGTGATCCCCCACAGGCCAAATATCCAACTCTCATATGAATGGGTATTAGTAGTAGTTATGGGTTGTTAACGAATGTTTTCATTTCTCTAATATCAGCACATGGAATATTCACACAGTTCACTAAATTTTCTACTGATGCATCAGTGGTGTGGTAACTACAGATGGGAAACAGGAAAGTTTCAAGTCAATTGACACCATCATGCTTCGTTCTCCAAAACACAATTTCAATTATGGTGTTAGTAAAATTTTTGTTTGTAATGTATGTATGACTTCCGTTCGTATATGTGGATGCACTATTAAGAAACTTTTTAGGATTATCGTCTTAGTAATCCTCTTAATGAACTCTCAGAATATTTGCAATATTATGTAAAACAAAGCAAAAACTTCTACTATTACTTGATCCTTGGAAGATTTATGTTTTAGACATATATTGGGACGCTTCCTTTTTTAGATTCGTTATAATATTAAGACCAATTTTATGACATAATTTATTTTCTTTTGAGATATTTAGGTTAATTAAACATACAAGACATATTACTCTTCTCTATCGAATATTTTTTTTGCATTTTCTATGACCCAGGCAGTTCTATTTTGATAGCCTGTGCTAGTTCAAATTCTACGCAGTGCAGCGCTAACACATTCCCGTGTTTGGAGATAGAGCCGCGGCATAATACTCCCTGCAGATATGGCTTTTCGTATTTGAAGAGGAAGAGGCCCACACGCATGACGTGATGATAAAGTCAGTTCCACTTTCCTTGAGCTCGGCGCCTTGAAACACTTTGTCGCAACCAATTTATCTAGCGTCGATTTGAACGCTGAATGCCTCGCAAGGCCACAGCATGACTTCAGTCAGGTGCGAGACCAATGCGTGTTCACTATGCCCACTATAGTCACGCAGATCGGATGAAGGGAACCGATTAGCCCCTAGGTCTTTTGCTCGTTAAGCTCCCAAGTGTTGCTATTAAGCAGTGATTTCGAAATACTTATCATTGTCGCGACAATGTACCACCTCAGAGGCTATTCCAGGCTGGAGGAAAATCGTCACATGTATTCATTTCCTCGATCACCATTAACCGAGAAATTGCGACGTCTTCATTTGCGTCATTGCGCTCACTGGGTTTTAATTTGTACTTTGTCAATAGCTTATAATGTAGACACAGTCATACTTTCACAAAATGTTTTCAAATAGCCGGGTAATTTATCAATGGCCTTAAAGAAAATTAGATATCAACAAATTATGATTTTCCTTCATTTCTATTGTAGGCTAGGCTATGGCCATAACCAGGTGAAAAACTTTGTGTTATGTATGTATGCATTTATAGTTGTTATTGGCGTATTACATAAATAATCAATAATAATTCAATTTTAATAAATGTTAGCCTTCCTGATTGAGTGGGAAGGCTGCTATTACAGAATATGCAATTGTTAGCTTATTCTACCCTCATTGAACGTGCTGTTTTCGCTTGCTTTTATCAAAGCTGACTCCTCTGAATTTAGTTATATCTTAGAAGCAACCCTTGGTATGTGAGCTATCTTTGCCTATCAAAAACAATTTTTCCCGTTTACATAGTTTAAATATATTAAATATACACGGCTGGAATATGGAAAAACACAAGCTAATTTTTCTCCATTTTTCATCTTCGGAAGTTTTCTTATTCGTTATCAAAAATGTTTGACAATCTCATTCGAAATCGCGAGTCTTTGTTTACAGTTACGAGAATAGAATGCTCACAAACTTCAAGGATATTCGTGTGCATTTCATAAGGCACCTTTCAAGTGAGGAAATAGGCATTGCTCTTTTATTACCTCCTCATTGAAATCGTGCGGTATTGTACACGTGCACCGCTATTCCATAGAAATATTCATTCTTAAGCGGAAAACATAGCAGCGTGGGTTGTGTTAACATAAATTAGCTACCTGGAGAGCATCTAGCATCTCTCTTAACCTTTTAAGATCAGTGAACATCGGATTCTACCGAAGTAAGCTATCTTTTTTAGAGAGTAATAACAAGAGAAGGGAAGAGATTTTTTTCAGCTATCCTATTTGGCTTCGAACCGCAGTCTTTTCTCTGGAATGTCGCATTCGTTCCGCTAGGATGACCGTTCATTTCTATTTAATGAGAACGACGAGTTTTCATACTGGAAAAAATAAATGTTATAAATAATATATTTGTTTATTGATGCATGAAGTAAATGTAAATTCGTGTTCGCGCCT
The DNA here is from genome assembly GCA_000376725.2 of Ladona fulva. NCBI lineage: Eukaryota > Metazoa > Arthropoda > Insecta > Odonata > Libellulidae > Ladona > Ladona fulva. The sequence continues at coordinate 1,348,242 of KZ308342.1, read as the reverse complement.
CTCCATAAATTAGTGGGCAGACGTTATTTATTATATTCATCGCTCGATTTGTCCCTGTAATCGTTTAGCACGATCCAAGAATTATATTAATACCTTTTCTATGTACCCAAAGAAGCCAAACGGAAAATAGCGAAACACCCTTTTCTTAGGTTATAGTGACATAAATAATTAGGATCCATAAGCGCGGATGGTCGATAACGAAGATGAAATGGAACTTTCCCTCTTCGCGTGGATTCTATTATCCTCTCCCGGTGGAAGTATCATGGCTTGGGGTGTTAGTCGATCTTTTCCATTTAGCTCTTTCTTCATCTTTTTTCTAACACTTGTTTGCATCCCTCTCACTCCTTTCTAATACCTCTCCATTATCATTTATTCTCATACGTATCACTTATCGTTAAATTCGTTGTACACATGACAATACCTTTCTACATAAATACGTAGCTAGAACTTTTGAAGTATTTTGAATGCGAATGATTAATACTCGTAGTGGAAAATGTCATTAATTTTTCATACGGGCTGTAGGAATGTCTACAGAGAGACTGTATTCTTATAGACTAAAGGCTGTATTATTAATGTATATGCATTATATATAGCTTGTACTAAATGTAGGATAGGTCGCGGTCACCGATGAATATCTAGCAGAAGATCCTCTCGCCGTGGATCAGGATATCTTCAACTATTAGATCAGCCACTCAGATTGTCTTTTACGGCAATTTTATAGATTTCATTCTGATAGCGTCTGGGCTCCAAGAAAAGGAAAACAATGAAAAAATTTTAAAAATATAGAACTGCTGAATTAAATAAAAAAATACGCGACGCAACGATTGACTGCCTTATCTCATTCTGATCTGTGTTTGCTCCATTACTCGTGTTATTGTATCGTATTTTTAAACTCATTCGTCCTCTTCTCAAACTCATTCCATTCTCAACTCTTCTCGTGCTCAAACCATTTAAGTCTTATTCTTCTGACGCAATCTCTTGCTTCATCAACTTATTCTCATTCTAATCCAACTATTTCTCTCTTCATATTTCCTATTTGCTTCAAAATATCTCAATTTTGCTTTGTAAAATTCATATTCTTCTTACTTCCCTCTCTCGTGCTGTTCTTCTAAACGTTGCGCACTGGAAAATAGGTTTAAATAGTTTATTGTAATATTGCCCAAACAAGACCGTGGAGATGTACAGAAAAAATTAATGAAAGAAATAAAAATTCTTTCTTACTATCTAGTGATTCCGATGGGAATGTCCGAAGAACATCCACTCTTCCAGTTCAATTACTTTTAATTTGTTTCGCTGTTGCTTCTGCGCATCAACGCATTTGTGCGCTGAGCACATCGAAGAGGCCAATTACTTTTAATGTGGATATAATTCAAAGAGAAGATTCGGGTTATTATTCGTCTAAGATCTTAAAATTAAAGTATGTACCTCGAACATAAGTTCCTCAGATAGACAGAGAGATAGTATTATTTACTATATGAATATAATTTAAAACTTAATATTGTAGGAAATAAAAAGGGTGGTCTCAAGTGGGTACCCAAGTGGGCAGCGCGTTCGAGTTTTATGGTCCGGGTTCGATTCCCATTGGGTGCCCATACGTGCGAAATAATCTCATCTGTCGAAGCACTTTTAAACAATAATGCGGAGAAAGAAAAACATTTAAGGTTTCTTTTTTACTCANTATATATTGAAACTTACATTGCCGAATTTCTCCCCCGTCTCTGTCTTCTCGGCTTTGTGATGCCCGTCTGATTTTCTTCCAAAATTTTCTCTTCTCGCTCAGGAAATAAAGTCTTACTGGTAATTGATAAAGCTTAACCCGTCTATGCGTACAGTCAGATAGAATCTGCATCCAGTTTATTCCAACACTTTGGCTGCGACATTTCAATGGAACGGAAAAAAGATAAAATTAAATATACGTATTAAAGTATTCAATGGCCAGGATAAAAATTTTCGAATAAAATAGATTACAAATCTCAAAAACTATTAACAGCTATTGTTGAGAAGGAAGTGAAGGGAAACAGTTACGCACCGCTACATTAATTTTCTATTAATTTCCAATTTCAAAGGCTTAGTGTTTTCAAAAGATGGACTCAAACCATATGAGTTCAATGGCCAAAGTCAAGCTGTACATTGCTTTATTAAGCAGAAGAGAAAATTTTAGCAGTTATATTTCTGTCCATTGGTCTCCTACTCACCTACTATAGTTTCAATCGTTCATATTTTATTTCAGTCCATTTCGAATGACTCTCGCAACATTCCTACTCTCCCATCTCTCTAGCTCTATTCTTATTCTCATGATTTTAAATACAGTCAGCACATACATAGAAGTTTCGGTTTTTCCGGAAAATGGAAAATTGTTTAGGAAATTAATTTTATTCCTGTGCGATTAATGTTCCTCCTCTTCACATGGATATGTACCCTCTTCGTTTCACATTCATTTAACTTAGATTAGCACCCCACTCATACTCGTTAATGTCCCCAGAAGAAGTGACGATCTCATGTATTTCCATGATCTTATGACGATCTCATGCTTACGCTTCGATGCGACAAAAAACTTGAGCATATATAGCAAGTGTTTTTTAGATTGTTGGCGTAAAACTTACTCCCCAGTAGTTTTCGCAAGAAAATAACCATCTCAGTTTTGGTAAACAAGATTGATCACCTAGCGAAGTTTCGACTCTCGTTTGCAAGAGAAATTGGAACTATTTTAAGTGATTCAGATTTACGAACGAAAACATTGTCTCTCGTGGCGACGAAAGCTGAGGCGCGATAATTTTTTCCTCGCATTTTCAAAAGTTGCGCTTTTGAGGTTTTACGCTCGCAACTTCAACCTGCGGTGTGATTTCCACCTCATGCAGAAAAAGGGAAAACCGCGACCGAAATCTGACATCCTAAAACGAGATCTCTTTTGACAGTTACGATGAAAACAATCTTTTCTTCTCAAACGATGCATTATTTTCTTCCATCTCAGACGTAACAAGAAACTTGATCTAAAAACATCAAAAAACCATGAAAAGAAGGCTAAGTAAATTAATGAGGGATGAAATATAAGTCATCCGTCTTCATTTCTAATTTCCTCAAAACTTTAGAACGGAAGTATTTCTGTGACGATCGGGAAGAATATATTTCTCACACAAATGTTTCTGTAGAAAGTCGCGTTAAATTGGATGCAGGAGGGCTCCCGGTTAGCTAAGTCGCTATCGGGTCCTCGCCTGGTGCTGGAGTTGCATCCAGGGTTTTGTTCATAAAGGAGCCAAATTTCCACGAGACGAATAGGCGGGTGGAAAGCTATTCAAACATAAAGGTGAATGCCCAAACCTGAATACATTGAAATACCACCAATCACTATCCTCATTCTCAGTAGCCTACCCCACAAGTAATCAATTTGGAAATGCCGAAAGAAAACACATTCAATTAGATTTAAGTATGCCAAAATAATGAAACACTTTTCGAGGAAAATCGAAGGCAACGTTGCTAAAGTAATAATTTGATCATAACAGAGTACCTTCTCAGAATATATTGCTTACTGGAGCACCGATATATTGCTTAATACTAAAGTACAGGGATTATTGATTTCTTCCTAAGTTTATGTCATTTTAATTTCATGACGCTAGGTATGTTGAACTTACGGAAACTCTTTCTTCTGTTCATGAGGGGAATTCAAAAAGCCGTGACCGCATACCAACGTGAAGAACGGCACTGCATAACCTGAGCACATAACCAGGAAGAATAAACGTGTCATCGTGGAAATCACACTCAACGGGTGTCGAGCACTTGAGTAAACTACGCGTTTAAGAAGTTCAGACAGCAGTATAGACTCCTCTTAGGTCTTCGAACTACAATAGCAGAAAACCAATCTATGCGGAAGAGCATTCATTTGTCCTTAAGAATAAAATGGTTCAAGCAAATCTAAGAGAAAAGGTTTATCTTCTTGATGAAAGCGAGACACTATTTTCTTTATCTATGAATTAAACTTTCTCCGAAATAATAACTAAAATGATGTTCGGAAAAAAATCTGAGGAAACTAACGATCTCCATTTGATCATGAAAATGGTATTAAAATTAAACCGATATCACTCAGACAAAATGAAAATTTTCCAGACCGAGATGAGCTGAAGTGAATAAAGACGCTAATTGCTAAGTATTACTTACGCAGAATTTTTGGTATCTTTGGTTTTTTGGAATTTTGGTATATAGGAATGTGTCTTAATTTTTCATTTAATAAAAATAGAAAGCTTGCCGGTTTTCAATGACTCCAGTCAAACGCTATGCGAATGAAGGAGTAATATTTTTCATTATTGGCATCATAAGCTTATACTTACCACTATATGTTGATGAATTGAATGTTTTCTTTTGTATTTTGGCTCGGAATAGAGAAACATTTATCTTTCATTTACTATTATTCATAATCTGTCTCTTTTGTCTTAATATTGACTGTCAATATGATAACTTCTAAGGCATGAGTGATGCTGAATAATAGCGTTTATTTTGGCCACCAAGACCATATGCTATACTATGGAAAGCTTTTATATCACCGTTGTCATAAGTGAACTTATTTCACTGATATTTACTGGAAGCGTATATTCTAATAGCATTCTGAGTCTGTAAGGAAAGTAAGGGAAAACTACCTCAAACCTCATATTGTATATAGCTCATTTTCCTTTTCCAAAGCTTTTGATAGCAGATGGGTCTGAGAAACGGCCTTCACTTGATGACTACACAGAAGTAGGGATGATTATCAATGTATTCCATTATATTTTTTTAAAGCTTTGCAGCGAAATTCTTCAATGATAAATCATCTCTTTTCAGTGAGAGTCATTTGAGAGGTTCATTGGGAAGAATCATTGAAGTTTTCACCAATTGTTCTTTTAAGCGATTAAATCTTCGTTTCTCTCCTTTCATGTATTGTTACCACTCGCAGATTTCGCTCCTACTCCCTTAGTTTTTTTAGGAGTAAGAAAAATTTTCAGACGCATCGCAAAAATCTGGCTATAATTCTTTCTCGTGTTTTCTAGTGGAACTATTGATAGCAGAAGAAGCTCATAACTGGCACGATCTTTAATTAATTCAAATTTTATCACCGTAATATTTTTCCCCGTCGTTGATGAGAAATTTCGAAAATTTCGTGGAGAGCTTTCGATTCCCTTTCCGAAGTGAAAGAGAGAGAGAGAGGCCAAGAATTCCCACGCCATCTCTATTTCTCCGTTACGCTTTGTACATTTTTCCTCCAGCACAGATATTGGTCCGACACTCTCAGCTCTCTTATCCTCGCGACTCGTATGACCTTCTACGCTTTCCTTTCCATTCAAAAAACCTCCACTTAACCCGCTTATTCCCCAGTTTCTTACCTTAGGTGTTGAATACCCGTTCAAGAGTAGTTTTCCCCATTTCGATTTTTTGTGCTTCTGTCTCTTCTTTGCATTCATTTTTCCTACACATTCACGAAGGAAAGGATTAGCTTTCCAGGAAATTTCGCGGAAGGAAAACGTTCAGCTTCCTCTCTCGAATCTAAAATCCAATCTTCTCGCGTGAATTTATTTCATACTAAGCATTCGGATTCCTTACGATTATTTGTAGTAAAGGTCAATACATGGTCGAGCTTTAGCTAGAAACGCTCTAGAATTCTCAGGTTTTTATCGCTCATGATTTCGTTGTGGTTGCCATGAAGTTGTGTGTGCGAAATAATGAATACTGTACTCGGAATATTTTTAAAATTCAGCTTGGTTATAACGACGTTTAACAGATACTTAGAACTCGCTTTTTCTTGGTTCTTATTCCAACCCAACCAGGTTTGGCACAATTATTTGCAGAGTTGACTGGTTTATTATCGCTTAACAGATTAAAATATCGACCAGTTCAATCTGCATAATAAAGTAGTTTTCTTGATTATATAAATGTTATGGCACCATATCACCTTCCATTACTTTACCTGACTTTGCCGAGTTGTCTTTTCAATGGCTACGGCTGAACCACATTGTTAAACTTTCTTCTGATGGTAGAACAATATGTATCGTTGCTGAGTGAAAACGGCAACATTTTTAGAAGTAGTTAGGAGTTTTAGAGGTTAGATACATTATTAGAAGTTAGTAATATTATTCATTTAAGAAGTTAGAAAATTTAATATTATGTGGTATTTTATAAGTTAGTAATATTATTTAATTTAGAGTAGCATTTTAAAGCAAAGCACCGTTATAAGTTTCCAGAGTGGTGGTGAAAGTAGTTAATACGTATAAAAAATTATTCGGATGCATAAAAATGTAGGCAGTTTTAGAAAATTTCCTTTTTCTGGCCAAAGTTAAGGAATTACTTTCTAATATTGTTTATGAATATAGTATTATTAATTTCTGTCATTACTATATCAATATTACAATGCTATTGACTATGGAGATTCTAAATCACTAGGGGATACATACCATTGACTGAGCAAATAGCTCGTTTCTGTGAATCATTCATGCTATTTCGTTCCATGAATTGTGGATGAACAGGAATTCCATTTGTATTCCTGTTCATAATTGCTCAGTTTTTTATGCAAGAAAATATTTCCTTGGAGCAATAACAACTGAAAGAGGCCTTGAAGTGATTTCATTTCAGTTTTGAGCATTAAATTTTGTGAAGTTGATCTCCAGTCACATTATAACAATTAAAATTGTATATTTCTTTTTATAATATACTTAATTTTTTGGTATTTTAGTGCTTTTAATCGCCTTTAAATGGGCCGTGAAGGATACGATCACTAAGTGCGAATTCTGCGATTGGGCGGTGCCCGTATTTGACGCTTTTTCTCCGGCATTGGTTCCAATAGCACCATCTCTACGAAGGACAAACGTAGCTATCGTGCATTTTTAGCAAAAAACACGGCGTTAGAGGAAATCCTAGAAAACATTTCTGCAAAATCGGCTTCTTACAAGCATTGTGAACGAAACACGAGGCAAACGTATATTTAAAAAAAGAGAATAGTATGATTAATGTAAATAAATGTAGGGAAGTTTAAGCATAATTGTGGAGCAAGTGTTTCCTATGAATGAAGATACATTTTTGTGTACTGAATTGCTTTTTTATGCTAGAACATCCCATTTTTAACCTTTTAGATAGTCATATTCATATATTTTGTTGCTAAATTATTCTAATCACAGCCACAAATGTAAGAGTTATAACGTTTGTGGAAGCATGTTTCATTTAATATTCTGTTCGTTGCATTTGGTAAAAATTAATAATAACTGAAATATTCCAGAAAATTATGGTCGGACTGCGAAATCTTATTTGCGTTGATGTGTTAGCATTTATATTTACTGAATGAATTCGAACTGTAGGGCGTTTTAATATTCTCATTTAAGGAAGCGACCATCTTCACTATAATAATTTCTAACATCCGCTACTAATTGAAGTAGTCGATCTTATAGTAGAACTTTCTTCTATGTATTCCTATGTCTGAATGTAACGAAATGTTTTCTTATTGCGTATATCTGATGATAAGAAACGAAAAACGAAAATTATGAATACCCGATTCTTTCGTCATTTTTGCTCTCTGATGTTGATGGTTTTTGACCACTGATGCTGTTGTGTCAGCCGAGACGACAATCTCATTAACTGGTCACAAAAAGCGATTCGTTGCCTTAGAGATATGCAGGCGGGAAACGCGGTATTTCATCTCAATGGACTCTAAAGACAGTGGAATCTTCTCCTTTTACTCTCGCCTAGGCTTCAGACCTCTTCTTCACCGCCGCGAAAGCTTCTGATCTAACGTTATTTCTCCAAGATTTCATCGGAGCGTTCATTGGTCTTAATCCCGCGCCGAGCGACCACTTCATTCGATGTGTTTAAAGGCCCCTATTAATCACGTCTCTCTTGCACCCTATTTATCTCCGTTCACGACTCTCCGCTCATATACTCCAAGCAACTTTGCCCCTCCTCTACAGCATCATTTTTCCCTCCGGTGATTTCAATGGTAAATAGTCACTTGAATGTCTCCGAGTTCGCCGACCCGTCGATTCTGCAGCATCCCCGATGAGAATCCACACCAGAAATGAGTTCCTAGCTTTACCTATTGTTGAATAAAACACAGTTTTGAACAGCAAAGACAAATTACGTTTACTAATCCAACATATGTATATATGACTCGTTAGCAACGAACATTGGAGCAACTGGCCAACGAATTATATATATTGTGGATTAGTAAACGTAATTTTTCCTTGTTGTTCAAAACTGTGTTTTGTTCAAAACTCCTCGTCATGAAGATTCCACAAAGTGACGGCCTCCTCCGTGAAGTTTAAGTCTAATAATTATTGATTAACGAATCGTCTTTCTACATCTATCCATAGATAATCCCAACATAAATTCAAGATGTAAAATTGCGATTAGCCAAAATTTAAGCCATCTTCGTTCAATCGTGAGGCACTGAGACGTTCAGAAAAAAGATACGCTTAATCTTCCTTAATAGCTGGTATCCTTGCACTCGTAACTCCTAGACTTCTCGGGCAGATTAAATACTCGTCAATCAATTGTTACTGTTGCCGTCATTCGGTCTTCTTAACCGTAGTAATTTTCTCTCTCTCCCCTCCCATCGGCGAAAGATACTCATCTCCCTTGATCGCACTCGTACCTTAGTTATTCGGTCTGTGAGGTCACGCGAGAGAAGCGGGAGAGTACAGTTAACGCAGCCTCCGAAGGATCCTCATCCCACTGCGTCATTCTCTTTCCTAAGAGAGGGGGGATTCATCACCATACCTATCTCCTCCCCCACCCTATCCTCTTTCCCTCCTCCATTCAGCTCCTCCATCTTTTCCTCCCGAGGAGGCGTCCCTCATGGAATGCCACAGCCCGGGGCCAAAGGCTTCCATGCTAAGGACCGCAGCTGGACGAAGTGTCCTTCCCTCGAGAGGAAATCAAATGCGTAGAAAAGACGGAGAAATGAATGGATCGATGTTGAAATGTATATGTTTCGATCCATTCCATTAGTCAAATTGAGCTTTCTTTTGGCCAGGAGATGAGTGTGGTAACTCAGCTTTTATTCCATCTTCAATTGGAGATGGAGCCAGTGCAAATACGACAAACTAAAATCCAAATTAATGTATCTCGGAAATATAGATTCTTTAAGATTACTTTCTAAAATCTAAAATAATGAAACAAATAATGTTCCATGTACACAAGTGAGATGAAACCCCCTCTGGAGGGAATGTTAAATAAACATAAGAAATCGCTAATTAAAATAATTATCGAAAGATACATAATAAGGAAAGGAAGCGACATAAATAATAAACTAGCAAATCTCCTATATAGGTCTTATATATAGTATTATCAGAGAAGTGATTTGTGGTTGAAGGCAATTGGGCAGAACTATGAGCAACAAAGTTCTTAATAATAAAATACAAAACCTATGATGATCAACTAGGTCAATAGATGAATTTAAGTTTGAGGTTAGTTGATTTTAGATTTTTAGAAATAAAAAGGATATTATACGTTTGAATTCTGAAAACTAATTTTAACCATTTTTTACACTCATTCTAGTAGTAGTGGTAGTAACGTTCAAAGTGCTTCGACAGCTTATGTCATTTCGTACGAGAGCCCCCTCCGGGAATCGAACCCGGAACCGCTTTCACCGAAGTCGTATGCGTCACTCATTTGGCTATCCGGAGACACCACGCACATTATCAAGCAATCAAAAAGCTCACTAAAGAACATGAATGAATCAGGAAGTGGCAACGGAAATTGTGAGCATTCCTTATCCACTAGATTTCTTGCAACTATTAAATTTCATGCGTACTGTGCTTATGAAATACTTAAGTTTATAGATCAAATTCGTAAAGTTTTGGGTAATGTTCAAATTTTGTCAGTGTTAGTGCTGCAACGTAGGAGCTTTTTAAGTTGGGAATTTTGAAGGAAACTGTTTCACCAATGAAATGTGTCAATATTTCCCTGAGAAAATTTACGTTGCTCAATGAAAACTACCCAAGGATATTTCTCACAGAAAGCAACAGAATTCTAATTCATTACCGAGTCAGAGAAAATTAAGAATTTAAATTTGTTACGCATTTCACCACTCTTCAGCCGTTGTAGTCCCTTTAGTTGCTCTGAAATAATTAATGCCGCACTGTTCTAGAATTGTTTGATGAATATTTATTTATTTTCGGAAACAAAAGCCGCCAATTATATCTGTTTTAATAACTTGAATAATCACAGACACAAACGACGAACACAAACATTCATGCTCTAGCCCGGAAAAACCCGGTTGGCTGGGACTCGAACCCGGGACCTCTGTGTTCGAAAACTTGCCACTAACCGCACTCGAAAAATTTCACCCCATAATTTTGCTCAGTAATTTATTTTTACTATTCCCTACTGTAGCTTATAGAGAACATTTCCAACTTGTCCCTTTGCATGGTGCTTAGAAAACGCACCAAATTTATTTGATAGAAAATAACGTATTTCAACCTGTCAGGATACTCCGGATGGCCTCAGTTATTGAACCGATGATTTAAGGATACTATTTCGTGCGAAAGATGGAGTACATGGGAATTAGGTCTAGACTTCCGTCAATCAAGACTTACGTAACCGATTACAGAATTCCATTTAAAAATCGACATCCCGTTTAAAGGGCATTAATTTAATTTTGTGTTATACAACCTTTGGGTTCGTGATTTGTACATTCTCCAGCCAAAGGCATTTCATTCTTCTTCTTACTACTGCTTAAATAGACTTTTCTACCTAAAACTAAGAATTATATATTCCTAACCAGTATACTGTTTTCCCCTTTCGCCAATTTCTCTGTAGTCGTTTTTCCGCTGCTTGAGTTTGTTTCTCCATCGATCTTAACTTGCAGTAATTTCTCCAGTCTTATTTATTGCTCTTTTTTCTACTATTTGTGAAATATTAAGATGATAGTAGTAGTAGTAGTATTATTAAAAGTGCTTCGACAGCTGAAGTAATTTCTCACGTAGGCCCCCACCGGGAATCGAACCCGGGACCGCTTTCACCGAAGTCGAACGCGTTGCCCACTTGGCTACTCGGGAGCCCCTGTATAGATGATTCAGGAAGGAAAAGGCTAAAGGTAACTTTGCACGTCAAGGCGTGCATCTAGGAAAATCTTAAGGAAAAACGGTCAAAAAAAAGTCAAAAAAGGTCAAAAAAAAGTCTGACAAGATATCTCGAAACTCTAACCTGAAATCTTTCGCTTTCCAGGCAAATGCTTTATCCAATTAAGCCATCGAGCCAGGACATATTATAACATATAGCGGTTTCCTGCTCCTGTCAGACTTATTCTTAAAGATATCTTCACCCTTTCCCTTCCGTGTTATCCTTAATGGGGGTCTCCTTTCCATCACTTTGTATGACCGGTTCCTCAACGAGGACGTTGGCCGTGGACGATGCCGCAGTCTACATCTACATAAATTGAAAAATAGCTAAGCCGCCTTTCGGCGTGTGGCAGGGGGTACAAACACCAAGTTCGAGTTGGCATATCGTTCGCGGAAAGAATGAGTCCCTGAAACGACTTCTCCTCGCATCTATTTCTCTTATTTTATGCTCATTGTCGGATTGGCTGAAGTAGCAGGGTGGTCGCATACTACCATTTACGTCTTCCGCAAATATACTTTCTCTGAATTTATGAAGCAATCGCAGCCTAGCTTTTAATCTCCTTTCTTTCAAGGGCATTCTGCGTCTGAGAGCATTTGCGTAACGCTTGCTTTTCTATCGTAGCACTTTTTAACAAATCGAATCCCCTTGCGCAGCACTTTCTCGTGTCCGCGAGCATTCGTTTAATCCTCTGGATCCCATACACTCGGTGAGAATTTGTGAGAGAGGAAATTAAAAGAATAGAAATACAGTTATACCAAAGATACATTGAAAAAAATGTTGCAGAAGTATTATTGCTGGAAAAAATTTTGAATATGCATTTAGGTTCACACGTTGTAAACTTGTTTAGATAATTGTCCCAAGCATTTATTGTGGCATCAAATTCGTGGGGTGAAAGTGAGGGAATGAAAAGATGAATTTAAACTTCAAGAACTATCTAAAATAAATAACATCCATTTTAACATTTACTTTATTTAAATTATATTCTCTGAAATCGTTCGGTTGAATTGAATAAAGAAAGCGAGATCAATCTCCAGTTTGCCCTTATGTAAGTAATTTAAAGTTTCAGCTTTAGATAGATTACTATGCGGGAGAGCACAATTTCCTTAGATAAAAATTAACGAAGAATCAAGAAAGATTCCAGTCGAAGACTTAGGTGAAAATAGATCTTCTGGTTATGGATCGCTCACGTTCCTTTAAGCGCATAGCCGATTGTGAAAGCAAAGCAACGCAGGAAATTCGCATTCATTTGTTAACAGCCGATAAGAGGTAATTGATGAACAGTTAAGCGTGGAAGTACCAGATGGCGTGACATCAAATGCGGAAGCACCAAAAATGCATTTTTGATTCACTCATGCATATTTACTAAATTTTATGACTCAAAGTTCTTAAATATTCTATCTTGTAAAGTAAGTTATTTATAAAATTTGAGATATTGAATAATTTCCCGCAATCTGCCAGGTTAAAGCTTTTTCATAGCGACATAGGAAAGATATCACTTTGTTACGCAATATTTCCGAATTAAATGGACCAGGCTGTGTTCTCAAAGAATAAATAGGGCAGAGGAAAAGCGCATGAGAATGGAAATTCTGGAGTAGGAAATTCGTATGAGTTAACGGTGAATAGGAGTCCGGTCTCTTAATTGCCTCGAAATTTGTGTACGTGCGTGAGAATATAATCTGTCGCGAGATTTTCCGCTCGATTTTATATGCCTTTCCTCCTTTGGTTCGTTCATGCCTATGAAAGAAGAGTTTTGAACAGATACTCGAAAGCTGAATTGGGTTATATATTGAAGAAAATTCAACTCGAGTTACTTTCATAGCGTCAGATTTGAGAGCTACTTTTCATAATTCTTTGCGTTCTACGTAAATATTTTAGCTACTTTTTTTCAAGACACGGTACACGGTTAAGAGATTATACTAGTATTTTTGGTTTCAGATGCTTCTAAAAGCCAAATTTATTCTTAAGACTTCTCGAAAGCAACCTAAATATCCAAATTAATGCTCAATAGTAATATTTTCGATATTTCAATAAACGGGTTTCGATAAACCCATTAATCACTTCATGACGATTTCAAATAATTTTTCTTTTCAAATTTTTATTGCCAATGTACTGATTTTAGCATAACATTTACTTATTACTCATTAAAACAAACGCTTCTCTAAATTCTATATGAAAGGAATATTTAATAACTTCGAAGGAGTAGATAGAAACCGCTGGACAAAGCTTGGAAGACATGACTAGGGGAAAATTTGATTGCTGATCGTGACACTTGGCTCATTTAGCTTCCTAAAAAATTCATCCACATGTATTTCTTAAGATACGTGAAAATGTCATTTTGTTTCATTCAATTATAACAGTTTTCATTATTCATACTGTTTTATAGGATTTCATTCAATATTTGCTACATACCGCTGTTGAACCTGGGGTATAGGTACATGCGTACGATAGAACTGACTGTTAAGTTGTATTTCATGTAACTCTCACCGAGTTCTTCCTATCAGTGGTTGGAATAAAAATAACTCGCATTGCTTTCACAAACGGTAATTCTTAGGCATCCAACATCATGTCGTAACGTCAGTTCGAATGAAGAGGGTGCTTTTGGAATAGTGCATCGTAGAATAGATCATGGAGTAGATAAATTTAATGTATTGTGAAGAAGATAAATGCCTTTAGATTGACAGGGGCTTAGCTTTTCGGTGGGGTACCATGGTGATGCGGTACGGAGCGCCTTGTAAAAAAAACATTCTCAGCGTGACTGGTCATTGGATAAAGCGATCGGGTAAAACAAATGACGGCAGTATGGCCGAGGAGACAAAGATCAACAATCTGGGTATTGTTTTGACTACGTTTCGGTCCGTGGCAGACGTAGACGAATGTCGCCGCCAAATCTGTGTCTATCACCCCTTCACCAAGACCAACCAGGGTGAGAAGGAAATAGAAGAAGAGACGAAAAACTCATTTAATTTTCAAGCAATGATGTAGTAGTGTCTATCAGGGCCTCCGGATAGCCAAGTGGGCGGCGCGTTCGCGTTCGGTGGTTTCGGGTTCGATTCCCGGTGGGAGCCAACATTTACGTCTGAAATGATCCAAGAACGGAAAGTTAACCCTGAACAAGCCCCATTGAAGGGAAAACGGGGAAGATAGAAGAGACCGATCAGATATAATAAAAGCATTGTGTGCGTGTCTACCAACGTTTACCACGCTCGAAGTGGTTAAAATGTAATGGAACTTGACGAATAGGCTAAGCCATGTAAAAGAAAGCTTGGTTTCGAAAAGATAATCTGATGAAACGTTTATCGGAGAAATCTCTCCCGTGTACAAGAAAAATATTCAAAGATCGATTTGATTCTATGCTTTTCAGCGAAAAATCATCATATAACTCATCAAGTATACATGTCCTTCTAAAGAAATTTCTTTTTCTTGTTTGCAAAGGACCTGCTGTGGGTTTCGAATTCATCGAGTCAAGTTACGGCGATGTATTAGATTTACATTTAGATAGTTGCGAAAAGCATTGGATATTTACTGGAAATTTAACAGATAATTGTAGGGATTCTCTTTCGGTATGTTTCCTAGTGTTGCTAAATATGTATCGATTTACCCAGAGAATATGAGAATTACCTTTGGGAAACCATTATCATCGATCTGTGGCTTGAATTATAAATTATTTTGTTGATCAGATATCGCAAAATAGGGAATAATCGGTATATAGACAATAAGAAACACTTTTACACGTTACCACAGGATAATTATCCTGTGGTAACGTGTAAAAGTGTTTCTTATTTTTTTCATCATGAATAGCTACCACAAAGTTGAGGCCGAAGTAGTGGATTTTGGTATATAGACACTTTAATGTTTATATCCTTTAAATTGTCAAGAAAGGTCCTTTCTTCATTCGAGTGAATCCCAAATTTTTGTCGAAATTAATGTTCGACAAACACACAACACACGTTACAGAGACAGGGTCGAATGTCCAGCTTTATTTTCAGACAAAGCGAGTATACTCAGTACTTAAGCGGAAAATTTCTTGTTTTATGATTCACTAACGCATTCTACGTAAACATCGATGATTCGATGATGTCGAAAGAGGAATCAGCCCCCAGTCTTTTCCCCTTCTTCTTAACTGCCTCGGGTCATGGAAACGAGAAAGTGATATCACGGTAAGAATGTTTCAATCTTCTTCGTGATTCCTCTTTTTTCGGCTGCAGAAGTCACGATCGACGCGACCTCAACGGAGACTCAGTCAACTCCCGCACGCCCCCGCACTGTGTCCAATTTTAGGATTAGATGCGAAAAATTTGGGCGACGAAATTCGTTTCAAATCGGAAATGACTTGCACCTGTGTGACTTCGGTTCTTTCATCCAGGGTATCATTTTTAGCTAACGGCTTCTCAAACGGGAATCATGCGACATGGTCCAGCAACCAATAGATTTTTTGCCGTAAAATGTAACTGTTGACCATTTTATAGCTAAGGAATTAGATCTGTTTTATGTATCGGATTAAGATATGGTCTTGAATTAACTGCATTAATGGGTTCCAGATATTTTATATTTTATTCAAATAACTACTCACAGCAAAATACCACACCAGAACCATCAATAACCAATTTGGACATAAAGTTCAAACATTTGATCGACAAAACTTTAACACAAAAAATCTTCTTGTTCTGGTGTTGAAAAGCTGGGTTTTTCTGGCCAATTTTTCAATATAATTCGTGAAGAACATTTCAATAGCCACTTTTTCCAATGAGGAGCTTCCGTTGTTGGCTAAGTAATTAATTTGGCCCTATATTTGACTTTCCTCCTCCGTCCAAACCTCTGGAACAGATAATCACCAATATTGAATCTGGGGTTGAATATTTAGACAATGGTTCTAAAAATTGTATTTGGGTCTCTTATGCCTCAAGACTTAATGATAATCTTAATAAATCATTGCCACACCACACTCACGATCTCTACAAGGTTATTAAGCAATTAAAATCCAAGGGTTGCTTCTTCTTAAAGGCTGATAAAGGGAAAACTAGTTATTTTGGAATAAGAACAATATTTCATAAATTCACTGATACTAATTGATAATAGTCCGTATACTTTATTGTTAAGTCACCTATTTATTATACTTTAAAGAACTGTAATACTTTGGTTAATTCTGTTTTGAAGCATAAATTGTTGGTTTCTAGTAAATAAAAAAAATATTTTTGATGACTTTGGTGTGGTATTTTACTGTATGTATTCCTCCATCAGTGATCGCCTTAAACTCAAATAACTACTTTATTAAGATGTCTCCGAACGGATATTTCTACCCTCACTCAAGAGATTCCCCATGCTGATGATAATATTTTGCAGATACATTAGAGATTTCAACATGCATTCAACGAAAGGAAAATTTGGAATTTAAAATATAATGACGGTTTCGTTTTCATTATACTTTTTTCATAAATGACGATATTTGGTCTATGAATTACACTCATCATTAATTACAAGCTTAAACTGTTCTGCGACTCCTTCTCTGTCGATCTCATGAAACATCTTTCGACCGAATTCAAAAACGTATCATCAAGTACCACCACTTGGAAAAATTTTTTGGTAATTATCGTAGCCCTAGAAGCTGAAAAAGAAATTGCAATCTAGTAATATGTACTCTATTTCTAAATTACAATATTATTTTTCTCATTTGAGCCGCGTTTCAATTCAAGCAAAAACGCTCTTCATTAAAATTAGAATATTTTCAGGGGAAAAGATCCACGTGACTATTAATCCTCTCTACATCTCCAACATGTCAAAATCTGCGCAATTTAACAATAGAGTTGAGAGAGGTTAATTGAATTTCCTATTATCTCCCCTTTACTTATCCAATTAATATATCTGTACAGCTTTATCCTTCTTATCTTGGCATCTTTGGTATTTTTTCAGATTTCTCTGTCCTTGGAGAAAGATTTACAATCACCACCGTCAGAATGCTATTCATGCATGCATAAATCATATCCCGAAAATGCATTTAACAAGGCGTCTGATTTATTTATGAGATGATGCTGCAACATACCTGACTTGAGAACACATGGCCTAAGCATAAATATAATGGCAGGAATCGATGGAAAGAACGAAATTCTTCCACAAAAATTGAAGCTTGAAGAAGAGATCGTTTTTGTCAATTAGAGTATTTATTTTATGGTTTACCGAAATTAGGTTATATCTAATTATTTAAGAAATTACCATCGAGAAAATGAAATTCAAAGGTACTGTAATGAATTACATATGGTAAATGCAGTGCATGTTTGTCAAAGTTGAGATAATGTAGAATATTATGATGTGAAAGTTTTAGTATGTTAATTTATGACGTAAAAGAGAGTATGCTTCATAATCGTCCTTCAAGGTTACGCTAAATCCTCCATATCAATACTCCGACTGGATTCATCACGCCCGCTGCACACTGGGAAGGAGTGGACCAGCTGGCGTTGATAGTGCTAACCTGGAGCTCGTTATGGTCAATGAAGTCGTTACCGGTTTGAATACGAGACGGCGCAACCCGCTACTTAAGCAGGCAGAGGAAACAAACAATGAGTTCTCGCCTCCGGCACGCACTCGCATTAAATGCGATGGCGCATTAGATAGCAAAATAAAACCTACCGAGGCAATCCATCTTATCTCTCGCGTAGTTTAGGTAATTCCTACACTCTTTGATTCCTATCTCCTGTTTCGGAATTGTCGCAATCCGTTGTTGGAGGAGGAGGAAACCCTTTCTCTCTTAACGTGGAAGTGCATCGGAAACGGATCCTCCGCATCGGAATGGGGCGACTAAGAATGGTCCCTCCTGTTTATGGCGCGTGACGAGAGGAAGTTCTTCTTGGGTCAGTGCTGGCGGATGTACTTCAGGGTCAGCTTAAATTATTCGGGAGAGTGAGGAAGATTCGTGGGGTGCTTATGGCGATTGCTCGCGGACTGAGGGGAGGCAAGAAGTTCCCTAAGGCGTCGAAGACGCTCTTAATTACCAGGCGGCATCCCCTCGAAAGGGAAAGGAGGACGGCATAGATTTTCTAATCTACGAAGCTCGTAAATATCTTTGGAGACCCTTTTTATACATTTTTGGAGATTGGGTTGAGGTCGTATGCGTGGATGGCGATCGTTTTCTCTCAGAAGGGACGTGATTTTCTCGTGTTTTATGCACTGAGTGAATACTCCGTGTGTGGCTTTGCTGCAGCTCGCTCGTAAATCAAGTCAGGGTATAATGTCAGGCTACTTAGGAGTTCTGCGTTGGAATTGGAGGCTTGAATAAAACTAGAAGCGTATGGATATTTGCAGAAAGTACGAAGTTCCATCATCTCAGATCGACTTATTGGGGTTTCTCCACCTACTTGATTAGATGGCTATTTCGTGATAGCTTTTGTCATATGGTCGATTTTATAATTTAAACAAAGTGTGAGAATAGTATATTGAGAATACTTGTAAATGTAAACATTTATCTTATGTTACTCTAAAAATATTTCATATAATTGATAAAACCTTAAATTTTTTATCTTTTAAATTTTTGTTTCCATACATGTAAAGAATATTTATATAATGCAGTTCCTTAGCACCTAACGTAAACGATCTTCTAAAAGAAACAGCATTGGTCTTGATTTATATTTTATGCGCTCGGTAGATATTCAGATTTTCCTTCCATCTCATTCGATGTGTTTATGGCCTCTTAAAGGTTTCTCTTGCGAGAGAGGAAAGGTTGCACTTTATTTAAAACAAAGAATCACTTGTTTGAGATACCTACGGCAACGTTGTTATATTTCCACTCCAAGTTATCTGCTGTTTTTCTCGCTACGTGTTTATGTCCATTTGATGAAAGGTTTTAAATGTATCGGATGGAAAAGGAAAGGCAGAAATTTCAGTACCCTCGTAAAAGAGAGCAAATCTTAATCAACTGCATTTTTACTTTCATGCAGTTCTACCGGTCTTTCTCTCCTTTATTGCTCAATATTAAAACTACAAAGATCTGCGAGGACAAGCAAAAAATATTAGCTAACATCTAATGATTCGCCTTCTGGTGAAGATGCTTATTTTTGTAATATCATTCTAATTGAGAATCATTCAATGATGAGTAAAAATAAGGAATAAAATAGTATTAATAGAACGGGCAGTGTCAGAGGCATGGAGGAGCATAGGCAGAATTATTTCTAATAACAAGTTGAGGTAATTTGGCGTTACAATAAAGTAAGCAAACACGTACATACCTCTAGCTTGGGAGTGAATATCAAAATCAAGCTTAATTTTTGCATAAATAAAAGCTTGGATGGCGAACGTATTGGAAAAGTTGAAAGGGTTTCACCGGGTTATACTGGTTAATCCATATCTGGCTTTTTATTACCGATATGACGAATAATTTTAATCAGCTTTTTTCTGGAAAGTCGCTGAACTTTATACGGTTCTCTGCGCTCAATCCTTAATTCCTCGGAAACTGACAACCGAATGAAAATTAATTAACACACTGTGCTCGTTAAGATTTGACGTCAATAAAATTCTTCTCAGACTGAAAAGCTTCAATTAGATTTCCAGAGAATAAAATGAAAATTCTGGGTTAACAAAATGAGAATACAGTCTAAGGTTTTCTGTCAAATCAAATGAGTGCACGTGAGAAAAACTAACAACTTGACTGGCATAAAATTAAAAATTTATGAAGAAATAATATGGAGAGGAAAATAAATAGTTTTGAGTTGATAATTCAGAGAATTCAGAGTTGGAGAAGCTGGACGTAGGGACGTTGAATGTGTGCCTACCTTAGTGGCATAGTAAGTGCTCAGAAGACTGAAATGAAAAAAAACCGCTCTCCCACGTTAAGCAACGAACTTTAACACATTTCCCAGCGGACGGAAAAAATAAGTCGCTGGCGAAGTAATTTACATCGGGGCTCTCACGCGCGAATGTACCAAATTCTCTTTCGAAATTTTACGTCTCTTTGATATGCTTTTCATCCCACGAGTGATTCCAAAACCAGGTTCTCCTCTCCCATTGAGAATCCTTCTGCAACGACTCCAACGTGTGGAATTTAATATTATCTCCGAAGCTATATTGCCGGCTTAATGAGTCGAAAATGACTCGGAGAGGTTTTCTTGTCAGTTAAACCAGGCGAAACTTTCCATTTGTTAATTTTATAGCGATCCATCCGGAAATTCTGCGGGCGGATTTTCAATGTGCCTTTTAATAAGTGCTCTTTTCTCCGCCTGAATTGCGGAGCGGATGTTCACAATACTTTCACGAGTCTGTTTTACTATCGACTTCCATTCCATTGCGTCCAATGGTGCGTAAAACCTCATGCTTGCGGGCGTTGAAATCTCTGGAGCAAAGACTAAAAAAATGCATTTCGATTCTGGTATCTCGATCGGAACGAAAGATTAATTTAATAATATCAGAATTCATTCAACCGATGGTTTTCAGTCTCATAGATGTGCTCATCTTTTCAGCTGCATTTCAGAGAAAAGGTTGAGAGGAATTGAAAAAACTCGTTCCGATCGATCTGTGATGGGACTCATAAATGAAACGTCATCTTAGATTTTATAGTTATATTATTATTGTCACACAGTTTGGTTGTAGTATATGCATCATTATAGGTTCAGAAACCCTTGAAATATTAATTTAATAATATCCAGATATATTAGAAATTACTGCTCATAAGCGCTAACTCGATACATTACTTCTCATAAATATGAACTCAAGGCAAGTGTACGCTGATGATATGTCAAAGTATACTCGCTATTTTAATCTACGCTGTTTGGTATAGAACTCCACCAAACTTTCACTTTTACGCAAGCAAATTTCTTCTTTACGAGTGCAGCAATGAGGGAGTTTTACTTCTTTCCCACGACAATTTATTTCGTCCAAAAATTATATGATTGGCAGCAATCTTGTCTTAGGAAATTTTCGGTTTCTTTAGGAAACTCCGCAAAACAATATAGCAATTTTATCCACGTCAGTGAATGATTTTGATACCGCGAAAGAAACTACTTCGTACGATGAAGAACAACTTCACTCGAAGTGCGCCAGTGAGAAAAATTTCTACCCAAATAGTCAGACCTGTGGTTTTCTTTATTTTCACTCAAAAAAAACGTGTACCGTGCTGTGAAATTTGGAACAACCTTACCACCACTCGGCGTTGCAAATCAACTTGATTCTGATAGCCTATTTTTGCATATCATATTAATGAAGATAACTATCGTTACAATTTCCAGGAAACAAAAGTCAATCGAAGTTTTCGTTTATCTTAAATGTATACAAATTAAAATAAATGATAATACATTTTGTAGTTTTATAGGTTTTTCTTGGTCGAGAGAATCTAACATTTTCTGTAAGGAGAAATTGAAAGGTCATACAATGAACTCAAAACTTGAGATTATCAGACAAAATATCGAAGTGAGTATTTAATTTAGTAAATTATCGATGTTTGTTTCTCAACTGTGAAATCTGTTGTAGCCCAAACTTCGACCACAAAGTTTTTTCTTTCTCTATGATCAATAATTTTACGTTTGGTGATTATATATTATTCGATATTAAGTTCGAAGAGAAAATATCGATTTGAGTTAAATAAGAAGTTTTGTTCTCCTATTTTGGCTAACTATAGAAATCCTTTCGAGGAAGACTAACTGCTGAATTAAACTTTTATTTTAGTTTATGATTCATTTCGATCGTTTACCCGTCTTATTAAATTATAGTTTAAATCGCAAATAAAGTTTTAATGTTCGTCCATTATTAGTCAAAATCACGGCTTTTACAGAAAATTAAAGTCTTATTTGCCATCGTAATACTAACTTTTTAACGTAGTTTTATCCCATTCAGTGGATCGATATTCTAAAAAGTGTATTTAATAGCTGGCAGGACTAAGAACTCGATAGGTCTTTCTTATAGTTTTCAATAAACAAATCCAAACCCTTATGAGAATAATTCCCCGTAGGCTTATAATTAGGGTCTATATTTCTATGTAAATTGGAGTTCTATAACGTTCACTGCCATCATATTAATACGATACAATGAATTTAGAACTCTTCATTCCAATCAATTAAAGCTGCATTAAAAATTTATCGCAAAATAAGCGATCACGCAATGAAATATATGACTACGAATGAAAGTAAAGGGTAAATTTAAAGCTTAAATAGCGTCCTCCTTTGGTGACATATTACAGCACATACTGCTCCTGAAATCCACGCATCCCAACGTTCACTTACGTGTGGTCCTTGTCCCACTCGGAAATCGCACACTCGGGCTTGGCCTACTGGATCCCCTTCGATTAAAACGGAACCCACTCAAATTTTTCACAACTCGTCGAATAGTCGATGCGTCAGGTCCACTTTTTGTGCGCCAACTGCTCGAAAGTTATAAATGAACCGCGAGGCGATAGTTGTAAGTTCCAATATCGGTTCACAGCGTGGGAACATGAATTGTGAATGCATGGTCTCTGTACCTGTTCAAGCAAAACCCGACCTTTCATCGATGTTTTACTTTAATTGGTCCCTCAACCTTGGATCATACCTCCTCCTTTTTCATTGTATTCATATGGTCCATGAGCTCCAATTCGTCTCAGAAAGAGAGCAGACATATATTTGCAAGCAAGAAAAGGAGAGAGATCGAAGGAGGGTGGAAACTCAGGTGTTTAAAGATGCTTAATCATTGTTTTCTATCACAAGTGAACGTATTTGCATGGAATATATTCAGCAAGACTTTGATTTCGTTCTTTAACTTGGCCTATGTGAGATATATATTTTTATTTGTGTCAATGCCAGATTTATTCGACTTATTTTCAGCTGGTAATATTTCGTCTTACTTTGAATTAAGAAGATATCCGATGATATGTTCTTTTTGAATGGTCGCTGACTCACGCGAATGTGATCAACTCTGTATTCTTGAACGGATTGTAAATGTTATTAGGAAGTAGATATGGTTGAAAAGTTAGTCTGGATCTAGAATATGATAACAAAATGAATCGACAGTATGGTACGGGGCCATCCTTTGTTGATGTCACGGCATTATAGTAAGTAAGATTGAGTAGTCTCAAAGGATGAGAGGACGAACCGATTGACAGTGAATTAGAAGAAAGTGGACAGCATTGCTCATAGAGCAGCGGATTAAAAATTCTCGATTTTTCACTTACAATATTGATGATATTAGAATTAAATTTAGATTGGGTAAAGAATATTAGGTATATACTCATTTGTGTGAAATTTATCCACGTTATTACGTAATAATGTTAGTCTTTCCACGACTGACAATGACGCAAGAGAGCTTAGGGATTTTTGCATAGTTTGCGAGATTCTAGGTTGTTGTTTCGATAATCCAGTTCAAGCAAGCCGCCTGTTGCCTAATTCCGTGAAAATTCTACGTTGGGCATTCTCATCGTCGCAATCTTTGGCAATTCCTTTTCTTTGTTGTGATCAGAACCATCCAGAGTTCTCAACCACTGCCAGGTGCTCTGAAAACGCTAATCCGCATTCGTTCCCTAGTCCACGGAGTAATTGGGGTCGACCGGATTCAATGGAACGTGCACGACCCACGGCATGGACTATTCGAAGGGAAAGGAAGGCTTTCACTCGTCACGAGTGCGCAAAGGGATCTCATCACGGATGGATTTTAAAACCAACTTCAGAGCAACTCTGAAAGCGATGTAGATCCTTTTACCGGAAGAATCCGAAAAAAATCTCTCTTATTATCGCCGCGTCGCTGATTTCAGGGCGGTTTTTTTACTTTTCCTGTCACTCGCCCAACCCAAAGAAACCTACGGGCCAGGACTCTTCAACCGAAACGACCGCAAAAGCCGCGGATCGACTCGACGTCGTCGCCGGACTCGATCATTGTTACTCATGCAGAGGATTGACCTTTCTCCCTTCTTCAGCGCGCACACGCACGGCGTCATCTTCCCCCTTCCTCGGGTAAGC
Organism: Ladona fulva; assembly: GCA_000376725.2. Taxonomy (NCBI): domain Eukaryota; kingdom Metazoa; phylum Arthropoda; class Insecta; order Odonata; family Libellulidae; genus Ladona; species Ladona fulva. The sequence goes on along the minus strand of KZ308342.1, from coordinate 1,324,273 downwards.
GCAGAAACTGCAGGAATTTTATTTTATTCCACAAGTAAAGAGGTTATTTAATTAAAATAGAGTCGGGCCTCGATTTCGCACCAGTTTTCTGTTTCATGGTAGGGACTACCATTAATGCTTTGCGGGGATGGCGCGGGAGAGTCAAATGCTCAGAGTCCAAACAACAATACAGCCAGTCCCAACTCAGCCCTTAATATGTACCACAAATGAACAGAGAAACCTTACAGCCCCACTTAATCCAATACGACCCAACCAACTTCCGTGAACTTCGTGCATGAGAATCGTATTTAGTAATTATTTTGGAATTAATAAAGTCAAGTGATGATATTATTATCTGGCGAGAAAATATTAAAATTATATTATAAAAACAAATGTTTACAAGAGCAACATTAAGAGCTGCAATACAGATAGAATATATCCCAAGGAAGAATGGACTTGAAAAAAGTCTGACGGGACCGGGAATCGAACCCGGTTTTCCCAATTGCCGGTCGGGTGCCCTGTCCGTTGAGCTATCCCGGCAGACAGAATATATGTAATTCCTCACTAATATCAACGGAGAAGAACCGTTCCTGAGTGAATGTTGATGCTGCCTTTGTGTGGGGGTATATAATACTATACCACGGTTGAGGACGGCGATTCAGCTGATATTTCACTAAGAGAGTCCTTAGGCCTCCGTGCAACGCAGATTGGGGAATATTGCTTTGAGAATAAAAGAATATCTTTGTATCTATAACACAAAATTATTAATATTAATTTTATATAACACATAAAACCAGGCATCATGATGCTTTAGTATCAATCTTTATGAACTTATATACACCAGCAGTACCTATTTATGTAATTTTTTAAAATTATTTACGGAGCAAATGACTTGAAAAATTAGGAAAATAGTGAATTATAATCTCGTTTATCCGGTTCAGAAATACTACTCCATGAACCGATAATTATAAAGGGGGACAGTTACAGGAATAGGATTAGCCAATGGAAGAATTTCGAGAATATTTACAGAAAAAGAATTAGCAGAACGTAAAGAAATCTCATAAACGAGGAGGGAGTGTGCACGTATGGTAGAAAGATGATTGTCTCTCGTAGCATACAATCATTGTCGAACATTTCTATAGTCTAAAATTTGTGGTTTCGATCGGTGGTTGCAAATTAGATCATCAATAAAACGTGATCTTCCAAAATTTATAAGCATCGATGATTATATAGAATTGCTGGAAACAGCAAACGCAGTCATGATCTTTGTTTTGGTCTAAAAAGGTTCCGAGCTTTGTCGTATGTTACTCCTTCGAAACCTATAAGTGTATATTTTAATAACAAGAAAGAGATCTCTCAACGCGTCGTGGCACATTGAAACTAATGTAAAACATCTTAATAAGGTTATCTTACTAATGCAAAACCTCTTTATAGTGTAAAACCTCTTAATTGCGAAAACAGCGTATTTTTTTATCGTGCAGGTATTTTTCGGAAAAGAGAAAAGAAAGTTGACGTGTGCACTAACTTGTCGCCTGATACAAACAATCAGAGCTGAGCGAGTGGGCGAAGTCACTTTCCAAGGTACGTCAGTCTCATAGCAAAGCGATTTTCAATTAATTGCTCACGGTTTATGTCCTAAGCTCAGTAGAACTCCAGTTGAATAGGTAACACTCCAGAGTAAATGGTTGTCAGGATTGACGGGCATTTGATAGGTGAAAATTATTATTTATGTCCCCGGGGTGGGATTTTAAATTCTAAAATGTCGTTTATGTTTTGCATGTCTCTCTGGCATCTTGTTATCTTTCCTCAGGAAAAAAACGATTCAAGGCAATCAAGATATCGGTGGCGACCGTAAAATTCGGTCAAATCATTCACGTCTCGAAACAGCTCCTGGCTTATTTTCTTATTTCAATGCAATTAAATATTCCGTATTACCAGAGGGCATAAATGCAGTGAAATAAATCTTGAATAAATATCTCGCGATGTTTCTTCGGCGTTTTCACTCAAAAGAGGAATGCCTGTTATTCTCGTTTGACAGTGAATAACATTTTCGAAAAATAAAGAATGAGTGTAAGAAGACGGGATAAATCACGGAAGCAGTAATTACTTGATATAAATAATGCGCTTATCCTATTAAATATTGCGTGAGATTGAAAAACAACTCGAACAACTCCAGTCGTGTCGACCACACATTTTCCAATCCCCAAATAACTTTCTAACATGAATGGAGAGTCCGGGGTTTCGTAAACACAACCGTATATCTTGGACAGACTTACGAAAGCAACGCGTAGCCGTCAGTTAAGGGAGACTCAAAAACTGAAGAGTAATGGCGATCATGTAGAATGAGGAAGGCGGTTTGAGTGATGAACACGGGGTCAAAGGTAGTTAAATGCTTTGTGAAGGCGTAGGAAGTTGATAAAAGAACAGGACATCAATGAGTCGCGTATATCTTGCTGTTTACGTCCTCCCTGGTGAATGATTTAATTAGCGCGCATTATTGAAATTGTCAACGGCCTGGCCCACACCCTAGCGGACATTATTCATATTGTATTTTACTGCTTCCAAGGACTGCAACTGATTAACATAACACCACAACGCCGCTCTCCCATGACACTGACGCTTCTATTTCAACTCGTACACTCTAATTTATGCGTATGCACGTACCATTGGCGGACGTAGCCTAAACGAACGTATGAGGAACACACGGCGTTGCAGATATTGCTATCCGTGCACGAAACGGAAACTTGGATTTTCCGCTTCCCATTGCTACGAAAATCACTGACTGCAGCTCTTCGTGAAGTTTATTCTGTGAGTCGTTGCGGAAAAGTGATCGCATTTTTCCTGTTTATTGTGTATACACCCACGTCACTTGCTACATTTATTTTATCGCCTTCTTGCTTAAAATGACTGGCGTAGTTTTTGTTCTTGGGTCATTCTAAACGTGAAGTTTCAAGTGTTTATTCAAGGTTTGTCATCATTTTACGAATACGCAGAGATACTTACAGGAAATTTCTATCCATGTCTGTTGAATAAACTAAAAAGAAGACCTGCATCATAGTACTGACACGTAAACTGTAGCTTTTCATCCAAGGCACCACTACTACGCTAAATTTGGTACCTATCCGTATCTCCTGGCTTTTTCCATGTGTACCTCCTTCTGTTATGGTGCTGAAAAAGTGTGTTTGTGATACAGAGGTTATTCCTCTTACAAAAGTCTACTAATTTCTGTCCCCTTTCGTTTCTATTTCCTAGTCCGAACCCTCCCACTTCTTCTCCATCTTTGCCTTGCCCAACTACTGCATTCCAGTCCCCCATTACAATTAGGTTTTTATTGCCTCTAACCCTTCCCATTACTTCTTCTATTTGTTCTATTTGTTCATAAACAAAGTATTAAAGTAGTAGATGGTTTATTCTCACCGATGCCATTCTCAATCACACTTCTTTAAATTGTAATTTCATGAAGTAAAATCCATCAATAACAGCCAAAATTTAATTTTGCGCATTTTAAATTCTTTCTTCAAAAAGAGACTTTTCTTAGATTAAATGTACTCCAATTTGTCATAATGGAGGTCTTTACCATGCTGATACATTATATATATTAGATATGAATTGGCTTCAGCCTTTATTTAATATTTAGGGAAAATTTGCTTCATTATGTAACGCATGGTGGTATGTTTTCATTGCCAGCGTTTATTAACTGATGTGACATATCAAGTTAATTAAGGAAAGGGAAGCATAAAAACTTTGAAAATATTGATGTACGCTTATGAAAATCGAAAAAAGTTGGAAAAACGGAAAGATCACTCTGCGAAATAGTACAGTTGGTTTGAGCATCTACCCGAAAAGTGGGCGAATCTGTTTGAAGTCTAGGTTTTGTCAAACTTTTTCATCTCCGTTAATCCTCTAGGTTTTAAAATCGTATTTTCTAAAGTTAAAGCATACTTACTTTATATTTACGATGAGTCTGTAAACGCGTATTTTTGAATCATAATCTTTTTCTTTAAGCTGTTTAAAATAAGTATCTTACAAATTACTCGGTTTGGTATCATAGCTCGGCTAAGTATCGGCTGGCTAACATATATAGTTACCCCTCTTCACAAAATTTCCATTTAATTCAACGTAATACTATTATTATGCCTTGGACCTTTCAAACTACATGCGATTTAGTTTCTTAAGTATAAAATATAAAGCTAAGTTTTTCTTTGAATATATTTTCCGAAAATGTCCAGCAAAAGTAGGCAGTTTAAAGCCATCATCATTCCTAAATTAATTGATCTATAAAAACATTAGTAGGCAGTAAAATGCTTTTCGATAGTTTCTTGTTTTTCTTTTCAGTAATAATTCATTGTTCTGATCGTTTGTTCAGCTTTCTCTTGCGATTTCAGCAATCGAACCTTGAATGCATTCACCGATTAGTTTTCACGCCCAATTTGACCGGCGACCTTATTTTCCCGCGACGCTCTCTATTATTCTATCCTATTGTAGCCGCGTCCCCCTCCTATGTCATCCCGATCCGCATCGACTATCCTCAATTCGTCGGATAAGTGCTGATTGTGAGACGTAAAGGCCAAAGAGCTCTTTTATAGTGGGTGAAACTGGGCGTTGTCTCCCCGCTCGCCCGAAGGACCACAATCCCAATACCATCGGTTATCACGCCCAATGACTTCAGTTTCAGTGACGAAACTTTTGCGGCAAGCGTGTCCTTTTGCCGAAGCGGGATGTTGTGCCCTCCGAAAGAATTATTCCGAAAATCACGCTTTTTAAAAGCTGGAGAACCGGTCTCAGTATTACTTGGATTTCGTTGTAATTCATGCTAAATTCCATTGAGAATGAGATATTGCGGTGATTTTAATGTGTGGACAAATTTTCCACCGCGTAATTTTCGACAGCTGCCCGTGACATATGGGTTTGGCGGAATCTCTTTGGTTTAACATAACTTTGAGTCCCAGAACTACTTTTGCGATAGAATTCTGAAGCGGAACGGCTAATGGATGCAGCAAAGCGGCTGTCAGAACGTTGTGAATGTTTTAGACGTGCATGACGTCACAGACAAGTTGCGGACCGCTATTTTTATTTCCTCCTACGTTTATTATCGCAGATACATTTATCAATAGGAGATGCAATTTGATAGAATAGCTGCTATGGAAGGTGCAATTTATTCATCAACTTTATGTTAAGGGTTTAAAAATGTTGGAACAAGTCACAAGTTTTTAGAAATTGTATGTTTTTCAAATAAGCGTAATACTTCCTTAATCTGACCTCATTAATCCTTAAAATTTACGTCTTATATTTAATCTAACCTCATTGTCTGTTATAAAATTCAATGATATATGAAATAATATAATTTACAAATGAATTGAAATTAAGTGAGGAATACGGTGATCGTAATGGTATATTGCGTCAATCGGATGAAAAGGGCATTTAGAAGAACGATTGCTAAGTTATTTTTATCAGAACATATAGTTCATGCACCTCTAACATCGCAATTCAAAAGGTTACATAGCTGTGAAAGAAGAACCATGACATGGACCTATTTTTAGTATGATATTAGAAGATCCCAAAATCACCCTTAAAGACTTTATTGAACAAATAATCATAATTTTTCGACCCATATGAAGTCTAGGGCTTTGTGCTCATACTTATTTTTGATACTCATTTGTTCTGTTTGATTTCATCATGATTTCTCAAGCCTTCATTGTTCGTATTTCCAATTATTCTATATTTTCCGGAATGCAATCCGTAGCAAATCGGTTTACACACGCCCCTTCACTTTTCGTCCTGTAAGCCATTTTGGTTGATATAGCGAGTTAAATCCAATTCTAATCCAATCACGCGACCGCGTCCTAAAATGTAACACTCTCGGTCCGATCTAAATCGTCGTGTATGTACGTTTTCCACGTTTCCAGGGCGCTTCTGAACCGAAAGAGCTGCCATCGTCGTAACAGAAAAAAGATCCCATAAAATCGATCCGTTACGTAAAAAAATATTATGAGGCCAGCGAAAGATTTTCTCCGCGCTTAAGTTGCTCACAATAATGTCTCTGTTAATTTTAGTGATGAAGCTGTGAAACGGTATTCGGTTTGCTGAACGTCTCAAATACATTTTTCATATTCAGGATGTTTTTCATCATTTCAACGTTACTGATATAGCCAGTTATGGAAATTATTCCCTCCAAGCTCTCTACGATTCGCCAAGATCTCTGAACAAGAATCATCTTATATTGGGACACGTACAATACACATAAACACTGCCAAATATTTCTTCTGTTTGTAAGCGCAATAGGCAGCATCGAATGAGTTTTGGTCATTTTTTTCTCACGCGCATAAGAAATTCACAATTTCTTTGCGCTTTTCCACTAAAACATTTGTTTGCCGAACTGCAGAAAAATAAAGTCTGAAAAATGGCGCAAAATTCCGGAAAATACAGTATGACTGCTGCATAGTAAGAAATCACAATTTGAAAATTTTTCTTCGTTTATATTTGATAAACTCGGTAGAAAGAGGAAATTCGATAATGAAATTTCCCTAAACGTTTCGATTTATAGATACCACTCTTACAATTAGATGTATTTAGGAAATTGTACATGATTATCATACTTGAAATGTATTTACTTAGTTGGTAGAGAAAATTTTTGAACCTTTTATCTTTCGCCTCTTTCCACAAGCTTGAAATGTTACTAATTATATATTACTGTATCTAAGAGCATTAACATTTAAATGAAAGTGATCAAATAACCTTTCTAAAATCAGATTTGGAATCATTTAATTGCAATATGAGTCTTGTTTCTCTTTTATTTAATGAGTCTGAAAAATATACTATTGCCATGTAACTCAGCTGATGTTTCGCGTTTTTCACAAGTTTATTCTTTGTTTCAGGTATGGAGGACTCAAAATTCCACTATCCTCGATTCGACCGAATCAAACAAATCAAGAGTAAGGTATTGTTCTATGCTTCACGAATATGGAGTATTTGAGGGTATAATTGATTAATTTTTTGATCCAATAAGATNCTGGGCCAGTCAAGGAATAGGGCGTAATAGTCATTGCATAATCCAGTGCGAGAACGTGTTTGTCCACCCCCTCGCCATTCATTCAATCAGGACTCAATTTACGACTATTTCAGCGCTTCGTCAAATAAACATTTCATTTTCACCTCCTGATTTACGCGTATTGAGTCTTTCCTTCTTGGATCCGAACTCCGACTACTTGACGATTACCAGGTAGAGATATCATTGTCTCTCTTAAAAAATTCCGCTCGCCTATAAACTGACGCAAAGCGATACAAAGTGGACAAGGTTCTAGTAATTGAACGCTTAATGGCCCTTATTTATCGCCTCGGCGTCATTTTTTTTCTAGTCTGCTTTCAACCCTCATTTAGAATTCGCCGTTTCCATCTTGGTATCTAGTTCCTCCGCCTCCACAACAATCAAGAATTAATCTCAGCGAAGAAAGCAAAGGACTGTTTTGCAGCCAAGACTTATTTATGTCGAAGAGTCAGTAAGAAGCTGCGTCATTCCTCAAGAATTTTTTTTTCAGCGGCGGTTATAGCGGTGATACGATTTCTCTGATATTTTTGAATCCGTTTTGAGAAGCGAAAGGAGTTTGGCAAGGGAATTACAGTGATGCCTCGGCTAACGATTGTCCCTGCTAAGGAATTTTTCGTCTAATTAAGATTTTTTAGCTGTCTTGTGGGATAGGCTAACGAAGATAGATTCGGGTGACGAGTGATTTAGTGGATGCGCGCCCTAACATACGAGGGCTGTTTGATAAGTACCTGTGTTAGCCAAGAAAACGCATTTTTTTAACTTCTTTTAAATGTAATTCTCAATATAGTCTCCTTTCAACTCAATACATTTAGTCCAGCGATATTCTAAATTATTCAAGCCATCCAAAAAATACTTTTTATCGAACTATGCAAAATAGGTCTCTGTTGAGGCGATGACTTCCTTGTTTGACGTGAATCGCTTTCCCCCAAGCCATTTCTTCATGTTTGCAAACAAAAAGAAATCGCATGGGGCTAAATCTGGAGAATAGGGTGGATGAGGTAGCAATTCGTACCGCAATTCGACCAGTTTTGCTGTGGCGATTGCAGATGAGTGACCTCATAAAGCAGCAAGAATGAACGGTCGGGCCATTCCAGTATTTTATCCTTCCCCTCTGTGTGTGTGGCAAAGCAATGAGCTCAGCACATCACATAGGGAACACCCACAAGCCAAAACGGTTGTTTATGTTCACGACAGCGAGAAAGGAGACGCCTGATAACATCACGTTTCGGCTAACGAATCTAATGCCGGAACAAATTACGACGCAGTCAGACTCTACGACGGAATTTTTCGTATATTCGTAAGCTGAAACGCGATTTTTTCAGGCGTCTCCTTTCTAATTCCAGATTCGAATCTAATTCCGGAACGAACGATATTCGTTAGCCGAGGTATCACTAGTCAGCTCAATCTTTAGATGGGATAATACATTTTTGTTTTTTCCGCGATAACATTTCCTGTTGCTTCCATATCCGTGGAATGTTCTTAACATATAATAATAACAAATCTCCTATCTAAGAATGCAACGATTTCCGTGGAGTGTTTAAATATCCCCTTACTGGATTGAAGTAGATATAACCCGGTTTTTTAAATCGCACTTCAATAATTTTTCCTAAAACGGTTTCAATCATGAATATGGATAACAGTTACGGACTCTTCCGTAAGGTCTTTTTCTTTCTCTTCCGCTGCAAAGGCAACGGCAAACTGTCTACAAGGACTGTCCAATTTCCTAGACTCATTGGAATAAATACATGTATTATTGCATTGCTATGAATGAGATTGCGAATAAACAGGGTGTTTGAAAGTCATTTCTGTGAGGGTTAACAAGCTCTGATCTTTAAAACATCGAATAAACCTTACTAATAAGGAAAGCTTTCATTATATTTTGCCTTTTATAACTTTTTCCTTTTGCCTTGGCAGCTATAACAGTAAAATGTTTTTAATATCTAGCGATTGGTCAATGCTACCAGTAATTTACCTTGTAAAGAGTAGTACGTAGAGTAAAAACATAATTAGCATTTTAGTGAAATAATAACCCGGCAAAAGCTTTGTACGCGGGAGATAGATGTATATCTGTAAACACATTTCATGGCTATTAATTCCAAAAGGGAGATAAAAAAATACTTTCACACCCACACTTTTTACATTGCTGTAACATACTCATAAGAAAACACTGAATCAATTTAAACTATTTTAAAATTTGCTATGTACATACATACGATGTATCCTAAAATTCGCAGGAATAACTTCGACATGGAAAGACTAACCTTGAGAGCTGCCGACTTCGGAGCAGATTAAATAATATTCGATTAAAATTTTGATGACGATTTAGGATGCAAATGAAGGGAATAGGCGCTAATAACTATTATTTTCATTATATTATAACATCAATAGAAATTACCTTTAGGATGACACTGATAACGCAACCTAATTTTATATTACAGATTGAGTAAATTGAAAAGCAGAGCTTTATTTCTATTGTATTGCATTATATTTTGTAATTAAAAACAGAATTTGACCCATTCATTGAAATGAATCTGATCATAAAATTGTACAATAAGATTTTCCTTTCTATATATATCTCGTGAAACGTCACGTTATGCAAAATATCGTACGTTATTCCGCTTAAGAAAAGCTGGCGATATTTCACAAAGCGTGTATACATTTCTCAGGAGGATAGGCAACTATAATTTGCTAAAAACATTTGTTATGAAAATGTTAGAAGTATTGTTTCTCCGCTGACATCTTTTTATCAGAGAATCCGTTGTGCATATATTTTTATTTACAGTACCTTAACGTAATTCACGAAAAAATCTTTTAATTTATTGAAATACCAAGTAAGAAATGAATATAATTAATATATAGAACGCGATAGCTGCATCCGTCTTATTTTTTGTCATTGGTATAGAAAAATATGTATGAATTTAGATAGATAAAAAATTGTAGCCACCGATTAATTCGTTGATATAAAATAAGGCGACGTTTGCCGTAGCTAAAATGAGGGACGTATGTACAAATTGCCCTTTAGAAAAGAAAGTAATGTCGATAAGTGTTGCGTGTGACATTATTCGTAATGCATCTAGGGCTGTAGTTCTAATATTAATCTCTTTAAGGTGAATTTTGCATTAGCTGCAAGTGGCAATGACTGCGTCTTATATAATGAAGGAATATGGCGAGGTTTTTCGAATCGATCACCTCGTTACTACATCAATAACCTCACAGCCTAGAAAACTCCATAGCTTAAGCTCGGAATTAATCAGAGCGCGGCCGCAAATCAGGACGGAATCCGATATACGTCCGATGTTGTTAAGGATGTTCCGAAATTCTGTGGTTCGGAACGAGGAGCGATCGGTACGGAGATGTCGGGGATTATTCTCTCAGTGCCTTGACCTCTTACGAGGCTCATGACACATCTGAGCAAACCCATCGCAGATGAAAGAACGGTCGCATTTGGGACAAACTACGCGATTGCCCACGCCGCGGAGTTACGACCGATGGCCACATGCCAAAAGCATTGTTCGTTCCAAATTTTATTCCGGCCTGATTCCAATTTTCCATTTCAGGATCCCTTTCCACGCTCCGTTTGACGGATTTATTTTTCCCACTCATACATGGTGATACTCTCAATTTTCCGTCTCACAAGTTTTTCCTTCCCGATTACGCAGAATTTTTTCCGTGTTTATGTCTTGATAAATCACTATCGTTCTGAAAATGTTGCTGGATCGTAAATTTGACCTGATCATGTTGACTTCATTCGTCAAATATTTGAAGTAACTTTTGTGAGTTTGCACGGATAGGCTTCACAACCTCCGTTTTCTCAGATATTACTCAAAAATTTTAGGACTTTTTCTAAATTCAATCTTCACACATCATGATCTCAACGGAAGAGATAATTTAAAATGCATTCGTGAAAATAAGAGATTTGATTTGAGCTAACTTCTTAAGTATTGCAGATGTGATCATCTGAATAAATCTATGAAAATGAACATCACTCATGCGCATTTCAGTCTGTGTGCTAATGACTGAATGCCTTAAAATGTAGGATTATCCTAGAGAAAACAATATTACATTATTACTGTTGAAATAATAATCAGTAAGTGCACACTTCTAACCAAAGGTCTTGGCATTTTATGGCTGTAATATTTCCTTATTTTCTAATTCTTGTCCTTGATTTTCTTGCTTTGAGAAAGTATGTTATCTTTGCATAATTTTATTATGTCTACAAACAATAATAGTCGAAACTCAGGATTAATTAAAAATATTTTAAATTCAATTCACATTCTTGGAATTTTTAACCGCCGTATACGCTTTTTCAGAATGTATTCAAATATTGGGAAACGTCGGAAACAGTATTCAGGAAATTAAAGGTCAAAGAAGATAAATTTGAAACTTAAAAAAAATTATTTGTATCAAATTTATTTGAGATACGAATTTCATTTAGTGAGAAAGAATCGGTGATGTGTTTTGTCAGATGCTTGTGTAAGGCCATCATGATCAAACAGGAACGGCAATCTTCTAATAAGTATTCTAATCTTCTAGAATAAGTATTTTACCGAAGTGGGATTAATCGGACTTGTTGAAATTTTATAATACATTTGATCCTGTTCCTCATTGCATTCTTGATAGAAACGTTTGTCTTATTATTGATGAGTTTTTTATTTTAGCAAGCATCTAATAGAGAAATGATGATGAAATTTTATCTAATAACATGTGTATTTTAATTGATATTTTGGAATGTCTCATCCAATGGTATAGTCTGTGAGACCTTGAAACCTGGCAATGAATTTACTGTTCATTGCAGGATTGAGGAAAATGAAAAATGAGGTATAAGTCGCATAATGGGCATTCACCTAGCGTGAAGGGCATCTTTCTCTCATTCGTGGCATTGTAAGCGAATAACAGCTTTTGTATCCTTATTGAATAGCCTCATTATAAAAAAATTCCTAATTTACCATCTAGTCATTTCATCAACGGAAGATTCTTCATTAAAAGGATTCCTTTTTATCTTCCTTGGCCTTATATTTATTTTTTTGCGAAATCGAGTCCATGTTTCCTATATATGTTTCCCATCCTTTAAAAAGTTCATTATCTTTTTCTTTCTATGATTGCTTCAATTATTTTTCCTTCTCCATCTGCAGCTAGTCAGCTCAATCATTTACTCGGATAATACATTTTTGTTTTTTCCGCGATAACATTTCCTGTTGCTTCCATATCCGTGGAATGTTCTTAACATATTTGTGAGAGAAGGCAGAAGACTTTTTACAAAGCGTTTAATCTTTGTAACTAATGGCATAGCTTACATGAACTCAACGTAATCTGTAGTAATATTTCTATTCCCTGATGTTTAAGCAGAAATCAAGAAAACTCAATGGAAACTGATAATATTATTACTCTATAATTAATGTTTTATCCACTAAAGTTTACGATAGTCGAGCATCCACCAACGATAACTAATCACATAGGCAAATTCTTCTGAAAAATTTACTGGGTTCAACACGTAACAGACACTGCTTCAGCACCTCAAAAAATTCATTATGAATTTGCAAGGAACATAGCAGTTCGTCAACTAATACAACAGTTTTGAACTAATAAGTTGCGTTATATTTTTTTCTGAAGTTGTCCTGAAATAATTGAGTCCGTAATTAGAATCGCTTTAGTACTTATTTAAATGATGGAGATAGAAATGAAATAAATTAAGCTCTGTTTCTTCGTAAGACCAAAGAAAAAAGCTGACAAAAATTATTTATTTAAACAAAAACACCACAAAAATAAAAGTCACACAACCCGGGTATCGATGCATGGCATCATCTTTAGGTGCAAAGGCAGAAAATTCCATCGCATATGTAGTAGAAAAGAGGAAATTCTGAAATGAAAAAAGGACTATCGCTACAATATTGTTAATAAATATGTCTTTGAGAACCATTCACCCATTCTCAATGCTGCTGCCTTCCCCTCCTCCCAATGTGGCATTCCCTTTACCCCCTTCCCTCTTCTCTTTCTCTCCTGCCTCCACTCCACAACGTCTAATACCATACCTTTACCCATAATTTCTCCAATTCTCGCACTTTTAATTCTTCTCTTTGTTTTACTCTACCTCACCGCCCTCTTTTACTATATATGCGATGGATTTGTCTATGTTTGCGCCCGAAGATGATTCCATTCATCGAAACCCGGGTCGTGTGACTTGTATTTTTGTGGTGTTTTTATAAAAATAAATTATTTTTTGTCAGCTTGCTTCTGTTGTCATAGAATACCACTTGGTTATGGCCTACACAATCGATTTTCCTCGTAAGAAATGCGATATTGTCGTAAACACTCTAGGTCTTTCATATGATCATTTATTTTATTATAGCTATTAAAACTAATTAATTCACATATGCTAAGACATCTGATTATCTCATAGATGGAAGAATTAGATATTAGAGTGAGAAATTGTTCGATAGTTGTTAAAAATCGTTAGAGCAAGGAATTACGATTAAAGTATTACGTAATAACATTGTACAAAATAATTAGTTATTTCTCTAATTAAAAGAACTCTTCGTTCGTAAATTTTATGAACAAGTGGTCAAAAGATTCGTATAGACATGATTCGAGTTAAAATTCGCAAGAAAAGTTCCTTTCCATTCAATCTGTACATTTTTGTGACGATCCTCTCCTTGCGTAAATGCAGTAAAATACCGTTACCAGCATTTCATAATTTTAGTGGCAGAGGTAAGAGTTATAATCATCTTTGGAATATACATCTGAATGGCTGGGCCAGTCAAGGAATAGGGCGTAATAGTCATTGCATAATCCAGTGCGAGAACGTGTTTGTCCACCCCCTCGCCATTCATTCAATCAGGACTCAATTTACGACTATTTCAGCGCTTCGTCAAATAAACATTTCATTTTCACCTCCTGATTTACGCGTATTGAGTCTTTCCTTCTTGGATCCGAACTCCGACTACTTGACGATTACCAGGTAGAGATATCATTGTCTCTCTTAAAAAATTCCGCTCGCCTAGAAACTGACGCAAAGCGATACAAAGTGGACAAGGTTCTAGTAATTGAACGCTTAATGGCCCTTATTTATCGCCTCGGCGTCATTTTTTTTCTAGTCTGCTTTCAACCCTCATTTAGAATTCGCCGTTTCCATCTTGGTATCTAGTTCCTCCGCCTCCACAACAATCAAGAATTAATCTCAGCGAAGAAAGCAAAGGACTGTTTTGCAGCCAAGACTTATTTATGTCGAAGAGTCAGTAAGAAGCTGCGTCATTCCTCAAGAATTTTTTTTTCAGCGGCGGTTATAGCGGTGATACGATTTCTCTGATATTTTTGAATCCGTTTTGAGAAGCGAAAGGAGTTTGGCAAGGGAAGTACAGTGATGCCTCGGCTAACGATTGTCCCTGCTAAGGAATTTTTCGTCTAATTAAGATTTTTTAGCTGTCTTGTGGGATAGGCTAACGAAGATAGATTCGGGTGACGAGTGATTTAGTGGATGCGCGCCCTAACATACGAGGGCTGTTTGATAAGTACCTGTGTTAGCCAAGAAAACGCATTTTTTTAACTTCTTTTAAATGTAATTCTCAATATAGTCTCCTTTCAACTCAATACATTTAGTCCAGCGATATTCTAAATTATTCAAGCCATCCAAAAAATACTTTTTATCGAACTATGCAAAATAGGTCTCTGTTGAGGCGATGACTTCCTTGTTTGACGTGAATCGCTTTCCCCCAAGCCATTTCTTCATGTTTGCAAACAAAAAGAAATCGCATGGGGCTAAATCTGGAGAATAGGGTGGATGAGGTAGCAATTCGTACCGCAATTCGACCAGTTTTGCTGTGGCGATTGCAGATGAGTGACCTCATAAAGCAGCAAGAATGAACGGTCGGGCCATTCCAGTATTTTATCCTTCCCCTCTGTGTGTGTGGCAAAGCAATGAGCTCAGCACATCACATAGGGAACACCCACAAGCCAAAACGGTTGTTTATGTTCACGACAGCGAGAAAGGAGACGCCTGATAACATCACGTTTCGGCTAACGAATCTAATGCCGGAACAAATTACGACGCAGTCAGACTCTACGACGGAATTTTTCGTATATTCGTAAGCTGAAACGCGATTTTTTCAGGCGTCTCCTTTCTAATTCCAGATTCGAATCTAATTCCGGAACGAACGATATTCGTTAGCCGAGGTATCATGTAGTCGAATATCTCCTAAGAGGAGTTTTCGCATGATTTGTCAGAACAAAAATTTAGAAGTCCGAAAGAATGAGAATAATCAAGTCACCAAAACACCAAAAGCCACCAAATACTAACGAGAAACCAAATGAGCATTCTGGTCTTTGTTTATTACCCTCTAGGTTTTTTTATTCTTTTCATTAGAAATTACGGAAAATTGTTGCAATCATATGATAGGATGAAAAAGATGAACAAAAAGCTGAAAAATGTATATTTATGTAATATTTAACGAAAGTGAAACACAATAAGGGAGACATAATTAGATGTGTTTTGTATGAATAAACCTTTGATTAAGGCGAGGTTAGGCCAAATATGAGATTATCGCATCCAATGTTTGATGGATTGATTCTTTAAAAGCTGCAGAATATGATTATGAACGATTTAATCGGTGTTAATTACTGATAAATTATGACATGACGAAGCTTATCAAGCCCTCTCCTCGCTCGCTTCTCTGAAAATAATAGCGGCATTCCCTTCCCACGTGAAATTAAAATTTTAATTATTTGATGGCATCTATTCGTTGGCGCAAATTAAGCCGCTCCTTCGAGTGCTTGAGAGGCGAGGATAATTGAACCATGGAGGATACATTCTCCCTCTGGAATTGGCATCCCTAGATCTTCGCGGATTGTTGATGTGAACTAGGTCGAGTTGAGGATCACGTGGCCTGGATGCTCGAATGGGAGATCTCCCAACAGATGAATATCGCTAATGGAGACCTTCCTCTTGAAGAGTGGTATGGCGCCTTTGGTGTCCGGTTTCGCGGCAGCAAGCAGCAGCTGCCTCAACGAAGATACGCGCTGCATCTCGGGGAAGTGGTACCGTTGTTTTCGATAGAGGATCGCGGTGGTCTTGGGATTAGTCCTCTACCACAACATCAATATGCGTCTTCTCATTCTACCCCATTCATATCTTTAGATCACCTATTAGAAGAGGGCTTAAATAATCCGTGAGAACGCACAGGTCAGCATCTCTCACATTTTCGGAATGAAATGTTGGATAATAGTCAAGGATAAGATTGTAAAAAATGATTTCACTCAACCGTGCAAACTTATAAGGAACTGTTCGATGAAGCGAAACCTTAGAAATGTCATTATCAGTACTTGTTCTTATTATGCTACTAGATCACTCTCACTGAAATATCCCAACTGTCGTAAGGCTTCGTTTTACTTTAAGTTAAATGGATGAATCATAACGGGGGTAGATTTATAGTTCAAATTTCTGTCTCAGACGTGTGGTAGCAAAGAAACGTGTCGTAAAAAAATAAAAATGTTCCGAAAATCTAATTGATCTATAATTATGCGTCACAGAGCGCTAATTATTACTATATACACAACAGAAAGGAAAATTTTTTTAACAAATGAAAGCCGCATCAATACCCAAAGAAGGAGTATCGTCGCGCTACTTTTACTATCCAAGCTACATACTTTCAAGCAATGGAATATTTTATTCCTTCACGAGGAATGGGTGTAATGTCTTATCAAATAAAAAGAGGGCGCTTGTCATTTTCAAGAATTAGAGCCCATTACCGAAACAACAAAATGATATGAATTTTCGGGAAAGGAGTCAATAAGCATCATCAAATGCCGCACGTAATCGTCTTTGACCCTTTCGATGAACTAACTGCTTCAGCAAAATTGTCCCATCCAACAACATCGCAAATCGTTTTGATTCACTCCCACCAACCCAGGAAAACCAAAATCAGGAGTGATCAAACATTCGAAATATAAAATTGGAATATTAAAGAAATAAATATCATATAGACTATCGATCCAGAACCAACCAAATATTTAATGAATATTCCAGTCGAAAAGTTCTGTTGTATGTTAGTTTGTCAATGACATGTCTACATTTTTCAGTCGAATTTATAAAAAGGAAAACTCTGATTCGAAATAACTATCAGAAATCGAATCGTAAGAGTAAGAGAGAAGTCATCCCGAAATTAATTTCATCGATGCCTTGCTGGATTTAGATATAGCTCGAATGGTTTTAACTATGAAGAGCGTCGAATCGCGAAAAGGCTAATAAAAGATAACAGAATACAAAAAATGACTTAAGACTATAATGAGTAGTCACTTCACGATAACTAGCGTAACAAACGCTTCCTATGAGGGCCTTGTTACTTCATGTTACAGCATAGCGAATCCATTGAATGTGACACACTGACTAGTCATCCGCTCGCATAAAGCGCATGAGCTAATCGTAGGAATTACTCCTCAACCATTCAACTCTTCGTCATGAGGAAATGCCATTGTATATATTAACCTGTTCTCACCTTTTCTAAATAAGGTAATTGGTGGGTATATTAGGTTTGCATGTACAATGATGCATAATGCATAACGTTTTACTTCTATTCTTCTAACTTAACTTCTAATATGTAACTGCAATGGTAGTATAAAATTAATCATAAAAATAGAACATCCATTTCTATGCCTAGAATTTTTGTTATCGTACCTCATATTTGCAATAAAATTGAAGAACGCTTTTACATTTCTACCTTCTCATTGCATCAATTCTTAATAAATTATACGAATGTTGACCCGATTAATTCTTGCTTCTCCTAATCAGCCTAATTCAGAAATTAAGAATTGAGGCATGATTTCTAAACAATCTACTCAATTGCGCCGAAACCACTTTCTCCAGCAGATAAAAAAAATTAATGGCCCTTTGATAGAATTGAAAAATCCAGTCAATACCAGTCTTCCTAGCTCAATTGAAGCGAAGAATGAAAGCGTTTATGATGTCAGCTGATAAAGAACTATCTTCTAAACATCCAGCTAGTTCGTACGTGAGAAGGAACGTTATCTGACTCATCCATCGAAGAATGAAAGTTTGAAAAGCAAGATTCAGTCAGCACAGCGGTTACTTTATAAACTGCTCACTTTTAATGCGACTCAAAGAAAGAAAGATCAAATTAAAAATCATTATGAGATTCCATTGACCTATTAAATCTATAGAGTTAATATGTCTGTGTTCCATCCTTTGCGGAGGAGATTAAATTACACCGATACGTTACGTTGTATATTAAGCAACAAAGCATTCTTTATGTATTAGTATCATCTAGTAATTCTAACGTTCTCCAGTAATTTTCAAGTCATCGTTAATCTCGATTTAACATCGCCGGAAAAACATCTTGATTTTCTCCGGAATCGATGGCTTGAGGGTAAAAATTGTGAAATAAATATTGTTTGAAGGCGGCGATGCGTTGGCGATGGTGAGAAAGCAATTTTATTCAGAGAATCGGAAGGCGTATAGCTACTGAGGTGGCGCACCCATTATTAGCGGCCATTCGAAATATGGCCTTATGTTACGTAGACACTTATTTTCACGAAAATACAGATAAATCAACGGGTATAGATTTAGTTATCAGTAGCAAACTTATTCATACCCTGAATTTCGCTGCAAGTTTGTTTTTAAGAAAGTATGTCTTAATTTACGTAAATCTTCGTCCTCTTTAGCGCTACGTTGTGATCCTAGGTTCGAAACCTGGTTTGGGCATGTTTTTGTCTTCGGTTTTTAAAGATTGATTTCAAGAGTTGTCTTCTAAGTAAGCTAAGTCGTTACTTTTGTTATTGATTTCCCTTTAGTGATTATCTTATGAACACAGAGTGAGAAATATTGCTTTATTGAGAAATAGAACCTGTGAATATTTGCATTTGTATGCATGGTTATTCAGTGCAGACATATAGACGGCCAATAGAACCTATGAATATGTATGTGGACAGGATATCTGATGATTTGGAATTTTTAGTCTCATTAGAGAGTGAATTGGGTTAAGTCTACACGCGTATATAATTCTTAGAACCAAGTGGTCGTTAGAGCCTGCATATATATAATTTATTATCAACAAAAAGTGGACAATCGAGAGTTTGTAATGGATTTACTCACCAAATGCAAATAGGTGGTCTCCTTAAGTCGTTCTCGGTTTCTTACTGCTATTCGTAATCTAAGAAAACCAAGATTTTTTAATGGGATTTTTAAAGGGATGAGAATTGGAAAAACTGAAATTAATGCTATATTAAATTACTAACTCGTCGTTTTGGTAAACCACCTTATAAAATACATAGTATAAAGCACGCGTATTTACAATGCTATGTGCCGAGTTACTCGAAGTGTCAGCAACGAATTCCATACATTATTGATAATATGTAATGATGCTGCCCTTTTAAGCTGTAGATATCGTACGAAAATCTAAAAATAGCGACCGATCGTGGAATCGCCGACGCAGAAGTGGACAAATGAACTCTGAAACGCTTTCGCATCGGGGTCTAATTCTTATATTAACATAGAAGCGCTTCGCATAAAAGCGCACCGAGTTCCGAGCGTATTTTGATCGCAAAATATTGCTATGCGCAGCGGAGTCTCGTAATGAGGTCGATGGAAGGTATTCGTTTGCATATTTTGGTGACAAAGTCCGACGGCGGATCTGAGTGGGACCAGAGTCTGATTATGGAAGTGATTCAGCGTGGGCGAAAATACCTTCAATAGTGAAGTAATAACTGTCCGATTTTCTACTTTCTCCTTTCCTTTTGGAAGAAATCCTCATCTCTGATTTCAACTGAGATAACGTCAAGTCGATAGTGAGCGCTCTTCAGGGTCATCAGAGATGAAAATGTCGGCTTCACGAGAATATCTTACCGAAAAGACGCAACTCCGACCACATATTCCCAATTGAGCTGCTGCGTCCGAAAAGACTAGTTTTTAGCCGTCCCGATGACACTGGCAGTGGGCATATAAAGATCGATGCAAGTACTTGTTTTCCTTAAATGAGATTTCTTGACTTCAGGTGGGAAGGAAAAATAGTACCAATTGATCTTGTAGGTGATGCGTGTCGTTACTTTTTTATATAACGCTGGAAAGAAACGGGCCGTAAAGTTTATTGTAGCAGCACGTTAGTGACCAATACATTTACGAAGTACTCTTAGTGTATGATAAGAAGTTTCTCACTACGAGTTTTCTCGATCCCTATAGCAACAAAAATGCGAGGCTAATATAAACGAACTATTCACATTTTTTAGTTTTTTGTATCTACATTTACTCCGAAAACAGCCTACCGGATTTTGCCATGGCGAATGCCACAGTGAATATTTAGTATTTTCGTAGGATATTTGAATTTTTCTCCTAACGTCGCGAATAATTCTTTGTTTCGGAAGAAAAACATCCATTATGAATCATCGGCCTGTGTTATACCAACTACTTGCGTTCTCCCAAAGAACTTGGACATTACTTGAGATATAACGATTAAACCCGCATTCTGAATCTTTCAATTGTTCGGCGATGTGAAAAGTTTCCGTCATTATCCGTTACGTCAAAAAATGTTCAAACTCAAAGGGGTGGAATCTGAAGGAAGTTGTACGCAGAGAGTATCAAGGTAAACTCAAATTCTGAACCACTTTTTAGATTGATTCAATTTTTACGCATTGTACTTCCTAAGAAATAACTTTTGCTACATTTCCTTGAGCTTGTGAGATATTTCCTGAGCGCAGGAGTACTGAGTAATGCAAGTTAAATGTAAGAAAGAAACGCTGACCTGTAGGAGCCGGTGAGGGCATCTTAATTCATTCTCTCAGTTGATGAATTCCCTACGCTTTTGCCTTGTCTTCACCTCTCGCCCACCGTTTAGCGGGTCACGCGCGGGCGAACTGGACCATGCGATCGCCTCTGTCGTCTTCATCAACTTTCTTCGTCCATTCTTCATCTTCCATACCTCACACTATCAACTCCACCGGCCGTGACCTCTAGAGTCTCGAATCTTTAGCGACTCCACCTTAGCGGGAAAGAGGGAGTGATTTATTGCCTTCACATGCTAATCGGAGAGCACAGAGGAGGACGAAATTATGGGATCTTGGAGTAGTTTACTCGTTCGCCTCTCATTGTGGCGGGCCCATAAACATGCCTCCGTGCTGCTCGAAAAAAATGTGGAAAACGCGGACGATTAAGGGGAATGTTTTTTTTTATACCGCGAGTCCCGAGTCCTTTAACTGAATCAGCTAACAGAAACTTGTGATTGCTATAATTTTTAAATCAGCGAGGAAATAGATGGAAAATTTACCTCGGGCCCTTCTGGTATTTCCTGTGCATGGTTTAATTCATTAGAATATAAGAGAGTAAATACACAAAGGAATAAATATATGTAAGAATAAATAAACATAGAGATCAGTATATACTTATGTATAAGATTATCTAAGGATAAGGTTGAATCAAATAAATGTAGCAAGGGCCGTAGTGAAGGTGGGGGCTACAGGGGAACGTGCCCAGGGTGCATATTCATTGGGGTGAGTTTTGTTGTTGTAATTAGTCGAAATCGAAAATTTCTGTCGTCTCGGGAATCCTCGCGAATTTTATATACCAATTTCGAAGTTGTAAATTAAGCTGTATTTAATGTAAATGAAGTGGAAATGGAGGTTCCTCTATGAAACTTATTATAATGTATAAGGTTGATTGCGAGAAGTGAGAGTTAATGGAATAAAATTTGCAATTTGAAATACTACCTCTATTCGGTGAGAATATAGAGAGAAATCGTCCTACTGTTTTTAATGAAGAAAAAATAAATTTGTGAAAAAAATGCAGACAGAAGAAAAAAGACAGACATTATCAGTTTTGGCAGTTAAGTTTTGCCGACTGACAAGTAATTAGTACTTCAGTGGCCTCGAGTAAAACTTTTGGTTGAGGCGAAATTGTGAATTTGTCATGAAATGCATTTTGAACTCTCTGAAATTACATAAGGCGTATTCACTTCTTAAAATATGTTTCTCTTTATAAAACAGCTACTTTAATGTATTTAAAAGGGATAAATTAAAAGGGATTAATTTTAAAATTTTCGATTTAAGTAAGGTTTTTGATAGTAAAATGTTTCTTCTTATATATATTTATTTTTTTTAACCATCGTTTCTCATTTTTCACATCAGACGAAAATTTTCATTCACGCGTGTGAAACCATTCATCAAAATATTATTTTACCTTTATCTACAAAGGCTCCGCGAGGTTGGGTTTTCAGGATTAAACCTCCCCCCACCCGAAGAGGGTTAAATTCTTTAAGAAATATATCAATCTAGTTCCCCAATCTCAGAAAGATCAATCATTTTGCTACATAACCGAGTAAAACTCCTCGTTTTCTTTCCATTTGATGTTTTTAAGGGGAATTTTTTAACATCTCTTGTAAGATATAGCGTTCGTGATTATACCGGCCCCTGTGATGTAGGCATATTTTTGTTCTCTAAATGTCTTGAACCTCATAGAAATATCCTGGCTGCGCTACTGACAAAGGTTGCAAATATTTTAATGGTTCGGTTTTCATCAAGTTTTGTTCAATAAAGCCAAACCATATTTAGGAAAATATCAGGTTACTGATGTTTGTAAATGTAATTGATAAGTCAGTAATTTAGCGATTGACAAAATTCACTAGTTATTCAAATTACCCGTTTTTAGCGGTACAATCTCTGAAAGTAGAACGAAATTCACACAACAACGATTGTAAATTATTTATTTGTGTTTGTTCCCGACGTCGAATATTTCAACCACAATTCAAGTGCTTAACACATTCTTTGAATGTCTTTGTAGACAGAAAGTGACGCGCTGAAAATGACAGCTCTTTTTATACATAGCTAAAAGCTCTTTGGCACGTGTAAATGAAGCATACCTTCCGTTTGATCGTACATCAATCTCATGGTAGTTTGAAGGATAATATTCAGATAATATCGATAATTTTACTCTGAAGTTTGATCGACTGGAGATGTGTGAAACTTGTTTATTTAAATTAGCTGGCAATCGCGTTGCTATGTGGAGTACCCGAGACAACTAGTATTTTTCTTAATAAAATGATTTTTGGTGTCAGACGTGCTGCATAAAGGGGAACTGCTATTTATAAACCGATTTCTGCGTGGTTGTTAAAGGGATAATAGACTTGTGTTTACGTTTGTTTCGTATTTTAAGCTTTTACTTTCTGCGAGTTGTTTACACGTTAATTAAACGTTGAATAACAAGTTACCGTTATGGAAGAAAGTAATTTACGAGGAATATAAAATACCCAATAAACACTCTTAATTAAATGGAATGATCTGTTACGTGGGGCTCGATTATACAGGCAGTTAGGGATTAATAAAGAGTGGTTTATGCATATGCACGTTTTAACTGCATTCTTCCAGTGTTTAAAAATCATGACTCGGTAAATTAGACGAAGTATATGATTTCGTACTAGTAAATAAGAACTTCGAAAATGGGTAGTTATAGGAAAAGGCTGGAATTAGCATTTACAGAGTGGGCGGTGGCAATCCTTTGCCACCCACCGAAATTGCAGGGCATGCTTCGTATCAATATGTTAGCACGTAGAGTTTTATAGACACCCTTCTTTTTACGATCTTTCACAAACAAGATTTTTCTTCTCGGGACGTAATTTATTCCAGAGACCATGCGAAACACTTGGACAAACATACCGTCGATTACAGCAACCGCTCAAGAGAGTTTTCGTACAAAAGCTCGTTTAGGTTCCCGCAGTACATTTTTATTGCCACCCTGAACAATACCGGCTTCAAATACGAGGCCTCCTTGGGGCAACATTGACTCGCCATCTAAACTGTTGGCCAGTTGGGAGTACGCTTCAATAATATAATCCTCGATCACTTTGGTTGAAGATGCATTAGCCTCAAGAGCAATCTGTTACTTGATTCATCTCATTTGCGCTTCTATAGATGAGTATCTCAAATATCTTGATAATCATATCTTAGTGCAACATCTTGTCCATGGGACGTTCAAGAGCAGCACATTTCTATTTCTAAGTTGGTTGTTTGTAAAACTTTCGTATATTCACGTTTTGACGTCCGATTGTTGGCTGCGTCACGAGCTATTTATTTTAAAATGTTTTTCCCTAAATATTATTTTCTAACAAAATGAAATAATAATGAAACAGAGATAAATTAGATCTAATATTTTAAAATATATGTAATTTAAGGGAAAGTAATGAAAGTTTACTTCAGCAACCAACAATATCCGATTTTGGTATCATTTTTGTTAAAATACAATTAACTGGTGTTCTTTAGTCTAAAACGTCGTGACTCATCCCATCCAGATATCTTACCCAATTTTTGGGTACTACGAAATTTTAAACCATTACTTTCACGTTAGGAATACCAGTATGACTCATATATTCTTCTATGTTATGCTCAAATCCTGTGTGTGTGAAATTCAGCCTTGTTTCCAAAAATAAACGATGTAACTCTGATTGGGAAATTGCTTAGCATGCTGCATATCTCAGAGTTCGTTGCCCGAAGAAATTGATTTTACAGCATTGATCCATTCAAAATTCCAAAGAACTGTTATGAGGATCGTTTCTCGTGATAGAAACTAAACACATGTGTGCCGGCCATAAAAAAATGGTTCGTGAGGGGAAAAAACAGCCGAAGGCAGAAGACCTAACAGCGTGTTTAATCGATGAATTCGGATTTCGTGAATAGATATCAACGAACTCCGCGAAAAATCCTTTGGATGAGAAGATCTGTCAGTTGATAACCTGTAAAGAGAGCCAAAATGATCTACGTATTCTTTTTGTATAGACGACTTTCCCTCTCGTGAGGGTAAGTAATCAGTAAACGAAGACAAGCCGCTTCATTGAAATAGTCAATGAATTCGGTGGAGAAGGGAGGTTTTATGTAGAAGTATACTAGAAATAGCTCCGTAAAAAAAGACAGTGAGGAAATGTTGTGTTTAGGAAAAATGTCCAAGCAATAAAAAATTGAATGCTTTAAGTTTTATTCAAAGAAAATCACGCTCCTACTTTCAGTTAGTCCTTTCTTCATCTCAACCTCCGTCATTTCCATACTTTTCAACTGTTTCAAACCACTCAAACTCTGCTTCTCCTCACCCCTGGTTTAGCCTCCATTACGTCTGTGAGAATTATCTTCTGATGAATTTCTAGTAAAGATTTACGAACAATTCATCTCAGCCGGTTTCTTCCTATCCTCGTTGGTAGAGGTTCTTATTGGATATTTGCTCAGATTGCTGTGCAAGCTTGCATTCCTTACAGAATCTCTTTTCGTTAGTTCTTCTTTTAGTTTCTTTCTTTACTTTTCTTAAAAATTTAATTTTTGCCGCTGTTATTTTACTATCCTTTCTATTCTTAATAAGCCAGCTTGTAGACCCATTCATATGATACGAGGAAGAAAAAGTGCAGTAGAAAATTAATGATGGTAGATAATGGTGAGGGCGTTGAGTTTTGTTAAACAAGGGAGCAAGAGATGTTTATGTAGTCAGCCAATGGAAAGTACGTCCCTTAAATAAAAGAAAAGGGATAAATTGACAAACTTTGAAGCCTGAGTTTTCACTCTGCTCCCTTTTCCTAGGTTAAAATCAGTGATTTACACAAACAAATGGTTTGTATAGGTAATTATACACCATATATTTGTCACCATCTGATTAGAAAAATGAGAACAGGTGAATCTCTTTCAACCAATACCTATTACTAAAATTACGAAGAAAATATTGTATGTACAAAATGGAACATATCTCTAGGCCTTGGGGCTGAAGTTACCTATACCCTTTTCCTTTTCCCTCATTTACTACTATCGGACGTGAACTTTTATTCCCATGACCTCCGTTGACCTCCTCGAGGGCTTTCAGAGTGCAGGTAAAAACCAAAGAGTGACGGAGGAAGAGTGTGGTAATCCAACTCTTCTATATTTCAAAAGCGAGGAGAAATTTAAGGTCCACCCCCGCTGCTCGGCACGACCCCAATGGCCCAATATTTCACCTCCCGCCGCATTCCCGTGAATGGGAAAGATAGCTTTGGGCAGAAGGGGTTCGCATTGTTGCCGGTTTTCCCTCGGTGTCTTTCTAAGGGATCGCATAGAAAAAGCCCACTTCTATGAGGGCGATGACGGCATCTAGGAATCACAATATAGAGAACCGCATCTGTCAGTTGGAGTGTCGACTCTGAGGATTTTATCGCCTTCCTTTATTGTGGTGGATGAAGAGGGAGTGGAGGGCTTTTTTTCTAGTCTTTTCTTGAGGTCTGTTTCCGCTGTGAAATTGACTGCGACGATGGATGATGGGAGGACAGCTTTGATGAGGAATGACCATTTCCAACGCGGTGTCGAATAAGTTGTCTCATCCAGGGTCAATTTTAACAAGATAATAGGAAAATTATACTCTTACGAGGCAGAAAAACTGAATGATAATGCCATGCTTGCCTCGTTTCCGGTGAAATATCGTGGTGAATGACAAAAAAAAACTTTTGGGTCACATGGTAAACGAGGCTCATTTTGAGCGTTGGTTGAAGGTGATTGTGAACATTTCTCTTAAATACTGCTCCACGCGTTTAAAGAGGATTTCTGCTGTCTTCAAGCTAAATTTGATAAGTTATTCTTGAAAGGATTCATACAATGGGAAATAACATATGTCGAGGATTAGTAACCAAACGTGAAACAGTAAATATTTGAAATTTCTAATGTCCTTCTATCCCAAGGTATTGCGTCTTCTATTTCCAGTTCCTATGATACCTTCATCTCACTCTCAACGGTAGCATGTTTAATAATCCATTATATTTTGAAAATGCATTATGCTAAGAGCCTCTTGCTTCTGGATGAGCATTCGGGAAAATTGAAAAATAACTCGGATAAGACTTTTCATTTCTCCTCAACCTCCGTGGGCCTTCTTTTAGCAAAAATTTTATTTTGCGTGTTAAAAATAATTTTACTAAAAGTTGCATTGGCAACATTTTGAAAAAAATGCTCCAAGGTGGAATATATTATGCTTAATTTTGAGGAAAACTATTGTTAGATTAGTAACGTACTTTGTAATTTCCACAGAATTTGAGGATATTTTGAATTGTTTTTTTATTGCTATTTAAGTTATTAAGCTAGTAAAAGATTACCACATGGCTCAAGTGTCCTACTCGATGACAACTGAATTCCATTCGAATCACTCAGGGAATAAATTTGTACATACAACAGGGAAAATACTATTATAATATTAGTGGATTATATAGAAAAATGCTCAGAATAATCAAAATGGCATTCTTATCGCAAATGTGCCCTCGGATACACGAGTTGATACTTGGTATTATCTCTTATCGGTTGACATCATCGTCCCGATTTACATGTAAATGAGTCGGAATAACAAGTACGTTTCTTTTTCCTTCTTATATTGTCTTTATTATCTTATCTTACTCATAGAATTCAGAATCACAACTAAACCAGTTGAGCTGATAGGAGTTCATTACGAAATCGCTCGCAATAATTATGCAGAAAGAGAAAGTACGAACTCAAAACTGACGTCTCATGAATTTCTTACGAAGGTATGCAACGATGCCAGCAAAGCTTTTTATTGACTTATGGACTCGGGATGAATGTGAGCGTTTCAATGTAACCCTACGTCGAAGAGTAAACATGTAGGAATTTCTGCAACTCAAGATTTCGTGTCTACCATATTTGACGCAGCATTTCATTGAAGAAATTCATTAGCGCGTAATTTTCAAATTGATTAAGGATTGTCAAAACCGAAGGAAATGTATTTTTAGAAATCGAAGAATAGAGGGTTAGTAAATAGTCACTGCACATGAATATTAAAGATGGAGTTTTTTACCGGGTTATTTCCTCCCATGCCAAGAATAGTGTAGCAGGCGTTAAAAAACGTGGCTCAATATTTCAGGACATCCTTTGGAGTTCGTGAGACACCATGAATACCAAGGAGTTACGCTCAGTGGTAGCTTTTCCTTCAAAAACATATTCAAAGCATAGTAGGAAGGCGAATGGGATGCAAATGTTAACCATTTGGATTCTGAGGGGTTGATCATCAAGAGTAAATTAAATAGCGTACTCTTCCCTAATTCAACCTCTCCTCGAGTATGTCTGCGCAATTTGGGATCTTCACGAAGTAGGATTAGTCTCCGATCTTGAGACGGTCCAACGTAGAGCGGCTAGGTTTATCAAGGGAGATTTTAGATTCGACTGTAGAGTTCCGGCTATGACTTTGCATAGCGAAAGAAGACTTGATTACCGACGTAAGTTATTGGAAAAGTTTATCACAACAGATCTCGTCGACGAGGTAGCTGATATTGTTACTCCAGTTAGCAACGTGCGCGAGCTCCGAAAGAAAACCATGAAGCGATTCAGGCACGTGATTGCCAGGATGGATAGCTACTTCTTGTCGTTTTTCCCGCGAAGTATTAGAGCAGCTAATAGTTGTTAGGATGTGATAGGATTATTGGTGTTTTTACACCCCCTGCCGCGATCTACTGGCGGCTTGCAGGGTTTTAACGTAAATGCAAATAGTCTCAGAAATACGTATCAAAAATTTACCTCGATTCTCAAAATATAGTTATCTTCTAAAGAATTCTCAATTTAAGTATGCGGCTGGAAAAGGGATTAAACAACTTTCCGAATTAAGTTAATTTCTGTAATTTAGATAAAGATAAGTAGTACGAAGTATTAATTATTTGTGTGAATTGAAAATTATCACTTTCGATGAATTTATGTGAAAAGTAAAGAAAGCAGTTCATAGTTGGTGTATCTCAATAAATAATTTTTGTAGGGGGCTATTTACAGAAGAATTTCTTACAATAATAATAATAATAATAAATACTAGCAAGAACTACAGAAAATAACTAGAGTGTACATAAATGAATCTGGAATATAATGGTTTGTATAGGTAATTATACACCATATATTTGTCACCATCTGATTAGAAAAATGAGAACAGGTGAATCTCTTTCAACCAATACCTATTACTAAAATTACGAAGAAAATATTGTATGTACAAAATGGAACATATCTCTAGGCCTTGGGGCTGANAGTGTACATAAATGAATCTGGAATATATTAACCATAACAGCTCTTAAGAGATAATCTAATTTAAAAGGAGAATCGTTCAAACATACAATAAGTTGTCAATAATCGTCAGGCGATAACACATCGGAAAGGCTGCTAACCGCTGAACAAGATATCGCGCAACTTCCTCATAGATATCGCATGAGCATTCGGAAAGATACACATAACCGATTTGATAACAGATAAGAGAGAATCAGACATCTGAGACCGATGACTCACCTTCTGTTTACACCCGCTTGTCTACCGACTCCAACCAGCTGAACTATGCCTCATCACTCTACTAAAAAACTAGTAAGTTCAGCAGCGGAAAAGAAAAGTAATACTTGGCTCCTCAAACATCACGGCGAAAGTCACGGCAATCATCATAACTAACGCAAGCAACTCTATTTTTATAACCTGAACATAAGGCTCTATTTGCCTAATTGTAATAATAGTGAACCTTTTTCAATTTTTGCATCTGCCACAAAAGTGTAAGTTGGTGTAGGCGTTGTGCAAAGAATTATAACAATAACCAATATTAGAATGTATGTTTATCCACAACTTTGTGGTATCTCTCCATAATGAGATAGGAATAAAGAAGTCGCGTAGAAGTTATTTTTATTCCTCTCTCGTGATATCAGTACTCAAAATAAATGGATTTGTTAGCACCCTTAAATTCGTGATGATCCATTTCAGCCATAATTCATGCTGCGCGAGACACTAAACAATCTCTTCCAATCTACGTAAGACACGGGAAGGAAAGATTTTCTTTACCTTTGTTATTTCGCAAAATCTAAATATTTCGCAATCGCGTAGAGAATAATTATAAGCCACGGATTCATCTGTTAGCCTTAAAAAGTAACAGAGGGAGAGGAATCCGATCTGCGGATTGCTTACATTATAGCCGAAGTGCAGTGGGGAAACTATTGCTTAGTGTTTCGATGCAAATGGCATGAGACAGCGATGACTGCCGAGACCTAAACAGGGAGCTTGTACAAGAGATCGCCCCCGCTCTCCTTTCGCAAAAAGGTAACGATCGCGAGGAGGACGTAGGGTGCCAATTACGGAGCGCGTGCAATCACTAACACGCAAAAGCGGAGAGATCACACACAAAAATGCATGAAATCTTGTGAGAGAATACATCAGACAAAATTTCAGAATAGAGTGCGATTTTATTTTCAACAGTTGTCTCAGTAGTTGTCAAGATCTATTATTCTGCTGTCACGATAAAAATGTGTATGCCTCCGTGGTGGTTTTGTAAGAGTTATTAATATTATTAACTCATCGCATCGTGAGTAATATTTCGGAAGCTCCGAAAAGATCTAACGGATATGTTCGGAAGTTGCTTACAGGGTGCTGTACATACTTTTCTTAGTGTTGTAAGGGATGACTGAGATGAAAAATTCTGAAGATGGAGTGGAATGACTATAAGGAATTTAAAATTTGAGCCATACAATATCCAAGGGAGAGACGGGGTGTGTCAAGCGAAATTGAAAGACATTTACCATCAACTTCGCTACAAGTTTATTACTTGCAACGATATCGCTAACGTTGATTTATCAAATTAAATACGGTCATAAACTTATAATTTCCTTTGGGAAATAAAAAAAGGATCGTTTTACTGATTTTATTTTATTAAAATGAATTTGGAATCAAATACAGTCTATATGCTTGATTTGAGAGCTTCTCCAAATATTTTTATGAAAATGCAACCAAATAAACGAAACTATGGTTACTTCAGCAAAAAGTAAAAGAGAAAGTCAAAATCTGAAACTAATTTCGACGAATGACTGTAAGCTTAAATTATGAAGATGCTGACGAATCACTGTACTTCGCGTAATTTATTCTGTGGACTTATAAAAGTAGTACCTACACTTTTTGTCAGTGCGTACATACCTTCAGCAGATAGTTTGTAATTAAATACTACAAATTCATGGTCTAATCTGTGAGTTCTCATTTTAAATCACTTATATGCAAGTGATTATTAGAATATTTATAAAGGAAATGATTTAAAATGATTAGCGTTGAGATTGATGGAATCGAATTTTATGGAATGAAGTTAACCTCTGTCGATTTTTATGACCATAATAATCTGAGAGTTAGTCATCCAACCCACTCTTTCTCTTACCTAAAATCCATAAAATGGCTTTTGCTAGAGATTTTGACCTTAATCGTGAATAATCTTAGGTATGAAAATCCGAGCGGTGTCACTAAAATCCTTGCCGCATGTTTAGCGACTTTTCTCCCCGCCTCCGTTTCTCATCTCTTCCATATTTTACCTTCGTTGTCATTCTGCGCCTCCTTGCTCTTGTTTTAAGGGCGTCAGCAGAGAGCAGCCGAAAGACCAAATTACCAAATACCCTTGGGCGGATACTATCTCTCAGGCTCATTAAAAATTCATTTAACCACTTCCCAGCAGACATAGGCAGACTAGTAAATCATTTTCTTACCCTTAGTACCCTGCTGGGAATTATACACAAGTTTTACCGAAAATGAAAAAGCTCAAATTATCTCTTCATCTACTTTCCCTCTTTCTTCTCTTATTTTACAAGTAAATACATTCTCGTATTCAGTCCGTCTCAGGAAAAAATAAGCATTAGAAGCGAACTTAGTTAATAGTCAAAGTGAAATTTACGCCACCGTTCCCAACGTTTACAGTACCTACTCCTTAATTATGATTATTTAACGAAGATCAAGTACTATACATCAATATGCAAGCCATAAACTAGTAAGCCTAAACTGTGTCTCGCTGAAAGCACATAACCTTCAGAGTAAAATGATGAAATTGTGCATTTCTCACATCTACTATGGAGGCTATGCTGACCGAGAGCTAACGTCTGCCAAAGCCACTATTTTGAGTTATACTCGTCTGGATTCGGATCTAATTACCATTCCTCGATCTCAGCTGTGTAACTAAATTCCATTCCCATCCTTGCCATTTGCTCGGTATAGTAGTCTTTTCTATAGCATTTTGACGAAATTTCGTGGGCGGCCTTCCACACAAAGCCTGCTACGAGAACAAGGAATTGTCTACGATAATTATGAAAAACGGTGGAGGGACGATGAAGAGATCCTAAATATTTTCCAATTATCACCTTGAATATTTAGCAAAGGAATATTCTTAGGATCTGTAACTTAGTCTCTTTTCACATGGCAAACTAAGTAAATAATCGACCGTTGAAAGATTCAGCACGGCCTTATGTCAGAATGTTGAGCTGATATAACCTCACGAGATTGGCATAAAGCGTGGAAATATTTTTATGATTCACCTGCAGTGTGCCGATAAAATGTATCTCTCATAGCATCGAGATTCGTTTAGCAGCAGATATATGTTAATTAGCAAACCGTTGCGAAATAATTAAGCTATTCATAATGCGTGTCGTTGGAAGAATGCGGGCAAAACGAAGTTTAGCTCGGAATTCTTGCGTAAGGCGGCTTTTCTAAGGCTGCCTTCTATCGAGATAGTGAGAGTTAAGTTCTCTATTTTCTCAATATTTTATTAGCAAGTTCCATTTTCTTACCTGTTAATTACTCGGCTTCGTATGAAAATTATGGATCGAAAAACTTCATGTTTCGAAAGTAAACCAACGAGTGGGTGCTAAGTAAAAGAATTCGGCGAATAATAAACTCGTGCGCTTGGGATATTTTTATAATTTAGTTTATAATTACCTGTCCCTCAAGATAATTAGAATTCTAAGAATATGGAAACTATGGAGCAATAGATCAGCATGTTTGAAATTGCGCCGAATCTCTCTCTCTCTCGTCTTCCTTTAAGGAATGTCCATCAGCTGTCATCTCCTGCAGTCTGCAGTACACTCAAATGCACAGAAAGTTTGCAATGTTGTCTGCTCCTTTGACGGCTGCCTCATATCATCCTCAAGAAGTCGTATGATGTTTGGTTCATTTGGTCTCTTCGATGACAATCTACTCATACCATCCCACGATGCTGGGCAAGAAAGCTAGGCGTTGAATGGGTTGGAGAAGAATTCATTCCAGATCTATAGATAACGGGGCTTTTATTGATCTTATTCTTATGATTTGTGCCTCAAAGTCCACATCTCTTGCCACGTTTGCAGATTAAATAAAGACAGAGACTGTTATCTTACAATATTATTTTTCGCCGGATTAGGTCTGACAGTAGAGAGTTGGTGAATATTCCATCGGCGTCCATTCGCGCGTGCTTTAGAAAAAGATATTTTATATCCATACTTTAGATGCGGTTCTTGGAGTTGAAGAGTATTCTGGGAAGTTTTGATGTTTAAAACCCTTAAGTTTAATATCTGATAAGAGCGTTCCATTTTCAAAGAATCTCAGCTGGGTTCCCGCGCTCGTTTTATTACGACCTGGCCGCTTCTGAAATTCAGCCTTGCATTTTATTACTCTTAGCTTCCCTTACACTCCAGTGAAAACAAACATCACGATTACTTTCCTCGAGCATGTTTCCTCTTAGGAGCATACGATATGCGCAACCACATCTTTAAATGGAACCACGCGGAAGGGTGGTGCGTGACAGCTCCTCACGAAAAGGAACGTGGTCCGCTATTGTCAAGTAATGTGGCATCTTGAAGCCGCTCTAGCTGTCTTTCGAATTTGCATCGTTCCTCGACGCTATGCCTTCAGAGGTTAGTAATTTTACGACATTTATTCAAATAAATAAATGTTAACGATTTATAAATCAACCCCGCATGTAGGAGTGGATCTAGAGACTATGCTCTGGTGTTTAAAGGTGACATCCTCTTATACTTAAAGTAGAAATAATCTTAATGCTGCTACTGTTAACCACTATGGAAACTATTTAGCAACGATAATTATAATAAATATAAAATGACTATTTAACTCATTCCCTCCCTGTTGTTAGTTTGCGTTCTTCATCACATGCTCGACTAATCACTTGCCCTTAAAGGGGGAGAGTGATCGTCTCCTTTCTAATCCACATACTTTCAAACTAGACATAAACGTCAGTAGTGAAACTGCGAATATTTTAACAAATTTACACGGAACATCATTCCTAATTGATTATTGATATAAGCTTACTATATCACATTTTGAGGTATACTTTCTTTAGGTATAAATTTTCTTCATGGTTTTACAAACATTTATTCTTATTGAAATGGATGCGACAAAAATTGCAATTTAGTGTTCTGCACTTAAAAGTGGCGTATTCAAACGCTATGGATTTAAACCATAGTTGCTGATACCGGCATAATATTAATCTCGAGTTAAATTAAATACTAATACTAAATGAGTCTTGGTGTAATGTATAAAAGTAGGCAAAATGAATTATGACTTATGTGAGCTTTTTGTCTTATAACCTAGGTAAATTTATTATGCATGCACTATGAGTAGTAAATTTCACCTAAATAGCTGCAGTAATTCACACATAACACACCAGTCCTCATTTTAATCTGAACATCCAAGTCAATATCCATTAGATATCAATCTATTTTAGTGGAACTCTATTTCATTCGGCGATGTACTGGAACTTTGCCAATTACTCGTAGTTAATTTTCAGAGATTTAAAGGTGTGGAGAGAAAGTGCTGCAGCCTATCTGGTTTCGTATTAAGTAATTATTCTCTCTTTCGAATGATTTTCAAATGAGAATTTTTAACTTATTGAGAGTTTTTGCAATGTTATCTGAATTTAAGAATCGTGCAAATACTAATGAAAATTCTTGAAAGAAAAGTCTCATAAACCTATGAAAGTGATTAGAACTTTTTCAATGCGACTACCTATTTATTTACCGAAGGAACGCAGAAACATGGTGTAGATGGTAGTTCACAAATGCCTCAATTCGTCCACGTGAACATGTTTGTGCGTCTAAAAAAGACTTATCTGTATTGAGCTCTTAAGAACGATGAAAATAAAAACGCATACCTATTTTCTATTCGAGTGATATCTCCGAATTGTAAGTTTTCTGAAATTCACTAACTGAATCGTTCCGCATCGGATGCATTGGTTTTATTCTTGGTGTTGGCTACGTTAATGATTTTTTTTCACTCGCACTGAAACAAGGTATTTCAAACAGGCTATAAATTAATAATTTCCTTGAGAGTTCATTACTCCACCTGAGAAATAATACTATTAGAATGAAAGCCTTTGGATCTCTCTGCAAATGATAGCCCATTGACAGAACTAATACAAGTTCGTAATACATAGAAATTTTAAAAGTCGTTTCGTAGTAATTAAGATTTAAGTATTCATTTACTTTAATGCCAAGAGTTTCGTTTACCATTTATCAGTGATACTAAATTAACCATCGTGGATTTAAATTTTTATCTTCACACCATGTCACGGTGAATCATGTTGATATTCCTCAGCAATTCTATTCTAAAAGAGCTTATTAGCAACATTACAGAAAGAGGCTAAGAGAAATTAAGCAGAATCAATGAAATTTATGCTATCCATTGAACTCTTTTTAGCTTTTGAAATATGAATCGGAAATCGCAAATAATTTTAAGAATAAATACTATTCTGTCACTCTACAAAACTAAAGTAATGGGCGAGATTGAGTTATAGTACACATATTGTACGTTTGTTCAACAACATAGCATTAAATAAATAACAACATTAAAACAAGGGTAAATTTTGAGAAAGTAAAAATAATCGGTGAGGTTACTTTGGTTGTTATACTCGTGTTACTTAGATTTGAGTAGTCAATGGTAGTTAATGGAGTGAACATACTAAATAACCCACGAAGACTACAAACAACGAAGCTTTTCCGCGTTTCTCTTCCTTTACCGCGCAATTTTCCCTCATTTGTGTAGATAGTACACAATTATAGGAGCAGCGTACACTGAGAGATTGCTTTCCACTTTATACAGCTTAGTTTCCATTTTTTATCTTAATCGATCTCTCGACCGTAGTCTCAAGGTCACGGTCGGACCCCGCATCTTCATGATAATTTTCACTTTCTACCTTAAGAATTACGCTGAAAAAGTAAAACTTTTCGTCGTCTGAAAGGGAATATTTTCTTTGCCTTTAATTCTATCCTTCGTCGTAACTATTTTCTACCTTCGAAACTTGATTGATAAAATATTTAGTGTCTGATATACTAGGTTGGAAACACTTATTGTTTGCATACTTATTGCAAAGAAACTTTATACCAACAAAGTCTAATATTTATAGGCAATTATTTCGAGAGAGCCTATAAATTTCAAAATAAAGAGGTTGTGTTAGTTTCCTCCATAAAAAAATCAAATGAATGAATCAGTTTGAATAGCTTGATCGAAAATTCATGTTTTAGCCAATAGGTTAGCTCTCCATCTACGCTCTACGCCTTGCGAGGTTTTCCTATCCATAACTGAGCCATTTAGCCTTAAGGGTTCAAGAAGGCACTGGAAAAACTTCCTCTCTCATCCATTTACGTAATAAATATATCAGAGTTCGTTTGAATTTCTGAATACGATAGCGCCATACTGCTCATTCGTTTCTTTATCGTCCACTAAACCATCAGGAGATAAGCTCAGATTTCCTCCAATTCCTCCAGGAATGAGAAGTGTCCTGGCCAGCAAATCACTTTCCTGTCTCGCCCCGTTTTCAAAATACCATCTGCCACTCGCCTCCTCTTTCTTTTGCTCACCTCCCGCCGTCATAAACAAAGGCGTCCACCCTTTCCTCCGTGGCCCACGCTTTTCCCAGGAGGAAACGCCGCGAATGGCCCTTAATGGGTTTCAGCGGAGGGCACTGGCGGCAGTATTTCACCACTCGTTAGAGGGATCTCACTGGTGAGAGAAAGAAGTCCTAAAGATATGGTCCAGACATTGCGAATCTCTCCTCTTCATCTCCTTCCCTCTTTTCCAGTGATCCACGTGACAGTTGGACAGGGATGGTTTAATACCACAACACCGTACACCTGAGTCCTTAAAAGTAAGAGGCAATGCCTTAACTCAATGTCCAACCCTTCCTTAGCTTTTCCCAAAAAAGTGCAAGGATCTTTTTTTCTGTGTGGTCTGACATTTGTGTATGCGAACGGTCTTGAATATTCTCCTTGAGTAGTTGTTCTGTATGGGAATCGTGCGCTTGATAGAACCCGCCGATTTTAAGTTATGTCTAATTATCTTGCGAAGCGTTGATGCCATTTCGAAATAAGATTGAAAGTGCTAAACTGATTTAGTGATTATAAATGTGAATTTATTAATCATAGACTGCGCTCTAACTCTTGTGGCGTTAATTGCCACCCGTAGCTCGAATTTCAGAATTGATATTCACCTATTTAGAGGTTATACGCATGTAATCACATGTCGGGTCTCCCTATGTGGATCTTTGGTTGCTTTACTATTTATAGAAATTTATTCCTCAGAATGTTTGTGATTTTAGAATAAGTTTCACAGGTTAACTTAATAACTGAGTCAACCATGCTTATTGGGTTAAATGTCTAACACGGTTCACGATACAAAAGTCTTTCGACTGAAAGATACTTCTACTTACTAATAGATACTTCCGTAGGGATCCACAAACTAGAATATGGCTTGGTATCATAACTCCTAAAATTAATTAGTTTTATTTCTCTTTTATTACAGGTAAATATTAGAAGCAGTTCATGGTGATGGACCTCTTGTGACGTTGATACCGTGAGTTTAAATTTCTGTAAACCGTATATCGGTGTTGATTAAACCTTCAGATTCTTTATCTTTGTCAAATAGACAAAAGTTACCTACCCTCAAAAGTTCGAGTGTTTCCATGATTTTACTTTGCCAGAAGAACTTCAAATAAATTATTACCGTTATTTAACAATGAAGACAAAGATAGAGCGACACATAGTTTGCGTACTTTGATATTTGAAAATCGAAAGGGTAAATTTCTTCCGTAAAAATACAATTGCTGAAAAGTTTAACAAATATGATTTCTGCTAGAAAGGAACCTAATTTCCAATGATCTCTAAGAACGTCATACTGTTCAATATTAGAGTGCGAAAATATGGAGAGATCGTTCACTGGAGCTTTTATAAGTAGGTTTTAATTTACTTTGTAATGCAGAGAAAAGAGTTAACAATGGATCCCTTACTTCTGGAAACTTTTTCAATTGGTCCTATTTTAAAGATAAATCCAGATTGCCGCATTTCCTCCCGAAAAAATTACTGTAACTTGTTTTGAGAATGTTTTGCTAAAATTAGAGTAATTTGAGCGGATTTATAAAAAAACATACATTTTTGGTTCCAAATAAGCATCAAGAAATTTATTTATGCCTCCACACGTTCTATAGTAATAACGGCTGAATGAATCACCTTGATGACATCGAAGCATTTAAGGGATTGTGAATTCCACAGAATTATCTCTTTTTTATGGGAGTGTACGACAAAACCATTCTTGGAATGCGACTTTGAAGATCATCATTTCAGGTCCGTCCTTGAATTTATTGCTCTCCAAATTTGGAAGGGCTGATTTCAGCTCGAATGATGCGAAATGTATAAATTCCTCTTCATTTATTGTAGTTAGCTGGATGAGAGTGTTTACGCTACTTTTTGCCCTTTCAGCGTTCTGAATTTTGTCGGGTTCTGAGCTGGCAGATGGAACGACAAGTTTCTCGGAATGGAAGGAATTGCAAATTGTGTTTCACTGTCATTGCCAGACAGCGTCCCCGATTTAATCCAAGTAATTAATCTCTCGTTTTTATCGCCATATCCAAAGACGCCACCTTCAACTTTTTTCTTTCTGTAAATTCAATTTTCTCTCGAAGTTGCAGAAGACACTGTAATCGGTTTCATTTGTTTTATTAGTATTATTTACTCTTACAGCGAGGTTCGGGCAAAATGGCCACACATCTCATATTTCAGGAGATATTACATGGAAATAATGTTAATAACTAACCATTAATAACTAAAAGTTATTGACTAAAATTAACCTAAATCTAAAAAAAAATCAAAACATCTCAACAATCTAGCAAGTACAAGAAAATGCTACAAACAGAAGATAAAAATCGCAAATACAAGCAGACATGCAATAAAAAATAAAGCTAATATATTAACATAATTTTTTTAATTTTC
Organism: Ladona fulva; assembly: GCA_000376725.2. Taxonomy (NCBI): domain Eukaryota; kingdom Metazoa; phylum Arthropoda; class Insecta; order Odonata; family Libellulidae; genus Ladona; species Ladona fulva. The sequence goes on along the minus strand of KZ308342.1, from coordinate 1,285,261 downwards.
GTTTAAATATTTTTCCATTAATAAACGGCTATTAAGTTTATTCTCGTTTGGTATTCAACACGTTACCTTAATGACCGTAGCCTCTCCGTACAGAATTACAGGCCTATCACTGTATACATTTATAGAATTAGATGGGCTCTGATATCTGATTTTGTTCTCCCCGAAAAAAAAACATTTCCATCGGTAGTGAAAATACTCGAGTGCATTTAACAAAGATGTTATTTGTCTAAGATATATTAACTTTCAACGAATCACTTAAGCAGTATTCTGGTATAACCTTATCTTGAGCAAGAAAGTGCTGAAAAACTTCAAACACTCTTTAGCCGTATATATTAGTAAATTAAACCCAGGAAGAGAATTATACGAGCGAATAATCAACAAATGCGGACGAAACTGCTGCCCGCCGACTCACTCGCAATTAAATATCATTGGTAATGGAAACTGCAATTTTAAAACTTACCTAGCCCGTTGGTGAAGGTTGAGGTTAAATAAATTAATTTTATGTTAAGTTAAAACTTTGAATCTTTCTTTCGCTTTGTGGATCATCCAAAGCATTTTCTTTTCCAACCTGTAATGTCAAGAAGTCGGAAATTTATCGTCCACGGCGTAAGGGTAAATTTCAAATTACATTTTCGTAGAAACTACGGTATTCAGTGAATCAACGACAGTTCCTGTTATGTAATGATCTCGTCTGAGAATAGATATACAAAAGGTCGATCATATTAATGAACATCTAAAAAAATAAAGTTTTTAATGTTCGTACATCCGCAATGTACCTCATGATCAATAAGTAACGTAAGGCTATAACGATTTAAGCAACAAAACTATTTTAATAATGCATTCCGCGAAGTTGAGAAAGCTAAATAATTTCAGCGCCACTGTTTGGGACCGATAACAAACGAGCAAAGATTCCGCGACCCGAATTTTGAGAAGAGGAACTTTTGTTTTTATCTCTGTCCGTGTTTTTATTTTCGTGACCGAGAAAAAAACAAGCCGATGATAGCGCTGCTTTCGTTTTCCTTTGCACAGTTCCTTTGCACTACGAACGGGTAAATCCTTAACCTTCGCCCTGATGTGTGATTTCTCTTAATTCGATGGCGTTAAGGAATTCCAGGAAATTAATTCGCTTTATCTTGATCTGATGGCCAGATCTATACGCAGAAGGGAGTCCATCTTTGGGGGTTAAACGACGGCTCGCATCTCGAGGTCGCCCATTATGCGAGACCGGCCTTCCTTTGCGGCCCAAAAGATTTGAGCCGACGTTGACCGGAAGGTAAGACCTTATTTCGAATGTGGCGCAGATGCGTTTTCGTCAGGCCTTCCACGCATCCGGGTATATACCGCCGCTTATGCGGGGTTCTTGTTTGCGTTAGCCATCCGCAACAAATTTGTTGTTATTATTACACCGTTCGTCGATTTTTATCTCTCGACAAAGAATTATTCTTCCATTGTTCCCTTCATTTTTGGCCTGAGCGCGCGAGGCTCGCAGCACGATGCTGTCAGGAAATTAAGATATATCACTTTATTCTTCGGATCTAAAGCAGGGAGTGACCTTTTCCAAGTTGGAGAAATTGTGAAGGCTTGGCGGTGAATAAGTCTTCAATAGCCCGCGACCTCGAAAGAATTCGAACCAAAGATGTCACGGTCTGGAACGGACTGTAGGAGACTGCCAACGATGGACGCGCGAATGGAATACGCCGAGTGCTACGCAATGATTTACTATTGCCTCCTTTCAGACGAAATTCTGGAAATTGGGTTGCTGATCTCGATAAAATTATGAAAGTGACGTCTAGATTCTTGAATTCCTATGGAGCGAGATTAAAAACGATAGTATTTTGCATAAGGTTTGTTTTATTGGAATTCGTGATTAACTATCAGTAGCTTCTGCATTAGGAAAGGGAAAGCTTAGTATTCTTTTAAGGCATGTTCATTATAGGAAAAAATGAAAAACTTTCTGCTGCCACTTTTTTGTCCGTTTGAAAGAACTGCATCTTAATGGCACTCATCTATCTTAGTATTTAAAATAAATGGGATTCACGATCAAATATGCATATTGGGGGTACACCCAAGGTGTTTTTCCATGAATTTTTTGATAGCTAAACTTATGCTGTATCAAATATTTCAAATGCATGCATAAACATGCAAAATGATTTTTTCTTAAAATTAAGCGCGCCCGTACAAACTAAATAAAGGGAATAGATTGTGGTCAATTTTACCTAATTTTATCTGCTTTTACATGATTTGATTTCAACCTAGTTCAAGGTCATAACTCCGTAAGAAGAAGACACTTGGGTTCATAATTTTTTATTACTTTCAAAACGAGAGGCAATGATATCCATACTTATTTATAGACATTGGCGATCATTGTATAAGCCAATGATTATAATAGGAGTTGGAAATTTATTTTGATATTTTATTAACATGATCGACTAATCTGGATCTGAGAGGAAAATTATTTGGAATTTCATTATATCCTTATGGAATATTTTCAGCACTTACGAAAAAGTAAAGTTAGTTTTTGTTCAGTATATTTCCAAAATTCGTAGCGTTCCGGTAAATTACGGTATTTATTTATTATTGACTTCCAGTCTCCACATAAATATATAAACGAAGCTGTCGGTAGTCAGCGTTCATAATCAGCGCTGAAAAGTATTGGTTGTGGCGAATGCCACGATGTTCACGTTAGCTAATTATGAAACAACCTTGGTTACATTTCCAACGGTCAATTTACCGCGTCAGATCGCATTATCTCAAGATGAAGGTTTTGCCATTGGTGGGCAGCCAATAGATAAAATTATTTCTTTCCAGAATTAACCAAACGGAAGAAGGATTCTATGCTCACAGCCACGCTTTGTTACTACATTCAAAGCTTGGGCAGTGATTTTGATGCAAGCAGGACCACAATGCCCTTGCAGCTGCAGATGTACTCAATCTATAACATCGATTCCGCTTCCTATAGTCCTTGACGATAATGGTGGTTGGCTGGGGAGGGACAGGGTGGGAATAAATGGAGGGGGAGACTCCCTCAAGATGGGAGGTGGAGGGAAATCCGTGGAGGGATCGTCTGGAGGGACCTTTTTGGGGAGGGGAAAGGACCACAGACCGCAAAAATACGTGTTTCGACTTACGGTGGATGTACACGCCAGTTAGTGAAAGTAATAATCCGTATGTGTAGGGATGGGTGAAGGAAAATTGGGTTGATAATCCGCCATAAGCTCTTAAATATATTCTCAAAAATGTCCACACTTTGACTACTATCTGAAAGAATGACCACGACTTTTTCGCGGCTGTCACTATGATCTCGTGACCACAGACAGCAAGCGAAAACGCCTTAAATATAGTTATTTGGTTTGCCAGGACATCGTAGAAGCGTATCTTTCACATGCCGTTAGGGTAAGATCATGAGATTGGATGCGATTAGCATTGTGGAAATCCGCCGCAAAAAAGAGTAAGATATCCTTAAATGTTTGCTTACAAGAAATTCATGCATAGCGAAAGATTAAACTCCTATTCGACATGAAATGGGGGTTTTCTTGGAATTTTTAAAAGAGATTACACCTAACCTTGGCCGATCAGATGACGACAAAAATGTAAGAATAAATTAAAGGATAAAATATTTCTTTTACGAACTATCCTTTCCACGAAAATGGTCGACTTGTGCACAAGAAACGATCACGCAGATTTATAACTGTGAATACATAAACTAACTTGGATTTGGTAGTACTTCAGAAAATTTACCCCAATTTTTGTCAAATATTGGGGATATTTAATTTAAACAATATTTTCTAAACGAAAATCTATGCACTTTATAGCAACAGATTTTTGTTGATAATGCGTTAAGTTTTATATTTGTATCCTTACGTTATTAAAATATTCATTTCTTTAATAAAATAATGAGCATGAATTGACTGATGAAGACATCTTGCAATTTGGATTTTTCACTCCGAGTTCTGTACGAACTTTGTCTCTCTTACCCAAGTTATTCCTATGTTCCTAGGTGCCTAGCCTTCATAGCCTCAAGTTCCACATTCCATTTATAAGACAGCAGTCTTTCACCAAGATGCGAAGAGCTTCTTTTCCTAATTGATTTAATTTTATATTGTGCGAATGAATAGTTTTCTGATTCATGGCAGTAACAATGTTTGACTGAGGTGCGATAGATCCAAGTATAAGAAAAATTATTTTCTTTTAATTAAAACGATACCAACCTTCTCTGGTACCACCTAATTGACATGAGTTACTCTATCAATAGACATCCCCCAAATTAGGAAACACTGCTCTAGGATAACACTACGGCCCAGTTATTTGGTTAAATTAAAGCAAACGGAAGATTCTGACGTTCGTAAATGATGAGATAGTGCGATGAACAAACTTTACCAACAACTATCAATCTCCATCGTGACGTCTTTAAATCAACAGGAACAGAGAATGGACCCAATGTAAAGGAGACCAGGGTACGAATTCTGACTCCTCAAGGATCAAGTTATACCTCTCCGACAGAAGGCGATCAATTTAACGGAGGGTTACTCTTTCCCCTCGGGGGGTGTAAGCGCCCCCTGTCCACGGCAGCATTTCCCATCCCTCTCCAATAGAGCGTCCCCACCCGCGTTTGCAGGGAACCCTCCCGCCTCTCTCGGAGGCAGGCATCGCTTGTGAAATTCCTCAGGGCCGTCGCTTTCATGCCTTCGCCAGTCGCCAAGGTGAACCGGGAACAGCCGCGGGGATAGCCGCCATTTATGCTCCGCGAAGGATCCCCGTGTATCACGGATAGTCCAATGGCCGGGGATGTAAATGGACTCAATTTTCCGTCGCTTGGAGAGAATCTCCAGCGGACGCTGTAAACTGACCGTTGCAATTTCCTTCGCTAGCGCTCGAATCATAATTTCTCGCAATGCTAAATCAAAGATAATTCGCGAGTTCGGATCTCGTCCTTGAAATGGCAGCCACATCTCCTAAGCGCAAAACTCTTTCCTTTTTCGCGTTTCCTTGATTTTTATGGATGGGTTAGTTTTGCTGCAAACCGGTTGTTTACGTCGGTTTTATTTCGGACTCTCGTTGAATTTTATTCCTACGTCACTAGGATTCCTTGTTGTCGGGGTACAACAACCAATGTCCTTGGCATTAAAGAAGGTCATTAGGCAGGAATTCTTTTGAGTGCTGCTGAATCGGAAAGGATGAGAGAAACATTGCCCCGGAGGATGATGCAGGCGTCGAAATCTCCGTGATGAAAATATACTTGGACTGGAGTTTAAATAAGGGGACATTAATTCTTACATCCTAGAACGTAATAAATATATATATTTCTAAAAAATGTGCAATTTGAAGAGGTATAGTTAAATGGTAAACTATATATAGAACGAAATAATTGCAATGAATCTTATTGCATTACTTTTGACTCCTTTAGTATTTGAACGACATTTTATCTATCGAACGAGGTAGCATATTTTCATTCACTGAAGATTAATTGGGCTGTATCAAGAAGTCAAGGTCGAACTTTTCAAATCCTCGTGACTATAGAGCTGCATAACATTGAAATGTTTTTGTAGAGCGTGATTGGAACTAGAAATGAGAGTTTTAATGTTCGTGGTTCAGAATAAAATTATTTGTTTCCAGAAAATAAGACGTTTTAATTACCTCGTTCGTAGCTAAACTGTGGTGAGAACTGATGATTTTCTTTGTCAAGAAATTCACCAACCAAGATGTCTTAATACACTCTCAATTTCTAAAGGAGAAAGGATTACGTAAAATGTAGAAAACGTTAGTAGTGAAAATGAGAATTATATTTGCTCAGTAGATAGTACTACGTATACATAAATAAAGCAGCATCGTTTTAATTTTCGGGAATATTCATGTTTTTTTTATGCAATTCGTATGATAATGACACGAAGAACTTAGGATGAAAGCAGATTAACATCTTCATAAATAATCCAGAGAAAATATGGTCCATGTATAAATACCCAGGCGTAATCCCGGGCGGCTCTAGATAAAAAATATCGAAGACCCGCTACTTCTAGCCACGCGCCAGCATAACGAGACTTTTCCCCCACTTCTCTTCCTATTGCCGATGTGGAATAGTTCTTTCTCCAGAATCTTCCGTCAGATAGGAAATCTGAATATTCCCAAGTCGGAGCTAAAATTGCAAAAGAGCAGGCCAGACTTAAAAATACGCTGATGGAATTTTGCCTATAGAGAGCCAGAGGGAGGTGTTTTTCCTTCTTTCTTTTTAACAATCCCTTCCTCTCTGAGTCTCTGCTCCCCAGTCCATCGGCCCCACCTTGAAATCCCCCTCCCCCTCCTCCACCTCCTCCCCCTCCTCCCCCTCCTCCTCCGCTTCCTCCCATTCCCTCTCTGGGGCATTCCATTCGATTACACTCATCTGGTTTTTCTAACAGAGTTTCGCGACTTCTGGGTATCTGAGCTAAACTGGATGTCTTCCAGAGTTGTCTGCGTCCTGGCAGGGCATCAAAGCAGGATTGAGGGAAGAAGATTTTAAACGACAATACCAAAGGTGAAGGAGATCTTTATCCTATTCATTTTTCGTGTCCATACTTCAGATTTAGTCATTGTCAGAACCGGACAGTTATGAAGGCAAATTTTCACTTTTAAGCTCAAGACGAAGCATTTTTTGCATAGTTATAGTAGTTTACCATAATTTTACTTCATAAATGTAACAAAGAATATTTTAGTTTTCAATATACAGAGCTTTATTGCAATTTTATGCATTTATTGCCAAACTTATATAAAACACAGTTGAAGTTTTAATTTGAACAAAGCAATATTTTTATTATACTGATCGAGAAGAGAGTTGTGAAAACGTAGCGAGGCAAAGTAAATGTTGTTTCATTTACTTGATGATTGCTAACGCAGTATTATTCATCTTTCTAACTTGGGGCCCTATCTCTTTGGCTGCCCTAATCCACTATTTAGCTTGTCCATGTCTGAAGGTGGGCCTGGTCATTGTAAACGCAAAATTTTCACATTAGCGCTCTCAAATGGCCTTCAAAAACTGTATATTACCATCTATATTACTTCTATAACATCAGTTACGTATACCTTTAATTAAAATTATTTATTTTCATAATGGCTTTAATTGACGAATTAGATATAATTAACATTATCAACAAATTCCGGACTTAATGTTAGCCAAAATCTACTTAAGGCAAAATATTAGAAAGCGTGTCACTCTACAGAAATATGGACTGTTACACAGTATAGAAATACATAAAAGTGCTATTCAATTGTTAAAATACGGGGTAATGCCGTAAAAACCTTTTAAAAATCCTTTTTCTTATTTATCAGAAGTTTCAAAAGTGGATACCATATGCAAATGATTGAATCTATTTTTTATCTTCTTACAGCTTCTGAAAAAAACGAAAAAGAAACGTAATAACCGACATGAAATTTTAGGGAAATACTTTTTGATTTATCGCTTCAGAAGATACGACTCCATGCCGTCATATTTAGCGATTCTAAGAGTTTAAATTACCTCGTGAAATGAAGAAACTTTTACAGATAATTATACAGCTATTTAATGAACTGTTTTTCCTAATCAAGATATCTGTACCTCATTATCTGTGGATTTATGATTTAAGTATGTAGATTCGGATACACATGTACAAGTTGTCTTTCTCATTTTCGTATAAATGCTAAATTGCCAAATGCTATGTACAAAATAAAAAATTTCCATCGGAAAATTATTAATTTTACTCCTATATTTACAAGTATTACCGAGGCTTATATAAAAATGAATTCTCTCAGTCCATAAGGATTATTACTATGAAGGAACGACTAATTAATATTTTCATTCCCTGTTCCATGAATCTACGTTCCGGTATTGATTTGAAAACGCAAGAAATGAATGTAGGCGACGCATCGCTAAGAAAGATCTTACACTGATGAATGGCCCATAATGGAATATTTCGCTTTGAATTCAAGAATTTTGTCATTTTATTTTAATTTTTTAAACTGAAGTCTAACATTCAATCTATGCAATGACTGTAAACGTAGAGAAGTTTAGAACACATCTTCAAATTAAATTCTATCGTATTAATCATAAAATCCTTTAGTGTGGAAATTTACAAAGTTTCTTTTCTTTGTGTTCATCTTGAAATTATTCTTGGGTACATTATCTTTCTGATTCTTTTTTTATAATTTTTTTCCTCAAAGGAAATACGGAATGATTAGTAGAATAATAATTAAAGAGCTAAAATGTATAATGTTAAGCATTAAAATAGTATATGTAATGCTAAGAAAAGCAGCCGTTCTACAGAACAGTTTACAGAACTTCCTTCCACTCAACACGTCTTGGGAGTAAAGATTATTTTGAGGCACACAAAATGAAAATAGATGTATGAAAACGAACAAAAAGTAATATGAATTAGTGGAGGTAACAATTAAGCATTACTTTATCAAATATTATCAAATGTTATTCAAATACATGCTCATAGGCTATGAAAACATAATGTGATACCTCAAATGTAATTTGGAGCTTCTGATCTATACCACGATCAAAGTTTTTACTGCTCATATAAAATCTTTCATGGAAGTTTGAAATAGACTATAACGTCTCAGTTCGAAAGCAAGCAGCCGCATTAAACGAATGGATCTCAGGTTAGCATTGCAATCTACCACGTGAAAACAAGCGATGCAGAAGAGGAGTGTCCACGTGAGAGAAAAAGCTATCGGACACGAGACTCGATGAGAAGCATAAAGAAATACGGGAATGCATGAGAAGAGACCTTGAGAAGTCTCCAAGTGGCGCCATGCAGAGAAAAGTCTCCCCAGCGTCGTTTCTAGGGACCTGATGGCAAGAAAGTCGGATGCAGCGAGTTAGAGGAGAAACGGGATTTATAATGGTCAGGGAATCCTTTCCATTTAAGAGTGACCCACAAGGCGATGCAGAAAGCGTGGGCCCTTTCAGATGAACGATGGGTTATTGTCATTGAAAGAGAAAGTTGATGAGTGAGAGTATTTGCTTCTCCTTTGCATCGAAGCAGAATTGCAAATCACAGGGACCTGTATGAGTGTCGACGAGACACTCGAAGAATTTCTTAGAAATTGGTATGAGTTATTTAACTCCAGCATGCCTGAGAGTCACTTTTGTACTATTTTATCTTAATTCATTTTATCAACCTTCATCAGCGAACAGGCGTAACTCATTCCGTAATTATGTCAGCCAAAACGATATTTCCCATGTGTTCTCAAATTCTAAAATAAACATGCAAACGCTTTCAAGCATACCTCTGTAATTGACGTGTAAGCAGGAATGGGCAGAATCTTTTCATTTTTGTCATTTTTTAACTTTTCATATGCGAGAATCCACCGAGAAGTTCGTTTTCTGAATCCACATTCTTATGCTAACTCTGAATAACATAGAAAAAATCTTCGTCTGCAAAAATAATACCTTAGCGGAAGAGCTCAAGAAGTGTCGAGGTATCAGTTTTCTTACTTATCACTACCATATGTCAATGTCTGATACTTTGATATTTCTGCATTTGCAAAACATTAGTGACGATATGACGACAAAGTTCGCATTGATGATCGATATGACTAAGTCTACATTGATCCTTTCTAGTTATCAGGAGTAGCCTGTACATTCGATGCATTGAGTCGATATTATCGCTAATGTGATGTGAAATTAGACATCGATTGAAGGTGAACTGTGTTTCACACGCAGCATCTTACTTTAATCTATTATGCTCTAGATTAAAATGAAGATGTTTAAAATTTATTTCTCTTTTAAATTTCCCATTTAACTCTTTAATATTGTAGCTTTTAATATTATTTGCTTCCAACTTATGTGGCATCACTGCTTAATGCCATTTCATTGATATCTACAAATTCTGACTCTGAATTAATTTGCTTTCTTTTTCTCAGTTAATTACGAACAAACTTTAATAAGCAAATATCTCAGTCTCGATCGCGATGAAATACAAACACATTTGCAAACAGATGTTTTGCCTATGCTCGCATAATTTCTTTCCTTTGCTAAGGCTAAGGATATCGGAACCTTTTATGTGGTTATTGTGATTAATATAATCTTACCGTACTCTGACAAAGATATCACTGTTTCAAGATAGGAAAATTAACATTATTTTGATCTTAAACATCGTGTATTTATTCATTGTTGAGTATGCAATGTTATAAGCACAAAATATTCATAATATATCAACTCATCGTTAATAATATTCTACCACTTTGTTGACTTATTCAGAGGCATCTTACTGACACTTATCTTTAATTGCTCTAAATATTGATCGTCTCCCCTTGTCAGCTGAATTTCCTTTGAAAATGCAACTATAAAACGGAAAGGTTTACTGTTTTACATTTATCCAGTGGCACGTTCATTTCGATCCAGCGCTGTTCCCGGAAAACGGTCGCGAACAAGTTATGGCGATAGAAACCGATGTAAGATCTCAGAGTAAGATAGGAGTTTCACGGAGGAGGCGAGAAGAGAAAAATAAAGTTAGAGCGCGTGCGGTGCATACAGTAGTGCTGCATTACCGCATTCAAGCGGTGGAATTAAATGATTACTTATTTTATCCTGTTGCACGACGGAAAAAGGAGCAGGGATCGAGAGGGTGTACGAACGTGGGCGTTATTACATGCGTGGACGAAGCGGATAGACAAGGCCTTATTACACGGGGGAAATCGCAAAGTTTATGTTCTTTAATTTGCTGTCATTATTACATCGAAAGCGGCTCCTTTTCCGATAGCCGTAATCAACCGGGAGCTAGGTTGTTTGATTCGAAGCAACGGGCGATTATTACCTCTCATTGTTGGATATATGGCTGCTCTGTTCGAGTGTTTCGAGATTGCAAAATTTTACCTTTTGGTTGATTGGTCTGTTAGGAAAGTGTGAATTAATAATGATAGTTTTAGCTAAAATGAAAACAGAAAATGTTTCACATTTGGGGTGTTAAATCACCATTTTTTCCTAGGTGGGTCGAATATTTTTAAAATTGTCTGAAGTCAAATACCGTCGCTTGACAATCACTTGAGAGAATAAACTATTCATGGAAAATTAATTTCATTTTCATTAATTTTTAAGGAAAATTCATATCAAATTCTCTATCAACTGGAGTAGGCTGTTTTCAGTTTGAACCTAAAGTAGCATTTAAACAAGTTTCAGCTAATGAAATGTAGTTATCCTTTTTCATTGATTTATTATTTTCTATTTGGATGATAAAACCATTTCAACTTCTGGAATGGAATACAGGATCCACATGAAATAGCCATGATATCTTTCAGAAAAGTCGTTGTCCAGATATTATTGTACTGTATATTATGGATCTTGTGGATTTTTCGTGCCTATTCTACATTGCTGCATTTTGGTAAAAAAGAAAGATTGACATCTATAAGAGCAATGCGTACTTGAGCCACCAGGACTGGTGGCGCCTACTTTGGGAAACTAATCTTAGGTGATTTTCTTTGCAAAAACAAATATTAAATGAAGATGATCAGCTTAGATAAAAAAGTAAAGCATATACTCTTATCCGTTACATTGACTGTTTTATTTAGCTAGAACTCCAGGTTTTATCTCTGGAAGTAATTTTAGGCTAGTAAATCCTTCATTCTTTCCCATTTGGTAAAAACTCCTTTTGAAGAGCCAAATATATTGACGGCTGAAGCACTTGGCATCCTCTATATGCTTACTCATTGCAGATAACTTCAAGGCTATTAGGGTTGGCAAATGAAGAGATTAAAAGCTATGGATTAAATTACTAGACGAAGCGCTACTGTTGCTCGAAATTTAGTCGGACTGTACTCTCAGATACCGACCACAGCAAGTAAACTTGTTCATATGAGACTCTGAAAACAATTACTGTGGCAAAGGTGTCGGTTGATTTGGTTTCTAAGAGACGATTCATAGCCGGTTTGCGACCAAGTGTATATCTCTAATAACGTAAACCAAAGCCCTGTCTTCTTAAAGATACCTCACTTGAACACTTCTAAAGCGAACTCTTCACGCCGCTGCTGATTAATTTACTTTCGCAAGGTGATAAAAATATTTTATATTGAGACTTATAATATAAAAAAATCGTAAGTTATGTAAAGGTAAAAGGTTATTCGTTTCATTAAGATGCAATATCATTTTTTAAAGTATCTGAAAGTCCAAGGTTCATTAGAATCTTGACCTTAAGTGATGTTTACTATACTCTATAAATGCACATGAAGCAGTACCTTTTGAAGTAGGCTTGTCTATAGATATTGAATACTGCCCTTAAAAAAATCACATGCATCCGTTCAGTATATACAATAAAAACATTTTTTTTATAAATTGCTTTAAAGATATTCATTATTCATAATCATCCCTGCGAATAGTGGAAATTGCACGCACGGTTGAAATGTTTTCCCAATTAACTAGCCTTTTAAATTAAAGTTTATTTATTATTTTTACGAATGAATTTTTGGTATTCCAACATGTCGATTCGATCGACTTGAAAAACAAAGAGATGAAATTAAATTAAAATTTCATTAAGTCGATATATGTACGAGTAACTAAGGAACTTATATGCACCTAATTATGCATCATTGTTCGTATTTATTTATTAAGACACTCTTGCACTACGTATAATTTATGAAGAANCGTGTTCTTCTGTAAGTAGCTAAATTGATAAGAATTGTCTGTTATGCTAAACATGTTAAAAATTACTTTCTTAAGTTTCTTAGATTATAACATTACATGATAGCCTAATTTAGCATAAATATATACTGTTAACTTTGTGGAATCAAAAGAGCTTCATAAAATTATTAATTCGTTCTGCCGAATAACATGAAAGTGAATCATTTGTGAGATTCGATATTTGTTGCAGATTTAGATTTCTGTCATTGCTACGCTATCGGGTAGCTGTTGGAGTCAATTGGAGAGTGATTGTTCTGATAAAAATTTGAAAATTCATTGCGCATCCTTTAATTATTTATATAAAATATAACTATGAAGTTAATAATAGGAAGAGTTAGAGAGTCATCGAAATAATTTAAAAAAGAAAATATCGATTTCAGCTAAGCAATTTTTCCGGATGAGTAGTTCTGTCGTGTTTACAACTACCATCTCGTTGTTTAATATAAGAATTATTTGAAAAAATCTCATTCACAACGTAGATCATTATATATTTCAAGCAAGTAAGTATTCTTTCGAACGGAATATGCTTTACTAAAATAGGTTGGTATAGTTAGGATGACTTCATGGTGGTTCTAGGAAACTATGAACCACGCGACGCATGCGAACCAATCGTAGTATAACAGTCTATTTACTAATGTCGCATACCCACTACGGTACTATGACATCTCCTTCACGCTCCACTAAACTCAACTACCGTTTAATTGCTTGAGAAGCGGAGTTTTTCTGAGCGCTTGATGCCTGCAACAGGATGCGAACAGAGGACAATTATCCAAGAAAGTAGTCCGCTGATGGTATTTCTTATTCTCATGGCATGCAATCCAATGGCGCCTGTGAACACCGGAATTAGTACGACTGGACAAAACGTAGACCTCTTTAGGCGCAAGGATGTGGTCTTTGACGCCATTTGTGGTTTTTACCTCTGAATCAGGCCCCCTCGATAAGAAGAGCGGCGGAGAAGACGGCCGTGATGACTCCCCCAAGTCTTCCATCTTAATAACGAGCCGAGGACCTTTCCTTCTGTCTCAGGCTAGCTCATCGTTCCTCATTCGTCTCTCAATCCCTATGGTCTACAAGGGAGCACTTTAGAATGGAAGGGGAGATGTCATCAACCTGTTTATCTTCCAATCCAGCCAATTGCTCCTCTGCCTTTAAAAAAAAGAAGTCCCATTTGGTTGATGCTCTCTCCGACCATTATTTCCATTACTTCCCCCAAGAAGATAGTCAAATGTTCCTACAATTGACGGGAAGTTTATTCTTCTAGAAATTTGCTCGTTCCTACCAAGAATGGAAATTCATGGATCGTGAAATCCGACTTCTTTCGTAACTCTAATAGAGCGCTTGATTAGATAAAAGAATGATGTATCTACATACTGTGCAGATCTTGGAATGGCGATTTTTTTAGAAATTTACACTTTAAGGAACCGTTCACCCGTTTCTAGATATACTTAAAGATGTAGTATACCTTCCTTTACTCTTAAAAAATGTCGGAAATTATTCTCTTTTCATCAGCCTCATTCGCAGAAAAAGTCACGGAGTCGTATCCTCAAGAAAATCATCAATGATCAATCGGTGAATTTAAATATTTATCGCTTCACTCTTTTGTTTGAGTAGTTTGAAATACAATAATTTTATAATATCGGAAAACCCCCGGTCCTAAGGCTTTTCCCATGAGAACAGTCTATAAGGGTTAGTATTTAATTAAACTATCTGAAACAACTATTAAGTGAACACGATAATTCTCCACTCACGTTTGAATATTTCCATCTAACGAAGTGTATTACGGAATATATTTTGTGATTGAATTACACCAAACTAAGAGAGAAATAAGCTTCATGTTTTTCCTTTTATACATTAATAATTAGTCTTTTTAAAAATTCTTCTCTCTGTTTTTCTTTTTCTCAATTTAATTAAGGTTTTGTCATTATTTCACTGGGCTAAATAGCATATTACTCTGGTCTCAGGGATCCGGAGTTTGATTAATTTGGAAATGTAATTAAAACAAGAAACGCTTCAAAACACGTCTTAATCTTCCACGTTCGAATCGATTATTTGATACGAAATGAGCAAAGGAGCAAATGAGATGGTTAAGCGTCATTTAGTAATTTATAAACTTCGTCGTTATCAAACGATTTACCCTCCCATAAATACACAAGGGCCGGCTGACAGCATGCGACAGGTCCGAGTTAGTCCTGGGGGCTAACCATGGGCGCTGCTGATTATCACCGAATGCTAAAACTTAACTGTACTGAATCACAATTTGTGATAGTCAACTTCTGTTAATGTTGCAGAAAAAAGTTTGAAAGAATTAAATACGGAAATTCAAAACATATTGCGGACTTTCACTATTTATTTCAAAGGGAATAGAAAGTGGTCGACCTTGGATCGGAATTTATCTTAACTTCCTATTGAATTCCTTCTGAGGAGATTGGACTTACGGGGTACCACTATGCAAATACTTTGCTAGAGTTAAGAAACTGAGAAAAGAATACGTCTTTTGACTCGAAATGTCTACAACAGAAAAAGGTCGGAGAATATTGCGAAATAACTGCATGCTTATGGAACGCTCTCAACTGCATGTTAGGTGGTGATTTACGAACAAAAAAAAACGAATTTTTCTAAAAAATTCCAAAATACAAAATTTCATCTTCTTTTTAGCAATCTACAATGCAGGTCTTCGAACCTTATTCCAGGAGTTGCTTTCCATGAAAGTTTAATGGCATTTGAGCTTTATACTGCCACTATACAGAACAATACGAGAAATAGATGCGAGAACAAGTCGTTTTAGGGACACATTCTTTCCGCGAACGATACGCGAAAACAATAAATTAATGACGTAACTCGAGCACTTGGTGTTTGCACCCCCTGCCAAACGCCGAAAGGCGGCTTGCATGGTATTTATGTAGATGCAGATGTAGAATACCTTATAGGAACCGGGATACCACTTTCTCATTAGGTATGTCGGCATCCGAAATGATTGTAATCATCTCAGCATAAGTATAATGTCTTAGTATGGTTTAAATTTTACAAACATCCTCGAGTCGATCGTAGAATAAATTCATATGTACAATTTTTCCATGTAATATTTTAGGTAATATCTCATTATTCTTGAGGTTTGGTGGAAGAGAGGTCCTAACCTCGCCAATAAAGGGTCAATCTATCTATCATTATTCTTTGAAGCACCGTTCTATGTTACAAATATACTTAAAAGTAACCACAAGCTATACAAATTGATATGTTATATCATAATATTTTAAAACGTCGCCCTCTGGCATTGTGTAATGTATCATAAATAATTTGTTATAATATGTTGGATACTATCGTACATAGGAAGTGAATTTTAATTCATAATATCCGACAGTCTCTCGAAAGTATGCTTTCCAATTTTGTTCTCTGACTGCTCAAATATAGAAAAATTCTTCCTATTAAAAAAAAAAAACAAATGACGTACCTACGAGCATCGTGGTAAACTTCGTAAACATTTGTTCTCTAAGACAGTTTTTCGACCTTAGAGGTGAAGCCCACTTGGAAGCCTTTTAAGAGTGGCCATCGAATTAGCTTTTAGTTATTTAAATGAAAACATGGAAATGAAATAAGTTCAGTTTTCAAGTTTTCTGTTTCAACAAAACTGAACTTTTTGCGGCAGAAATTCTTTGCAATGAGGACGATGGGATATGAGATAATAATGCTGGAAATATTACTAAATATTACCAAGCGTATACACTTCTTGACTCAAAAACACACTCGGAGAGGTGGGGCAAGTTGATAAAATATTAACTAGCGAAATAAGATACGGCAGTCAAAGTTCCTTTCTTCAAAGATGATAAAAATTCAGCAACAGATTCAACCACTATTAAGTAATCCAAGCTTATTTATTCTGACCCATTTTCCATAATTTTCGTAATCATAAAGGATTGAGCAAATACTGGAGTCGAGAAGGGATGAGAAAACCGCAAGGGACAATGGCTGGCGACCCAGTGTCCATTGCGTGTTTCAGTTCTGCTGTGAGCAAAGACAGGTTTCTTGCTTCTTGAGCCATCGACGCTCAATATAATCGCCACAGGAGCTTTCCGCAGAGATTTAACGCAGCCGTAAATTTTTCCTTGTGTCCGAGACCCATCCACGCGCCTAATTTAAATCCTCTTAGGTATATTGAACATCGATTTACTAAAGGCCGCTTCCTTTTCTTTAATCTTTTGGCTTTTAATCTCTTGCGTGAGTTACACGCTTGAGAGAGTTTTTGTAAAGCTTTTTTCCCTTCTTGAAGATTATGAGTCTCCGTCGAGGTTTCAATGTCGTTTCCTGTACATCACTTTCGCGTGTTAGGCCTTTGTATCATTAGACCGTCGAGTATGAGATTTTAAGACTTCCAGTCCCCTCGCAAATGAGCTGATCACGTGGTTCCATAGGACGAATGGTAGCTTTTAATAGAATGTAGTTGTCAATTACCGCATGATTATTATACAAATCCTCTCCTTCCATATAAAATTTGGGAGATATAAAATTTATCTTAAATTTGGGGAAAGCGGAAGGATTCATTAAATTTTACCATCACGGCGTTTTCTTAAGATTTTTCCGAATTAAATTTTGTTACATAGTTTATTTATATCTTGGTCTCTTTTCTCAAAATTTATTTTTCGAAAACATACATTTTATGCCTCCAGATGCAGTGAAAACCCAGATATCAACTGATTACCAGAGTTAATATATTTGAAATAAGACGTACTTCAGAATACGTAACGGAAAATACTGCGTTTACATGAGATATTCCCTGAAGGATTGCGTTGTTGTGATGGAAATCATCTCAACCATCCGGTCACATGAATTTATTCAACACTAATTATTGTTTCCTCTTTAAAACGTTTTGGAGGATTTCTCATGTTCGGAACCAGCTCGTGGAATATCTCATTCTTTTTCATTTCTTATTCCGAGGGAGCTGTCCTACATTTCTCAATTGCAAAGAGGTTGAGGTGATTATATAGAGAAATAATAAGTTACATCTTTACTTCGGAAATTCAAAAGCCGAAATGTATATAAGTATATATAATATTAATGTGAAGTTACCCAATTTGGTTAAATAAAAGAATTACAAATTATATTGGTCGAGATTAATTTGAATTATTTTTAACTTCAAATATCCATTCAATTTGCAAAGAGTGATGACAGTATTTTTTTTATTTCTTCGGTATCAGTAGCATAATCTGTACGTTGTAACGACACCCTTGATGAAACGCAGTATGAAAAAATAGTATTTTCCGGTGTTTCGGCGTCATCACTTCTTCGTTATTCTGAAGGTTACCACACAAATTTACGCGTAATCAGAAGAGTTGAACCCGTAAACTTCCCTGTTCGGGTAAACCGTGTGAAACCGCCCAAGTTGAGGAAGTATTAAGTTACGAAACCCTTCTTTGCGAATTTTCTCGCAATCCTCTCTCTTGGGACTCCCATTATCTTCTCCTGTATTTTTTCAGTGGTGGGAAGTTTTCATGTTTTTTTTTATTTTTTTAGCTCAATACGTAATTCGTAGTTATTTTAGGGGTTTACATCCCAGTGATTTTCCATCTAACGAAGTGTATTACGGAATATATTTTGTGATTGAGGAAAATTTAGTATAGAAACAACAGTTAAATGTGTATGAGGTAGACGAGTCTCACTTCGTGAGGTAGAAACATGAACTACTTACTTCCCTGGCATATGATTTTCCTAAAATGTAAATGGGAGCGGAAAAGGTCATTAAATTACTTACTAAACATTCATTAAGACACAATGATAATACAATTTTACTAATTTTATTAAGCATGGCGATTATTATATTATAAAGGCTATGAGATGTTTCTTCTGTAAATAATTTGAGATCTAAATTTTAATTATACTCTTTATACTCCAATTAATAAATATAAAAGAATAATCCTAATTCAAAGAGAAGGCCAAGGCTTTGCGTTGTGCAATTGTAGGTATAATACCTCAAAATATATTTTTGAAACGAAGATCTATGTTTGAAGTAATCTATAAAAAAGGGTTTAACGTAGTTCTTTTATCCAGACAACGGACTGCACAGATATAAAGGCTTCATAAAGAATGCATGCAAAGGAGCTCATTCAAAATTCCGATCAATAACTTTGTGTTAAGGAACTACAATTTCATCTTCAGTACTATTATTGCTGAATTCCTCAAAGATTAGGAGACAAATCGGATAGTTGTATAGGCTGTATAACTATAACTTTAAATCTCTTTTTACGTCGGAGTTTTTTCTTTGAGAATGACTAAAATGTGAAATTTTTATTTCGATACATCCACCATACGACTTCTCTAGGCAAGAATTACTCCCCTACCATTGTATACATCGGTAGAAATTATTTAGCACCTGATTAGACATATTTTTGTTTCATTATCAACTCAAACAAGGTCATAAAAAGGAGACTGTACCAGGAAGGTGGAGAACGAATCAACCAATAGAAAAAATTGACAACTAGATAATTGTTTTCAGTCGAAAGTGCAATTCCATCAGGTGACATTGCGCGTTACGCATTCAGACGTCCTGTGGCGTGTCTTTCTTGAATGCGGCAACTGCTAATCTGCTGCATTTATGACCGATTTTCGCTACGGCTTAAACATCAACTCCAGAACACACTGTGACGTCGTATGCATAACAAGTTCATCAATGTGAGAGGAGTTACACCTGTGGCTTTTGAAATTCGGGATATCTTCTCGTTAACTTTTTGTCAGCTTAAAGATAAAAATTGAAAATAGCAGTAATTTTTACTAACAACTTGATGGTGATTTTTTCCACTTTGCCCGGTCTCATTTGTTTTCAGTGTATAATCGAGAACAAAAATAAAGCATAACGTCATTCTTTCCAGGAAATAAATTTAGGGCAGCATTCTTCGTGTTCTTCTGTAAGTAGCTAAATTGATAAGAATTGTCTGTTATGCTAAACATGTTAAAAATTACTTTCTTAAGTTTCTTAGATTATAACATTACATGATAGCCTAATTTAGCATAAATATATACTGTTAACTTTGTGGAATCAAAAGAGCTTCATAAAATTATTAATTCGTTCTGCCGAATAACATGAAAGTGAATCATTTGTGAGATTCGATATTTGTTGCAGATTTAGATTTCTGTCATTGCTACGCTATCGGGTAGCTGTTGGAGTCAATTGGAGAGTGATTGTTCTGATAAAAATTTGAAAATTCATTGCGCATCCTTTAATTATTTATATAAAATATAACTATGAAGTTAATAATAGGAAGAGTTAGAGAGTCATCGAAATAATTTAAAAAAGAAAATATCGATTTCAGCTAAGCAATTTTTCCGGATGAGTAGTTCTGTCGTGTTTACAACTACCATCTCGTTGTTTAATATAAGAATTATTTGAAAAAATCTCATTCACAACGTAGATCATTATATATTTCAAGCAAGTAAGTATTCTTTCGAACGGAATATGCTTTACTAAAATAGGTTGGTATAGTTAGGATGACTTCATGGTGGTTCTAGGAAACTATGAACCACGCGACGCATGCGAACCAATCGTAGTATAACAGTCTATTTACTAATGTCGCATACCCACTACGGTACTATGACATCTCCTTCACGCTCCACTAAACTCAACTACCGTTTAATTGCTTGAGAAGCGGAGTTTTTCTGAGCGCTTGATGCCTGCAACAGGATGCGAACAGAGGACAATTATCCAAGAAAGTAGTCCGCTGATGGTATTTCTTATTCTCATGGCATGCAATCCAATGGCGCCTGTGAACACCGGAATTAGTACGACTGGACAAAACGTAGACCTCTTTAGGCGCAAGGATGTGGTCTTTGACGCCATTTGTGGTTTTTACCTCTGAATCAGGCCCCCTCGATAAGAAGAGCGGCGGAGAAGACGGCCGTGATGACTCCCCCAAGTCTTCCATCTTAATAACGAGCCGAGGACCTTTCCTTCTGTCTCAGGCTAGCTCATCGTTCCTCATTCGTCTCTCAATCCCTATGGTCTACAAGGGAGCACTTTAGAATGGAAGGGGAGATGTCATCAACCTGTTTATCTTCCAATCCAGCCAATTGCTCCTCTGCCTTTAAAAAAAAGAAGTCCCATTTGGTTGATGCTCTCTCCGACCATTATTTCCATTACTTCCCCCAAGAAGATAGTCAAATGTTCCTACAATTGACGGGAAGTTTATTCTTCTAGAAATTTGCTCGTTCCTACCAAGAATGGAAATTCATGGATCGTGAAATCCGACTTCTTTCGTAACTCTAATAGAGCGCTTGATTAGATAAAAGAATGATGTATCTACATACTGTGCAGATCTTGGAATGGCGATTTTTTTAGAAATTTACACTTTAAGGAACCGTTCACCCGTTTCTAGATATACTTAAAGATGTAGTATACCTTCCTTTACTCTTAAAAAATGTCGGAAATTATTCTCTTTTCATCAGCCTCATTCGCAGAAAAAGTCACGGAGTCGTATCCTCAAGAAAATCATCAATGATCAATCGGTGAATTTAAATATTTATCGCTTCACTCTTTTGTTTGAGTAGTTTGAAATACAATAATTTTATAATATCGGAAAACCCCCGGTCCTAAGGCTTTTCCCATGAGAACAGTCTATAAGGGTTAGTATTTAATTAAACTATCTGAAACAACTATTAAGTGAACACGATAATTCTCCACTCACGTTTGAATATTTTTTATGTTATTTATAAAATTATACAACTCGAAATCTGAACATTCACATTGAGATTTCTATTAATCTATCTTATGATTTTCATCGGATGAATAAAGAGTTAAATCATTATCAATTTTAAACATTGTTTATTCAAACTAATCAACCCTCTGGAATCTGTCGTACATTTAAAATTGATGAATTTATTAATACTGATCCTGAAGAAAAGGACTTCGTATTTACGCGGAATATATTATACGAGCCAAATGATAGAAACGAATTATTTATTATCCTTATTTACTTGGATATAAATAAATATATAAATGTAGTTATTCGAATATATACATAAAATCGGTCCGTGTACTAAATTTGTTATTGGCTTGAATTAAATTCTGGTTTACTCATTCTACCATAAATATCTCCAAGTCAAGACCGAAATACTAAATTACTTGATTTTTTTGGAATGGAATTTTAATGGAAATAAAGCTTATCGTACACTTCCGCAGCAATTTAGACTTTGCTAAATTAAATCTGCTATGGAGTATGCGAGAGGTTTTATTTCCATTATTATAGCCCTCTACGAATAACGACTTCGTATATTGAGTTTACTTAATTTATACTCATCTAAGACAATGGAACTTCAAAAGGACACCTCGGCTCGTCTATGTAATTGAGAAATAATTGAGCTCCCGTTTTTATGGGATTTAAAAATTTTATGCCCAAGAAACCGAGCGATTCTCATTTACCTTTCTATTATTTCTTTTGCATTACGGCTCCGCAAACCTCATTCCCAGCGAGTGCACATCTCCTTAAATCCTTTCTTCTTCTTTCAGAATCGACCCGTCGCGACCCACGGTTTTCTCTTTTAGCCGAAGACACCGATGTCCGGACTGTGTTATCCTCTCAATACCATGTTCTTTTCTCCAAAGTAGTTAATGTTTTTGTGCATGCATGTGTTCCTTCTAAGCCTATGTGTTATACTCGTGCGATGACACGGTCGTAAAATTCTTTCTCCGAGAAGACTCCTGCGACTACTTTTTCTGCATCTCTTCCACAGAGTAAATGCACCGAGCGTACATTGCCAACACGGGATAAATGATACAATCTTTTTAAAGGTGTGACCGTCCTTGCTTACCTATGTCATGGACGTTGTCGTCCTTTCGCCAGGCAAATCTGTCTTACTCCTTCAGCGATTGTTCACGCACAAAATTATAAATCCTTCGGGATTTACTTCTACTCGATTGGAGTGTTGACGTGAATCCCAGGGACTTCTCGGAATACCCCTGAGGTACCAATTACTTCCAAGAAACTGAAATTAAATCAAGCATAAAAACAACTCAGTGGCATATGTTAATTTGAAGTAAAGAAGCACTGGGCTCTTTCTCGCAAAAATTATCCTTCATAAAGTACCATATTAAGAGATTGACAAATGTATTAAATATTATTGTTTCTAGAAAACTTCACACGTTATCTTGTTAGTTATTTCTTCAGGCGCTACTACATCCCGAGTCATTGTAAAGTGGAGATCACCAAAGAGTTCTTTGTACTATTTTAGGATTTTGTACAATTAATTGTGCTCCCAGTTGGGTTTGTGGGATTTTAAGCAGAGTATGTATAAAATTACCAGAAAGTTTTAGGTCGCTTATTACACTACTTTATACGAAAATCTAAAATTGCGACCTTTATTTATAGAGATGAGAAATTCTTTTAATTGACAACCAACGAAATTAAATGAATTGAAATTCTTAAAGTCCAAAATTTGAAGGTAAAATCAAAATAGAATCTTTGACTACGTGTTGATGTACTGAACTAAAGTGTCAATCTTAAAGGAAAAATTATTTTCATTATTATTGATTACGAAATACGTATTATCTCAAAGACTTTCATAAGTTTACCAACGAATCACGCTTCAACATTCTTTGAACTCTCCATAGTGGGCAAGTTTCATTTACCTCTTTTTCTTATCTATATAAGATCATCAGGTCAATCAAAAGGTACAACAGGCACGGCGGAGCGGGGGATGATGTTGGGAGAACAACGTTCGAACAGCAGTTAGGCCTTCACGTGAGTTTCTCGTTCACTTTACGGATGATGTCCTCCTAGTATGAGCTCACTTACTGCTTGATTTGCAAGGCGGATCGGCGAACGCACTATTGTAACGCATTCGTGGAGAGGAAATATATACACACGGCTCGTGTCATCTTCGAGAATGCGGGGGTTTCTGAATTATGCTTCAAGGATGCCAGCGGCGAGGGAAATATCGAGAAATTGCCTTGTTAGTTTCCATTGGTTAATTGCCTCTTGCTGCTAGCCGTTTCTACGGATACGTACGTATCGGTGTCTTCAAGTATTACCCGAGTAAAATACAATATGTGTGTAATCATCCCGCAAAGAATTACCTGCTCCGGCTTAACTGCGCGAGAGACTATAAAACTCGTGACGGCATTCTGCTTGAGTTGAGCAATTTCTACGGAGTGATGACGATTCCACATCGTTGACTTCGGTTTTTAAATTAACCTCGATGATTAAAGGCCCGCAATTTTTATTTGTGGTTATACTGGAACTCTGTTTAACAGACTGAACGGTCTTCCCTGATTGCTGGATTTTATATTCTACTATAAAATATATAATCTTTGCTACAGAATCTACATTTATTTCCATGAAGTTACTCTTCCAGTCGCCTTCTGATAAATTCTGAGTGGTTCATACTCCTTTGACTATGTTTCCATTCTATCATAAATTATGTTACCACATATTGTTCATGAAAGAAATGAATCTTGGAGTCGATTCTCGAAGGAGCTCCAACTTGTTTAAATCTATACTCTGATAAGATAGTAATGAATAAACTTGTGGGAATTTACGAGATTTAATCTTTTACATATTATGATTTTTCGCCTTATATTGACTTCGTACTCCTCCCACACAGGAAAGTAACAAGTATGTACTTATTTTAGTGACAGCAATAAATAATCAAGTGTTGGACAAGGAAATATATTCAGTTAAAACTTATCAGCATGTGTGTGTGTACTTTATTCTTTTATTTGAACGCTTCAATTTCTGACCTAACTAATATCTTTGTAAGGTTTAATAATGATCATTATGATGGGATATTTTTGTATTTTACCCCTAAAAAAATTGTAACATTCAAAGGGCATAATTAGTCTCGGTTAACGAGCGACTCTTTTTGAGAATTTTTCGACTCACGAAGATTTTTCGGCTCTTTCTCGGATTGGTCTCGTGAATGTTTTAAAGGACGCACGCATATGTTGTATGCATAAACTACAATTTCATGCTCCACCAAAACGAAATGAAAACTCCCGTAATTAAGGATTCCGTTCAACCTTATAAATGACAGTATTGGCTTTTTCGCAATGTTTATTACACGTCATCACAGGGTTTGAGAAGACGTAGGAAATTCAGTTTCGGCTAAAGAAGGCGATTATATAATTACCGTTAACCGAGATATCACTTTACAGCTCTATTCAAATAACTTTCCTCAGTTGGCAATCAACGAGAACTGCATGCATGTACACATGATCCAAAAATAGCCGCGACCCTAATTAAAATCCGCTGTTACCTAATTTGCTGCGGACAAATACTCCAACCAATTAGCTCTGAAGCAGCGAAACATTTCCATACCACGCGAACTGGGAGAGAAAATAACCCTCCGGCAGCACGAGCATTGGGACCTCGGGAGAGTCCTTTCTTATCCCGTGGGAATCCTCTACTCGGCTCCTGGAAAAGAATCTCATACTCCGCTACACCATAATTTTTCTGACGTCCGCATGCTACATTTCCCGATATTCCTCCGACCCCTGCTTGGATTTATGCCCCCGTCTCTTGTCTCTCCGATGGAAGATCGTGACCGCCGTCTCGCTCTTTCACGTGACTCCTGTAGAGAAAGTGACTTCCCCTCGCTCGACCTCTCAGCGTCCCACTCTCTTGTCTTACTCCTCGTCTAGACTATTCTCAATGGATCTTTCCCTCCCTTCTAGCCCGGCTCATCTCCGTCCGAACTTACTTAATCTTTTAAATTTGTCCTCGTGGTCAACGGGAGGACTGTTACTTATCAAGAAAGTGATTTATGAGCTATTCTACGACGTAGAGTGCTATCTAGTTTTGATTCGTTCCAAAAGATGAGCTGCCGGATTTAGACAGTGAGTAATAAAGGGAAGAAGAGGAAACTTTTGAGCGCATCAATAAAAGGTTCTGCCGTAGAAAATATTTTTTTAAATATGTATTCCATAAAAATTTAATTGATTTTTGATCTAAGGGTTAATAATGATGATAATGAATCGATAACAAAAAGTAAAGATTTTTATAAATTTTACATTCTATTCATTCAAATTATAAGGAATCAAACTGCTAATATTTAATTCTTTTAAACATATAATTCTTATTTAATGATTAATATTTATTTGGGAGTAATCTTACCTCATATCTCTCACTTTGTCAGCCAAATAAAAATTTAATACATACGCATTATAAAGTGTATATTACATCATTTAAATACCTTACACGATAGCATTCAAAATTCTTAATAATACTATTATAAGAATTTTATATCTCTGTATTATAATTTAACTTATACTTTTACAAGCAAAGAAAATAAGAAACAATATATAGATCACATAATGTATCTTTTCCTCGAAACTACTGTATGTCAGCAGTGGACACGGCTCCAAATCAAAGTTTGCATCTTTTAAAGTTTATTTCTCTAAGTTCAATTTCCTTCTACAACGAATGGAAGGTATGCCAATATCCATTACCCAAAATAAAGTTTTTCCGAATCCATATAGTAATAAAACAAAATAACCGTGAGGAGAATTCGAAGGAAAGAATTGATATTCACTTTAATAATAACATTCACTCTTAAATGCTACAGCCAGTTTTTAAAAAGTATGATTTTAAATAAATATTTTTCCACCGTGAGCTCGTAAACTCCTAATGATCCTTACTAGCTTTTGTAGAAGTTGTATCATTTTCCGTTTAGCTTCCTCGTATTTTATGTAGCTCTGCGCTGAATATCACGAAATGATTCAAAGCAGTAAAGCTATCACAGACATAATCTGTTATAGTAATGTTGCCATGTCGTTAACTGAACACGAGATAAAATAAGCCGAAAGAAACTTGAGGAAAGACTGTTTGAGCATAAAGCAGTAATAAAGAACAAACGTAGGAATGGCGGAGAGTAGGGATTTTAAAGAGGAGATGAGTAAACCGGATTCGTTGAAGTTTTTGTCTTAATCTCTTGGTGTTTTCATGATTGAAGAGCCCACATACGAAAATGACGGGAAAAATTTTAATTGAAATTTCTACGAGTTAATCAAAAGAAAAGTTTAAATCAATGAAGTACCGACAGTGTAGTAGCTTTGGATGGAGACTAAGAACGCCATATAGCCTCTCATTGAATGAGAGCATATTCATGTTGAGAAGAAAGGCAGCAAAATAATAATAAATTTCAAGCGGTAGGTGTTGTTTAGAATCGGAGTATTAGGCTCGGTAGAAAAGGAAGTTGTAAATGCAGTATGAGTGTTAAAATGTTGGTTTAGGAAATTAGAGAGAGAGAGAAAGAAGGCTGGAATGGTCTGGTAGGGTGGAGATTCGTAGATACAAAGTAATAGGATGAGTGTTGAAAAAATTTAATGTGAAGAGAAGAACCGGCTTTTAGATGCGAGTGAGGGAGAGGCCAGTTACTAGAAGAAGGAAGATGTTTGATGGAATATCAAGAGATAAATAACAGAACCTGCCTCAAGTTTGCCTACCTCAATACCCCAAGTCTGTATTTGGATTCTAATGGAATTCAGGCGAGAAATTTCTGAAAGAAGACACAGGATATGGACATCTACAAGTGTTGAAAAAAATAAGGTTATCCTTCGGTTTACGATTAATAGACCAACATATTAGATATGGAGAGAGGAATGAAAATGTCGCAAGATGGAACGAAAATACGCAACGCTCTTGTGAAGATAAAATTCTACGAATAAACTCGCTATTCCATACCACAAGAAAATGGAAATTATTATTAGCTTTCCCATGGGGATTATTTGCGGGATTAAGGTCGTGATGCCGTAAATTTCCTCTTATCTGTCGAAAGTAACGTGACCCGCCAAAGAGGAAAACGTTTCCTCGTAGTCCGAGAGCATAAACGCTTCTAAACATACTTTTAGAGGCCGACAGTAACAAATGCGACTCCGTACGAATCAGCTCGCGCCGTTTCTCTCATAAAATCAGATTCGAACGGCGAGAGAAATCTTGCCAAAGGATACCACTTAAAACCCACGCCAGAAACAACTCCGGGTTCGATATTTTTTCTCGGTCTCGTAAAAAGATTTCCAAGTCTCGAACCGCACCCTGCGGACAAGCAGGCGCACCAATCCAGCCGTGTCCACTCCCGTTCTTGACCGCTTTCTCGGTCTAGAGAACCTCGTGACTTCGTGATCTTTACCTTTTAACCCCTTGAAAAAGTGCTACCTACTTTTTTACCGTATCTATGTGTGTCTCGCCGCTTTCTACCGCTCATTCGAACATCGCCCCAGTGGCAGTACTGAATCCATCCGGAAGTGGTACACGTGAAAGGCATCCAGACTCGCGGAATTAATCGCTCTTTCGCGCCCTATTGGCTCGCTTTGTCTAAAAGCCGCTCGACTCGTCGGACGCGGGTTCGAGCCGGCAAACGCTTGAAACGCTTTCTGCTCAGCCTTCCGTTGCTTTCGTCCCCGGATTAAGTGGTCGTTCCAGTGTCACGTTCAGAATTTTCTAGTTGCCACGCCGCTTGATAGTGAAGCTGAATGGCATAGAAATATCCTCTCTAAGTGGCATAAATATAGTAATTAATGGGTTTTTGTCCGATCTTGATTATTCGTCAGAAAAAATGGATGCACGGTTAGAGTGGGAAGATCGTGGAATCATCGTCACGCCTGGTTGTCGAACGTTTCAATGCGAAGCGAAAATAAGTCAACATTTGAAGAGATCTTCTTCTTCTGGTTTTCAATCCCTCAGGATTGGTTGGCGACAGTCTTCCACCTTTCTCTGTCCTCCGCTATCCTCTTCAATTTCAAATAGTTTTTTCATTCCATGTCCTCCATTATCTGTTTCATATACTCTAATCTTGGTCTTCCTCTATAATTCTGGCCTTCCACCATTCCCTCAGTTATGGTATTCACCAATCCCTCATGCCGCAGTAGATGTCCAATCCACTTATCCCTCCTTCTTTTCAGTGTTCCACAGAGACCGATCTTCATCTACTTTTCTCAGACCTCCTGATTTGTTAGTCGTTCTGTCCAACTAATCTTTAACATCCTTCTGTAACACCACATCTCGAAAGTCTCCAGCCGTTTCTTTTCTAGTATTCCTATAGTCTATGTTTCACTACCATACAACAGTACACTCCAAACATAGGTCTTAACTAACTTTTTTCTCAATGCTAAATTGATGGATTTAGAAGTGAATATGCCCTTTTTGTTGTTAAAATCAATCTTTGCTTTTTGTATCTTACTCAATATATCTCTTCTGCTTCTTCCATCATGAGTTATTTTGCTTCGTAGGTAGCAAAACTCTTTCACTTTTTCTAATAACTCTCCATCCAGTCTAATTCTGGCATCAATATCTCCTTCTCTGCTGCTGATGAGATACTTTCGCCTTCTTTGGATTCAATCTAAGATTGTATTGACTGTTTAGAATGTGATTCATTTCCTAAAGATTATATGTTAGCTCTTCCTCGCTTTCTGCGAAAACCACTATATCATCAGCAAATCTAAGCATTGGAATCCTTTTTCCCTGCACAACCGTCCACCCTCTTTTCGTTCTAGAAGTTCATCGATTGCTTTCTGCACATATAGATTGAAGAGCTTTGGTGTAAGTGAGCACCCTTGTCTGACTCCTTTCTCTATTTTTACTTTCTCTTCGTAAGTTCCAACCTTTATTATACCCTTATCATTACTGTATAGATTTTATACCGCCCTTCTTTCATTAAACTTTATACCAATATCTTTCAGCACTTCAAATAACTTATTCCATGCTACGTTATCGAAGGCTTTCTCTATGTCCACAAAAGCCATATATGTTGTCTTGTCCTTCCTGATTCTTTTTTTTGTTGATGGTCTCCAAAATACCTTCTCCGGCTGTTTTGATCAGTTCTCCCTGGATATAATCGATTCCTGGTGCATTTCTATCCTTGAGTTTCCGTACTGCCGGATCAAACTCATCCTTCATGATGGAATCACCTCTCTCCTCGACGCTGACTGATTCTTCTTCTTCAATCTCATACTCTCTTAGACCTTTCCCATTGTATAATGTCTCAACATGTACTTTCCACTCTTTAGCTATGGCCTCCTTGTCGTAAACGTACTCCCCTCTGCTATTCTTTAAACCACTGCCCTGGTTTAAATATATGTCATAAATATTTATTAATTAAAATAATTAAACATATAAATATAAAGAAATAAGTCAAAATTTGAAGAGATACTAATTAAAAAATCGATAAGGAGAATATATGATAAATATTTAGATCGGAAAATTAATGTAGATTAAAGTTCTCGGGAGCGGCAGACATGTTGTGGATGTGACAGACATGTGTTCATTCTGAAGAAATGAACAAAAATGGATATGGACACTATTTATGTTAACATTATACAATAATTGAAAAAATTTGAATTGTATACGGTATTCATAGTATCCTGCTTATATTGATATTAAGACTGAAAATAAGCCTATATCTGCTTTCCTTAAAAGAAACTTTCTTAGGTTACTTCTTTACTGAAGAATAACCTCTTTTTTACCCTTTGCTGAAAAATATGAAATAATTTCACAACCCAGCTCTTGCAGTATGCAAAGTCCAAGTATTACTTCCAACGAAACCTTTTGTGAAGCAATTGTAAACTTACTTAATGGAAAAAGACACTGGCTTTACAAAAGAATAGAAAATCATGGATGTAATTTGCTCAAATAAAAATAATGTCCAATTCCGAGGTCTTGTCGAGAAATTCTGATTCAATTGATGCTTAGATTTTTAAAAATCACTAACCCCCTAAACAAGCAATATCAGTAAAATTTACTCAGATATTATTATTTATCATTTAAATATTACGGTTTTACCGATTACTCCGCAGCGAGTTTTAAGATATATATAAAATACCTGAATCTTCTAATTGTTGATGATGATTTTATGATAATCTAACTATGCGTCTAGAATTTTGAATTTTTTTCGACTAAAATAATTTACTACCAAATGGTAAGCTGATGGTCGTAACTGAATTAATTTTTTTATCTAAATCATCATTTTCCACCCAAATCCCTTCTCTCTACCATACATTCCTGCCATTGACAGATCACCTTCTGTAAAGGTTACAATAGAGCCATTGAATCCTTTATAGAAGGGAAATGAAAACGATGTGAGGTTAAAATATGCCTGCATTAATCCCTTCAGCGATGGAATTTGGGCGTGTGCGAATCACTGGAGGTCGTTTAAAGGATTCCGGTGTGCGAGGATGGGAATAAGCGAGGCGTGTAATGCTTATCGTGCGCACGCGTGAGGAAAGTACACGTGGGCGTGGTCCCGTGGATGCCGCTCTGGGGGGCAAAGCATACCTCTAAGGCAAACGTTGCAACACCCATGGCTATGAGCTAAGAGTTTGGAAAAGGAGTGGGAGCCCATAGGTGTTAATGGACCGTTTCCTCTGGACACGTTTTCAGAGACTGCGGTAGATAAAGATAAACTATCAGTCGCGAAATGTCCATTTTCACGCTTTTAAACTCCGAATATTCTGTGAAATTCCGTCAAGTCTTACCCAGGGCCATATCGTCAATAAGTGGGATTTTCGTCTCCTGGAGCAGTGATCGACGGTGTACAAATAATTGAATACAGTCATTCGTCGACTTGCGACCACGTTCGATTCCGACAGACCGGCTGCAAGTCGATTTGGGCAAATATTAATAATTTTGGTAGAAGAAATATAAATTCTTTCTATGAACGTCCTAATTTTCCAAAATGAAGTCCGTTCAAATTTTTGTGTCGAATAAATGAATTACAACCGCTAGTGATACAATATTTCAATGTAATTAGATATGATCTTGTGACAATTGTTAGCGTTCTAGCGCTACCAAGCTGACCTGCACAATTCACGCCGTTTTCATACGCTCGGTCGTAAGTCGAGGACTACCTGTATCCGAAAAAAAAAACATCCAGTAGGGGCGACTGAAATTGTATTTCTGAATGTTAGGCATAGCAATGACTACATGCTAAATTAGACTCTTTTTCGATCTATCTCTCTATCAAACTCTATCGAAAAGTACTAGACATTCTTCCGTAGCGTAGCTCTTGTCCAGTACCAAGTAGCTAAATTATCCAAAAGGTTGGGCTCACGAACCACTTAACTCACAGCTTTAATCCTGCGGATCAGTAACATGATTTTTCATAAGAGATTCAAACATTTTTGGTAAAATAATCACGCAATGATTATTGTAATGAAATTAATTTGGTGACCCTTAGATGATTCAGAATTTAAATATTTGGATATAATAAGCATAAAAATAATAAATAATGCCCAAATTTCTACACAGACTACTAAAATATTCTCATCAGTGGTCCGCGGAACACTGATTGAAAATCACTGTCAGTCTACCTAGTGACAAGCACCAGTTTTAATTAGTACAGCGTTATCGAAAAATAATGACGGCATAATCGTCGAAATAAGAATGGAAACAAAAATGAAGGATTGCAAACATCTATGTAGCCTAGGCGAAGACAATGTCGAAATCGTCCTATCGATATGCGGCTCACTATAATCGGATACAGTACTCCATAAAGTTGCATAAGTAATTAATAACAGGTGCCAAATATACGTTATGTCTTACTCCTGTTTATGGACTTGAAATACTGGATGGAAACTTTTCACCAGAAAAGAAATTAATAAGAAGAGAGAAATCAAAGATGATCTTGAAATATTTACGCTGCCAACAACGAGAAACTCTGTTCAGAGCCTTGTTCTCGTACTCTTAACACTGGGAACTGATATATAAGGAAACAATCTTTTTCTTGATGAAATACGAGATAGAGAAAGATATACCTCCCTTTGGTAATAAGAACATAGCTACCATCTTAACATATCCAAGTGCTACCTATTTCAACTTAATTAATTAGCTTTAGCAAATAAATAACTCTACCAATCTATTGAATGAAAATGAAAAGGAGAATTTGAATTTAAGAAAACTCTGTAAAGAAAATTTGAAAAAGAGAATCTCAGCGAGTGTTTTATAGCGAAATATCAGGCAATCTTCTATATATTTTTACTTTAAGGCTCTTTTACCTTTTAGTTGTGAAATCTTTCATCTTCCATCATTTTACCGCAGAAAGTTAAGGATAAAGTCAAAGTTTACTATTCCAGTCTCTGATCGAATAGTCAAAAGGTGTGTTTGCGAACATGATAATGATGTTACCCATTTTTCGCAACAAAGAGTAGTCATATCTGCGATTCTTCAAGAGTATTCTAAGCTAAAAGAAGCTGTAAAGTTAGGTAAATATGCTAGTGAGTGAAGAACGCGAGAAAAGACAATGCTTTGAAAATCGTGCTGTGTTAAAGTCAAATCGTGTTTTAGTATGGCGAGTTGGCATGAATGGCTTCAGAGCACTAATGTATGGTCTAACATCTCTTCCTAAAACTTCCGCGACACGCAAATCCTTTTAATGCGGGTGTTCGAAAGAGCGTGACAAGAGAATCATTTCTCTTAGCGGTTAAAAAATAAATGGAATACAAATGGAATGATGTAACTGTACGTTAATCGTTGATTGCTTACATATGAGAACATTTAGTGACATTAACATAAACATCTTGACGTCCACATGAAGAAAGGGCAACTAATATACTTCGTTCTAATGTTAAAAGCTATTATACGCGTTGCTTGTTGAGATAAATAAATATATATATATATGTATATAATTTTTTTCCCAAAAAAATTGTATTATGTCAATTATTTTTCTCTGATTTAAGTACCTGATTTCAGTAATTTATTTTTCTATTTATGAAGGAAAAGTGATTTATAAACTATTTTGTAAAGCTTCAAAACGTTTCTCACTAAGAAATTGGTCATTAAACATATACAATTTACCATGTAAAGTAGAAAAGCGAAGATTTTCAAGATCAGTCTTGTGTAGTATTAAATAAAATTTCAAAAAACCTCAAATTATAGTATTTAGAACATAGCGCTTGTTTCTATATTTCATTCGCCCTTTAAAACACAAAGCAGTAAAGAGAGAAATTCTTGAATCTTTTGTCTTCGTGGATCATGGAAGGTCAGCTCGCTGGCCTTACGTGTCATCCGAAATATATTTCCTCCGAATCTGCACACTAAAATGCCAACTGAATAGTCCTCGATTCGCATGGTCGTACACACAATATTTATGACTTTTTCATTTTGTGGACACGTTATGTCCCCTTTCAATTTTTAAATGGCCCTTTAAATACGTCGCCGTGGACATAAACAGGAAGTGGACCATTCGCATTCGCGCAGATTTATTTAGGACGAAAAATAAAGGATAGTCCACCCTTCTCTTATCTAATCTATGACGGCTTCAGTCGGAACCCCTTGAGAAATGTTCTTGGAAGCGGATAATTTTTCGACTTTGTTCGATGCCGCCTAGTTGCCAGTTCGATCGCAACCAGTCCTTCCACCGAAGACTTTTCCCATTGACCTCCGCAACACAAACTTGCGCGCAGAGGTGGAGAAGAATGCATAGCGGGACTGTTTAAATCCCCCGCAGTCACAGGATGTCACGCGAGGAGCACTAGATGGAAAACGGGAAGGGGTATGTAAGGAAAGCGCTGCCAGTGCGAAAATCTATGGGGTCAGGAAAGACTACGGGGATGCAATGGAATGAAGCATATCTTTGAACGGCGCGATGTATCGACAGCTATATAGGGACACAGCACGGAAACCGGGATCCTCTGCTTCACGAATGGGTTACGATTTCAAAACGACAAAACAATATGTTTAGCATGAGAAAAGCTGTGACTCTGTGAACTACTTGCTTATAAATCGGTTAAGAAGTATTTCGTAAAGTTATAATGTAGTAAACACCAATTTAACATGTTTTAGCCTTACTTCGAGGAACGCCGTAGAGAAAGAAATAAAAGTAATTAGTAGATTCTGAAGAAACTACCAAGTACATTTATTTATTTCACTTAGCGAAGATTATAGTTTATAATTTACTTAGTTTACCGTCTGTACGAGTAAATACGAATTGTGATGTCAGTGCGTTGTTAACAACAGTAGCCATTTCAAACCATAAGCTACCTTCGTGAGTTACTGTGCATAATTCTTTTTACCATTTTTCTTGAACAATGTATATACTTTGTTTGAAAGATTTATTTTGTAGCCTTATAAATCCATTACCAATTGGGATTCCACGATTCTTGTGAACGAAATGTTGTCCAAAATAGGAGATTCTGGAACAGAGAGAGTAGGTGTTTTTTTTTGCGGAGAAAGGCTCATTTTGGGGCTTGTTCCAGGATGTTTTCGGCATCGATAGTTCTTGTGGTTAAAGATGAAACTAAGCTAGCTAAGACGCATCCAGAAAGGAAAGCTAAGGAATGTGCGGTTTTCAGGAGGAGCTGAAATTTCTTGCCTGTCAGGTGGAAATTTGGAATAATGCCCTCGTACCTTAAGACTAGATTTAGGAAAGAATTATCGCCTGATGAGGTTTTAAAGATATTCATTTACGTTTCATTCGATTTAGCTGTAATATTAAATACTGAATCATATTGATTTAGAAGACAATTTGTACTTCAATCTGTAACTGAAACACTCAATGAATTCTAACGAACAAGTTTCAGACAACCCCGGCCTCAAATGTTTCGTGCCAACATCCCACCTTTTTTAGGGGTTCGTAAACATTGTAAAGATTTACCTCGAGCTCTAAAAGTCTGTTATGATTTAGTTTCTTTCGCATGATAGGTGTTCTTTCTGCAATCATTTTAATTAATTTTCTCTTGTCATCCACTTCTGCTGGGGATTTAACAGTAATAATAAGTAATTAACTGTTAAATCTTTCTTAGATTCTCTTTTAATTTTATGATGAAATTAACGAAATCACTGCCATTTGCGACGTTCTAATCATTATTTAACGCCCGGAATAAGGTTTGATGACGTTTTAGAGTAATTTCTCGCAGATGTGTGCACATGAATCGAATAAAAGGACGTAATAAATAAAAGAAGCGAAACCGAAAAGGAGAAGCAGGAAGTAGCGGCTTCTCCTGTGTCTTCATGGGGAGATAAGGAAGGCAAAAATCAACAAATCTTGTCGTTGGAAATGCATTCGTGCTTTCTCTACGCTTCCTCATGGGTGAACATGGGTTGTTTTGTCTCCATCGAGGAGAAACGCACTGTGTAGAGCTTAAATTGTACCAGGCCTTGCGGGATGCGACAGTAAACAAGGGAAATTGACCACGCCCCTGAAGGTCATTGGAGTCCCGCAGGCATCTCTCTCTATCCTCTTCACCTGCTCACACATCTTCACCGATGCTCCAGGCTGAAAGGGCGTTCCAGAGATGAGAGTGACTTAAGAGTTTTTCTCCCTTCCGATGGGAAATCACTTATCTTTTTTTTCTGAAGAGGAATGGAATCTCTAGGAGAGAAAAACAAGCGTAGTTCTCTAAAATTATAAGAAGTCTTTTCGAAAGAGATCTGCCTGAAATTCCTCTGAGTGATTATCTTTTGACGCCATCAGAAAGAAAGATTTATTATTATTCACGGCAGATTTCAAAAATATATTTGGAAAGTTTCTTCAAGAACATAGAACAGGAGAATAAGCAATGAGAAATTTTCTTCTGAATGTCGGCAGCCTTCATTGTGATGCAAAGAGAAAATTTAACTGACCAAGTTTTCATTGTTGCCTTTTGTTTGGAAAATCAAAAGTTAAGATGGTACGGTTTCAAGTAGGAAAACCGAGTACGATAATCATATTAAAGGAATATGGATACCGTACAAGAAGAAAGGCGTCAACATTTAAATGTCCTATGGCTATTAACTGAATATATTTACTCAATCCTTGGTTTTCGAAAATGTCACGATTTCACAAGTTTACAGAAATTAATTTTCTAATATTTGTGTGAAACGTGTTTGCATTTGGGCGTCAAACGCGCTCCTCTATAAACAGGGGTTCCAAATGCATGTGTACTTTCGTATTTCTTTATTCTATTCTTTTCTAACATCCTGTTGTTTACTTAGGTGTATTTCACGTTTTAAATGGTAAAAGCATACATGAATACCAAATACGCTGTATTATCTTACAATCTACGTAGTAAATCCAACATGAAAATATACACAAAAAAGGACAATCAAGAGATAGATACAAGAATAAATCTATATGTAAGCAATTCCAGGTTTTACCATTACCTCATAACTATCAATTATGTATGCACATACCTAAATATTCACAATATAAGGATAATTTTACATCATGAATAATTAAATTTATTTATATTTTGAAATTTGACTGAGCACCTTGCATTTCTTCCAATCACGGAGCAGAATCCGACGGAAGTTTTTCTTTTTCATTTCAAACCTGTAAAAATATCAAGAACGTCGAATAAGTAAATTAATGCTTTAAAGTAAATTCGCGGGCCTTGCCTTAGCTGAATAGGTTGCCGGAAGCCCGATTCTTCGTCGGGGGAGTACGGCTGTAAAATAGGCCCCAAGACTACTAACAAGTAGATAACGGAAGGAAAAGGCGGAAAAATCTGAAATATCTACTCATGGATATTAAAATAACGCCAAGAACACGTGTAAACTATGTGCTTTTATACAATAAGGAACGATAAAGAACGGAATGATCTTAAAGAAAAAAACAGTTTATTTCACTATGATCTAATTCCATCATCTACAGTTCTCACGCGCATGATCTTATCGACAATTATCACCCCATTTAACACCTCCTCAGTGCGTGCGCCAATCTCTCG
Organism: Ladona fulva; assembly: GCA_000376725.2. Taxonomy (NCBI): domain Eukaryota; kingdom Metazoa; phylum Arthropoda; class Insecta; order Odonata; family Libellulidae; genus Ladona; species Ladona fulva. Next base: position 1,248,029 of record KZ308342.1, on the reverse strand, counting down.
TTTCCTTCCTGCTCACCCCCCACACGAGGGTGCCGGAAGGCCGCCGGCGAAGAGAGGCAAATTATTTTCATCAAATCCATGCGACCAGGAGGTCACCACAGTACGAGGAACCGGAGTCGATCCCCCAGCACCGCAAATCCCCTTTTCGATCTCGACTGACGAGACGTGTAAAGAACGAGGAAAGTACGAACGCCGCTTTCTATTCCTGCAACATTAGACCCACCTCACCGGGAGCTTGGTCCTCCATCAAAGCGATATGGGGGGAGGCGATAGCTGAGCGACTCCAAACCGCAGAGGAATAGGATGAGGTTGTGTTCTCTGCCACGCCCAGTACCCTGCAGCTCATTCCTCATCCCATGGGAAGGATACGAAAAAATGCACGAGTGATAATCCGCCTTCTTCTCGCGGTCGGAGGCTGTAATAGCGTTTCATCACCTCGCCCTCATCCACGCGTCAGCTTTCGCTCCTCTCAAACCGATCTTTTTTCGTCTCCGAAAGAATGCGTTTTTTTTAGCTAGGACGCCTCGGACCTCAAGCAAAAAGCGCGACCAATCCAAGCGACGGCCGGCGTAAATAAATTGCTTCGCTATCTCGTAATTTACTCCGAAGCTCGGACTCACGAAGGAGTCATACGCGCGTCTCTTTTATTTGGTATTTTTTTTCGTAACCGTTATTTGCCAATCCTGTTTTTCCCAGCGATGGGATTGCGAAATGGGAATGAGACGTGGCTCTCGAACGGAGATTTTCGGGTGGGAAAGGCATCCAATGCTCCAAGCACATTTGCTGAAAATCGGAGTGGACGCGAGTTCCGTCGATTTTGGGAAGGTTTTGGCATGGAAGAGCCAGGTGATAAATCAAAGATAAAGAAAAATGCAGCTAAATTTGGTTAAACATTCGAAAAATCTCTATATTAATATATATGCAAAGTATAATGTCTTTAAATGATGAATTTTAAAATATAAAAATCCGCTCCTTTAAAATGAGATTAAAAATACGAACCACAGATACACAGCATCAATTCATTGTTCTGACTAAATGCCTTCCTAGTAATCAGAATTTAGGAAAAAATATAGTTAGTGAACAATTAGATTATACCAAATGGTAGAAATATTTTATATCCTGGCAAATAATTATAACTGGTAAATAAAATTGATTCTATTACCTTTAACCATTATAACTTATACTTGTAACTACTTTCTGTTAGTCCTCTGGTTTGGTATAAGTTAATCAAAACAGTTCTTCCCAACCGTTAAGCCGTGAGTAAGCTCTTGTGCCGCGTAATATCAGAGGATAACATGTTCTTTCAAAGTTAACGTAGGGAAAATGCTGCGGGATATTTTTTCGTTTAATGGCAGTCCGTAGAGGGAGAGAGAGAGCTTTAAAATATATTAATTCTAATTTATTTCCTATTTTTCAATTTTAATTTGGAATGTAACAAATTATGCTTAATTTTAATATGCCACGAGGCTTGAGTCAACTCAAAAGTGTGCCACGGTAGACAAAAGGTTGGGAAGCACAGGACAAATAACATTAAGATAGGGTAAGAAGATACAGAAATTAACAGTTTTTGAGCATTCCTTAGATTAAATATTTTAAAATGAAATTTGTAGATTAAAAAGACAAATTTGTTTTAAAGGTTTCAATACCCATTTCTCAGTGCTTTCTTGCCTGATCATGTCTAACGCAATGAATTCATATCGTAGTAGCAGTAATTTTAAAAGTGCTTAAACGTATTAAATCACTTCACACGTGAGCCCACATCGGGATTTGATCCCGGAACCACTTTCACCGAACTCGAATGCATGGATATTCCATTTAATATCTTATCACTATCCGTTTTTCAGTCGATTTCGTCAGCAATTCAAGAAACCTTTAATTTAAACTGACCTTCCTGATCGAGGACGGAAGTGATAAATACTATTAGTGGAAATGTATGCTAAGCTTCGATTTAATGATAATTCTTTAGTAAATAATCTATCGGCGTAAAGCTTTCTTCGATATGTTTGGTATAATTAATTGGCTTCTGTCCAATTCAAAATCCCATTCTCATCGCAGACTTTCCATAGTGGTACATGCCATCAGAATTGCTTGGCATTGACTCTTGAGTTTGGAGACGCCACGTTTTGATATTAATGTGAAAGAGAATTCGTTAAATTCATTCTTGTCTTCCATGAAAACGAGTGCCATCTTAGGATATGCAATGTCCCTTTCGCTATAATAAATAGGCACATTTGCAGGAAAACTTAAACCTTTTATCTTCTTTCATGATTCAAGTTCTCTCGTTTATGCTCCACTTATGCAATATGCATTGATCTATCATTTGAAGCACAGTTCTATTCTCTATTAACAAATTCCTACGTCTGTCTATACCGGTAGAAGTGGTTTTTAGAAAGGGTTACCGGAAATAGGGAACGCACCAGTGAATTCTATGTTGAGAAACAAAAGATCCAATGGACAATAAAAAATCAGAGATGGGAACTGAATGGGCAAAAAATATGAGAGGCAGAGAATTTGAAAGGTATCAAAGCCAATGTTTCCGACAAAACACTTCCTCGTCAATCTTCTAAACGAGGAATGTCGGCGCAAGACGAAAAAAATGTCTCGACGTGATTCGGCATATGCTGATCTTAACCAAAATTCGAAGGATTCTCCTTAGAAAATTCTCATTCAAAATAAACTTTGAAATTATGTGTAAGGTTTATTTGATTATATAAGAATATCTATGACATCACTGAGGTTACACAAACAATTAGCTATTCACAACCCTTTCAGCAATGCTGTAGAAATTCTTGCACTTAACGTCGTTCATGACTTAGTTATCATCCTCTGCACATGCGCGCACATCTGCGATTCACAGAATATAGATTATTATCTAATTATGTGATATAAACATTTAAGGTAAATGATTTCAAAGCGTTGACAACTTATGGCAAGCAACCCTATAAGTTTATTTATTCAACGATTTTTAAATTTAATGTAGACCGAGGGACTAATTTAACATTTGTATGTGTTATTTGCATAATTAATATTCACATTATATTATTCATTTTAACTTATTATTATATTACTTATATTATTTTTCTCTTTGACTTTTATATCTGCTATAGAGCAATGTATGAAGGTAAATATTTTTTCACTTGATATGCATATTTTATTTGATTGTATTATATACCAACACGACTAGCTTTCTCATACTGTATTTCAATGCATCCTTTCGGTATAGCATTATCAAGTAAATCTATATCTTGCATATTGGAAACCATAATCTTTCTAAGAGTTATCACAAACTTTCTCCAACGATATTCTACGTTTGTGCTACTTTTCTGATTTTCATTAGCAACATTTGATATTTTAAATGCATTGCCTTTTATATCTCGAAAAGACTTATATTTTATGATTTTCAAGTAAAAGCTAATATAGTGATGACTTTAAGCATTTTTTATGCTATAAATAAACTTTTCAGTTTTGATTAGGCTTTCAAGGCATTATCCAATAACCTAGTTTGCATCCGCAGTCATTTTCCGGATTTTATTTCTCAATTGGCTCAATCTCGATAATTTTTTATGTTCTCATCATTTCAGCGCGATGCATTCTTTTGCTATAAATAAAAAATACATATTTCAAACAGATAGTATGGAGTAGTCTTGTTTCTCTCTGTAGAAAGTCTCCGTATCCGAGCTTTAAACATGACATGTGTTTCTTTGGGCTATCTTAATTATCACAGAACCTGATAATTGCCTCTTATGCGTTGTCAATCCGTTAGGAAAAGTGAAAGTGTAAAATGCAAGATATGTTTGATGCGAAATTAATATTAATGCACCATTTACGGATTCATAGGGAGAGGAAAGTAACCTCTGGTTAGGATGTGATGATGAGCTTAAAATAAAAACTAATCGATGAGTGTCTATCGGCAGTTAGTGGGTGCAGTGGTTTACTGGCACATATTCAAAGCGTCAACTGCAAATGGCATTTTAACGGTCAATTTGGGCTTACGCTAAGAATATTTTTATCTTCAAATAAGTTTATCAGTTAATTGTCTATTATCGCCCACTTCCATCTTCGACATGTTTCTATATTCGTCCACGATATGAAAGGAATAACTACAGTAGAAGACTGCGGAGAGAGAGAGAATGACCAGAAATATTGGATTTTAGCTCGAAAATACTCTTAAAAATAGTTATTTTCAATCACAGACTGATGACTAAAAAACTGATTTCCTTCAACTTTGCAAAACCTCCAGCTTCATAGTCTCGCTGCTAATTCAAGAATTGCAGACGTTTTTCCTATGATTATAGTTTACAAGTGCGTTCGATACTAATTAGGCACTCAAAGCTTGTTTAGGCGAAATTCCAATTCGCCATAAAAGAACTAGCTGCATTTTAATAAAATTTTTATAGCCACTACACATAAGGTTGCAAAAAGATACCTTCCATTGCAAAGTAGTACGAGAACTATTTTCCTCCTTGTTTCTTTATTTCTTGTTGCCCGGATTTGCGTCGCGTATGAAAGAAATAATTAAAGTCGCTTAATTTCTTGCAGTCCCCTTCTTGTTAATTGTCTGGAGCAGGTTCCGTTAATGGCTTGTAATCTAAAGCCCGTCTCACCTAGGAGAGAGTTCATTCCTATCAAAAGCCTCTCAACTCCAATTAGTGTGTACTCAAGAGACGGAATAATTTATGGGTTTATTCTCCTGTTTCTTTGTCTATCGCCTATTCTCTGTGCAAAGTCTCTCCGAACGATAATTTCCCTCACCCTTGTTTATTCTCGCTTCCCGCTGTCTTTATGATCTCCCGCCTCATAGAACTCTTCCTTTCCCTCGAGATCGAGGCTTTCATAAAGGATCGCTCATTCATCGAAAACACACAACGAGAGCGGCAAAAGGGGATCTCCCGGGCGAGATCTCTTTATTCCCCGCTCGTCGTCTCTACACCGTGAGAAGCTTTCACGGATTCCATTTGTGAGATTCTCGTCGCGTGTGCGTTGAATTATGCCCGATGCACAATGGAGTGAACAATGGCTGCACACGGATTCCGTATGTGTTGCCTCGTGAGCGAGCTTTTCCGCACGAAGGACATAGCGCGCGGATGAATTCGAAATTTACTTAAAGCGTCTGGAGACTACTCAGCGATCTCTGATTCCTATAAAAACATCGGTGATGCTCTTTCGTATTAAATCAGAACAACGATATATTTGGACACCGGGAGGCCGTAGTAAATTTAACGTAGTTGCTGTGTGAGGTGTAAAATAAGGATGGTTGAATTTGTCTGTGAGATGAATAACATGTGAGTAACTTTCAGGTTCTTTGTTTGCTACAACTCGCACCTGAGATGCAAGAGGTCCCTGGGTCGATTCTGAGTGGTGTGAAAGTCCTCGACTGTCGATACACCTACGTAATTTAGAGACGCTACTTGTATTTGACAAATCTACGAATAGGGGAGTTACTCAGAGAAAGGTTAAATTGGGTGATAATCGATAAATATTGGGCATTGTATTAATTCTTTTAATAAAAATAAGAATGCATTATGTCGCGTTTTATTATCTGTAAATCATGAATTTTATTGTATTTCCTTATTAATGTATGTTTAAAATTAGAAATCAAATCATTGTTTATTGATTCAGCTCTATATAAACTAGACGAGCTTATGAAATATCAATGCATATTTTTTGCAATATTTAACCTTCCTGGTATGTTCCTAATAACCTTCCTAGTCACTTCCGAGTATGGGAAATATCTATTTTCTTATACTTGGACAATCTGCGCGGAAATACAATTAAATTTAAACAATTTTACTTATCAATTCATAAATTTCTCCGGACTTATTTTCCGTTTGCAGATTCATAAACCTATACTTTATGGCTGTAATAGTTGATTGACTTCAGATGTCAGGGACCTCTGTTGCAGGGAAATTGCGCTCTTTTATCTTTTAAAAGCTAATAAATAATACAGACCATGAGAGATAGACTCAACAACGTAAAAAAAGGACCGGAAGATTAGCAATTTTCTCTGTTAAATCCTTTATCATTATCAGATGCATTTACATATAAGAATAGGTATGAAGGTGAAACTGTGTCCTCCCAGCTAATGATGGCTTCTTTTCGTCGCGAATACAATTCGCGCGTTCATAATTGGATTTTAACCCGCCTTTTCAGTTTCTTCACCTATTACAACGTAATGGTGTCCACATTGCATAAACGAGTTTCAAGGTCCAGTCCTTTGTAAGCAAAGAACCGACCAACTTTCTCCCACGGGGAAAAGAAAAGAGCGAATCTAACGCAAGGTACTCAACGCTAAGAGCAAAAAGAGACGTACAATCGACGAGAAACTTTTTCGGCGAGTAACTCGGAGGCAACACTCTAATCAAACCTCGAACCGCATAATGTGGTACCTGCGTTCACAGGAACCTCTCAAGCCATATATTTCATCGGATGGAGCGATTGCCATAAGATTTGCGGTGAGCGGTAGCGGAGTTTTTGCGCTTTTTTTCGGCAGCCAGCTGCTATGAGGTCGCTTCGTAGGAGGAATTGAAGATCTTGGCACTCATTCGTCTGACATGAGTGAAGAAATGATCTCAGAGGTAGTTTCTAGGCTACACATTCGTTTTTAAGAGCGTTGTAAACAACTTTCGCTTCGCATGATTATTTGCGGGAGAGTCCCAAGAAAAGTGAATAGAAAAGGTGCGTTAGTGAAAGAGACTGCCGGGAAGGAATAAAATGATCAAGGGAGTTTCTAAAGAGGGTTGGAGAGTATTGTGGGTCGGATTGAAGCTTAGTGAAGAAAGTAACATGTATCGGAAGCCAGTGCGCGGGTTATTTGCCCGTCCCGAGGAAAAATTTCTTCGCTGACTTTATTGTTTACTTCTTAAGCGTACAATTCAGCAGGGGAATCATTGCTACGTATCTAGACATTTTTGTTGTTATTGCATTCATTTAAGTTGTAGTTATATAATGACTGGCTGTAGTCGTTTATTTTGCTGCTGATCCGTTGCAAAAATCGTACCGTTCCCTCGTGGTGTTAGAGAAGCTAATAGCAGTTTGGGTGTGAGAATCTTATCGGTGTTTTTACACCCCCTGCCATGCGCCATTGGCGGATTTCAGAGTTTAAATGTAAATGTATGCTATTAATTTATTCATTGATCTCAAAGTTTCATTGTTAGTTGATATCTTGTTACCAATCTAATCACAATTTATGTTAGAATACCATAATTATTCTGAGCATACATTAAACTGCAATTAAATTTTCAATTTTCAGCATCAGACATCCATACTGATTTTCAATTTTCTAATGTAGACGTCCATTCCAATTGGCGCAACCTGATGCGGTTGCCTCACTTTCCTACTGACAGTAGCCGGTCCTGTTAAAAGTGATATTGTGTAAATTTGAAAGAATTTTCCAGTAGAGATTCCATTCAACCAGAAAACAGAAACATCCGTATTGTGTTTGTATGCCGGCGTTGGTATGTTGCTCCAGGATATATCGGTGCTCCAAATACCTCCCATTTGGAAGTTTGGGGCGTGTCTTGAGGCGCGAATCTTGACATACATTTTGCGGTTAAAGCGAACGAAATAATGGAGTTTACGAACGGTCGATATTGAAGTACAAATTTCAGTCTGAAAATCGATTGTTGAGTCATAGTATCGGCATTGATATAGAAAATAGCCTAAAATAGAGTTATTACTCATTAATGGGGCTCCCAGATAGCCAAGTGGGCAGTGCTTTCGCCTTTGGTGAAAATGGTCCAACGTTTCCAAAATGGGAGCCCATTTGTGCCAAATGACCTTTGAAACTGTTAAAGCACTTTTAACTAAACTCATAAATGTCGTAAATTTTGGCATTTGAAAGTTGGATGACTTCAAAGAAATCATTGATATGAAAATATCACACTCAATTTTGTAATCAGAATCAAATTCGGTTCGCTTATCGAAATGACCAGAATATTTGGTAGATATCAGATGGTAAGATTCTGCAAAGAATAGAGGAAAAACGTAGCTTAGGACAAACAATAGTTCAGAGACGAGTTATGTTTGTTGGACACTTACTGAGGCACGAAGGAATCCTGAAATTAATAATGGAAGGAAAATTTAAGGGAAAGAAAAAAAAAGGAAGGCCACGTCTGTAGTATCTGATAATGAAGGACGTTGGATTTAAAAGTTACACAGAAATGAAGAGGAAGGCAGATAAATGTGAGGAATGGCGAGTTACTGCAAACAAATCGATAGATTGAACCCCGAAGAAGAAGATCAGATGGTAATACTGCTCTGCGTTAACTATAATAATTACGCAAATAATAGTTGCAGAAGAATTGTCTTGGTGTTCGGAAGAATGTCGGGGAAACCTTATTAGCATTATCTGTTAGCCAAAAGTGTTCGACTACGTGAAGTAGCATGATTGATGAATGTTTACACTTAGTTTGAAATTACGTGTATATCTTTGATATCCGTAATCTACGAGAATTCCGAAACATTCTCCTCATTCTGAAGCAAGAAAGTAATTTCGGTGGCAAACATCTTGCTGTTTGCTTTCTGGGAAGGATGAGTCGTAATTGAACGACGTTGGAAGCGCTTGAAGAAGAGAAGAAAAGGAAATGACTCACTGCGAGGGGAACATGTCAGAAACCATTTCCTTTAATGCAAAAATGGCAAAACGATGTAAAACGGTTTGAAAACGCTTCTGAAGGAGACGTGTTTGACAGACAAAGGGCAACAAACTTTGTTCCCACCGAAAAAGAGATGATGTTTTTAAAACTTAAACTTAACGGGTTTTCCATATGTGTTTTCGGTACTACTTCCGCGAGAGTCAAATTTTTATTTTGCAAAGAAATCGCCGTTTATCTTGTGAGGTTTGTTCTTGAAATTTCGAATTAAAGTAAGTTGTCAGAAAGAGCCATGCTATCACAAAGGAGACGAATTGCAAAGAAACTGTATGAAAGAGGATTCCAGCTTTAAGGCTTCTTTTCGCAGATCAATATCCAGTTTGGTCTTTCACATTAGAAAGCAGCCAGACATGTAGTACTCTGGGTAATGGAAATCGATTCTCCGAAGAATTCTTCCGAAGAAAAAAATGTTTTAATCGTAAAGAATACTGCTTGAATGAAGGTTCTATACTTCTCTATGATAAATTGCCGAGAGAAAAAGGGGCTTGATTATATTTTGCTATTCTTCGCTAAAGGAAAAGAATACTTTAAAAAATAAATATTGTTTAGACACTTAATAAAAACAGTACATGTGCATTCAAAAAGTTTCCTGATTCAAGCTTTACCGTATCTGGATAGTTCCAAACGAAACAAAGCGATAATATCGTGAAGCTTTGTTGCAAGTATCTAATATCGAAAAATCTTGAAAAACTTACGCGCAAGACAGTAAAACGTAATAATAGCTTTTTACGGACAAGAACAGTGTCTTCGGGAAACTTCGAACGCCCTATGTCGTATTTTGCAGTACGACTGCGAAATAATAATTAATAAAAACTAGCTGCCTGTGCGGTCGAAAATGAGTGAAAATTTTCCTAAAATCTAAAATTAGATGGCGCTATTTAGTAATTAATCAAAATCATAAAACATAACTGTCGCTTAACAGTGAGATTTAATAACGATGTGAGAAATAATAAGAGGGAATTTTCATTCAATTTAGTTACACTTAATTGCCTTATTATTAAACATCAGAGACAGCGGCTAACAAATATCAAATTATAAACGATATATGATTAATTTTAAAAATGAAGTTCGTCGTACAGAAAGAGTAGTAATTCATGTAGATAAAGATTTAATGCAGAAGGGCTCCTGGATAGCCAGGTGGGCAACGCGTTCGACTCCTATGAAAGCGGTCCCGGGTTCGATTCCCGGTGGGGGCTCACGTGCGAAATGACTTCAGCTGTCGAAGCACTTTTAGCAATACTACTACTACCTTAATGCAAAATAGAGGAATACATGTAGAATGAAAGAATATATGTAGAAAAGAGCCCAACACCTCCAACCAGGAACAGTTCTTTGTTCCTACTTTAACCGGAAACTGTTCATTTAATCGCATCTTAGTCACATCAATATGCTCTTTTACTTATATTTCTACCTTTCAAGAAGCCTCGGAGTCGATGGGGATTCGTAATCTTAAAACTGCCGAAAAAATGATAATTCCTGTAACATAAATTAATGTCAAGGGAGTGCTTCCAAAGATATTGGACCTCGGAACAAGGATAATTGATTGAGAAAGATTTGAGAGGAAATGATTTGGTTTGAAAAATTTCGCGAAACTTCCGTGAAGCTTCACTGCAGATGGTCACGTATGCGTCCCTGTCAGGCTGACAGCAGAAACCGCAAGGACTCTGAAATTGTGCGGGCGACGGCGAAAGGAATGAGATCGATGTGAAGAGAACGCGATACGAGATTGTTACCCGTCTGGTGGGTGGGAAAAAGTAGGCTGAAGTTTCCCGCTTGCGATGAGCGCCCGGCAGATTCTTACAATATGGCATTATTCCCCCAAGCAGAGAAACTCAACCATGGCCTGCAACCGTGGTTGGGGAAAAGGACGGGAACAAAAGGCTGTATTTGGATGTCAAGAAATTCCTACTACTTATTTATATTTACTATTTTTCCTCTTGAGACAATGGGAGAGGTATAGTCTTACTAAGGGCGGTAGAAATCTATTCATCTAAGTTTTTGGTCTACTGCGTTCTGAGTGAAAAGACTGCTATGTTTTTCTTCATACTTTACCGGGATAGGAGTACGTCAGTAGGTTCTTATATTTTATCATATTTTCATGTTTTGTCTCGGTGCTGGGGAACTATGTGTTTCTTTAATTATAATATGTTCAATTATATTTGTTACAAATATATCTTAGTTGAAGCTCATATTTTTATCGTTGATTATATGTATGTACATAGTGAATCATATTGCCATTTTGTTACTTTCAACAGATATATTAATCAAGTCCCTGATTCACACGAGATTGTTTTTAGTTATGATTTAATCAGAATTATATCGTCAAAGTTAAGAGATACTTTGAAGTTAGTATTGTTGACCTGAAAATGAAGCTCACGCTTTGAATTTTCTTGTCAATTAATAAAATCACTCGTGAAATATTAACTTTCATTTTATTCATCGACAATTTCATTTTGATCATTGATAATGATGTTTTAATCTATTTACACGTAATAGGAATAAAAACTTATTGGTATTTTGGTATTGGAAAAACGATTTACGTTCTTCATTTTAAAGAAAGATTTGAGGAACAAGATACATTACTTAAGTAATTACATCTGTGTTGCTATCGCCAAGAAGAATAATTTTTTATGAACATTTCATCTTCAAATTTAAATCAGCAAATATCCCTTCATTGGAAATTCTTATGATTCTCGGGTTTCCAATTTTTATGTCAGTTTTGCTTTCTCTTTTCAATTCTTTTTTTGCTGCAAATTCTTCTTCGCCACCAACGTGTCGGTTGAGATGCTCATTCTTCATCCGTGTGTTCTATTATGGATGATATCTCCGAACAAAAACCAAAAGGAGATTAATGGCTTCGAATTACGTGCCGTTCGTAAATAATGAGTTTTTATTTTCATGATCCTCCGATGCCTGCATTTTCCTCTCACGAGTCCGAGGCGCCATGGGAATGCCGAGAGAAATTGAGCAATTTCCCGATGCACGTTCCGGAAAAATCATATAGAATAAATCAGAATGCAGGTCTCGACGCGACCGCGTCGCTTAGTATTTATGGCAGGAAATGCACTCTCCCATCGCAGTGCTCGTCTCTCGTCGTTTCCGTAATTACGACGTTTCGTGGGGTCGTCGAAAAAACCTTCGCACAATCGCTCTTCGAGATTTTCAAGTACGAGGCCACATTTTATCCGCATGTTCACATGCTGGTCTCCACGCATGAAATGATGACATTTCGAATAAAGCTTTCTTTTCGAGCGTGGACTTGTCATATTTCCTTCATGGTCACTGTTTACGTCTCATTGTTTGTTATTTGAAATTAAGTAGAAGAACAAAAACATTTTCGTGGTACTTTCCTCATCCTAGTTTTTCCAGCATAACAGGAAGATATCAACGTATGAGATTCACTTCTGAAAATAGAGGGTGACACTTTTAACCTCTAAGGTAGATAGGTTAGCGATATCTTATATCCCTTGTACTGGTTATCACACTTCCGGATTTTCGTGAAGCACTTTAATAATTCCAGGCAGAGAAGCACACTTCCAATTAAAATTACTCCAAATGATGACTGCGATGATGATGCGGCTGTAAGCGATATTATAGAGGTTAGTCTGCTTGCTTATCAATAATTCCGGGTTAGAATTCTGGTTAGGGTATGGCAGTTTATGCACTTAATTGGCAAGTTACAAATGTTTTCTTGTTCCTCATTGATTTGGCTAATAAAGGTGAGATTATTATCACTGTGTGAGCTATAAAAGATGCAAGACCGGTATTTTTATGATACTTGCAGCATGGGTTTGCGAAGTATGCTGTACATTGCGTTGAATCATGAAAATCTTTGGGATGAGTTTCTATTAATTTACCACGGAAATTAAAACGTAATATGTATTCCATGTCTTTCTTCGAAAAATGTTTCTTTAGTATGTATTGGCGAATAAGTGTGCTGTAATCACGTAGGAGTCATTTAATTTTTTCGAGGCATATCTTTGGTGAATTTTATCGAAAAAGTGAAATTTCCAAGCGGCTTATATAATCATTGTATAATTTTAGAATTTAATTAGTTAAAACCCTCTCAATCAACTATCGATCAAAAGGCAAAAGTTAGAAAAAATGGAAAAAAAACGTGATGTCTTGGTTAACGAGTACCTTTGCTGATGAATTTTTCGGCGAGTACTAATTTCTTCGATTCAACATAGTGATATCTAATGATTAACAGCTCAAATATTTGACTTTTACAGGTTATCAATGCACTAAAATAGAGAATAGGGTACTTTATAATATGTCACAAGGTTTGATAGCTTACTCTCTAACCATATTCCCATGAATAGAGAAATTTCCCATACATGGGAGAGATACTCGCAATTTCCTTTGTGCAATGCTGATTCTGTTAGAAAAAACTAAGACACTAGCGGCACATTAAAGTCAGAATGCATACAGTCCATACATGACATTCTTGAGCAACTATGGAAAGTTCTCAGAGTTTTAATTTTCAGTCATCATTCGACTATTATAGGTTGGAGTTATATAGGTTTATTCGTACTGTCTTAGAGTACTGCGGCACACGACAGGGGAACATCGTGGAGGATAGTTTTCCAGTGAACCTATCTCTCCGATTTGCCTACAAAATTTTACCCTGGGCAATTTATTCGGTTTTATCTCATTTCCTTCGTCTAACCGATGAATTATTCAAAGGCACTTCGCCGAAATCACATCTGACCCACGTGCAACGGCTGGAATTAACCTGTGGTGCAAACACGTGAGGGGATAATTTACAGCGCGAATGAAATATATATCGTATTCCAATGTTGGATAATGATCAGGTATGGCTATCTCTGCAGCGATATCTAAGTTCAAAATGTTGATCGCTCTTCACTATCTCTTGAACATTTTCTGCGGAGTTTCTGACCTGAAGCAATTCTCAGAAAAACTTATTGCCATGCGGTGAAGAGGATACGGTTCTTTTTAACTTCTGCTATGATTGAGAGCGGTGTCTCGAGTTATTCTTTCTATTTTGTGAATAAGTTTTCGTGATTCTAAAGCGAACAAATTGCTCTTATAATCCCAAAAATCCGTGCAGTACTTTACTACTTGATCGACCGAATTCCAATTTACATTCGGTTTTGGGGCTTCATGTGCCTTTGTTGATCAAATGAAGGCAATTTAATACATACGGGAAAAATCCCATTTGTTAATTCTAAAAGTTTAAAAATTTCTACGATTTATAGAAAATAATTCATATCATATTGCAACCTAACAATAGGATTAATATTTTTTACCTTTTGCCATTTTAGTATCTATTGTTCACAATTTACAATTTTGTTGCTCAGAAGCAAGATGTAATAAATATCTTAACGGATATAAAACACAACAGAATAATTCATCTCCTACTCTGAGGTCAATACAAAATTTTCTTTTAAAAACAGGAGGAATTTCATCAGTCAAAGTTTAATTATTTACGTGTAAATTTTACCAAAAAATGAATCGTTATCAAATTAGCCATCTAAAATCAGGCATTATGCGGAACAAAAAATGAATATTTTAGTAAGGAATATTTTATTGTAAACTTTATAAGGGGCGAAATCCAGCAATCAGAGTACATAGGAGCTAGAATGCTTTTTAAGGCCCAATAAACTATGATTCACGTTAAAAAACGATAAAATGTCCTCTTTTGGTTTCTTTTATAATAAGACCCACAGCTAGCGTCTAGTGGCAAATTCGTCCCTGATAGTAGGGCATCCATATGTTAAAGGTATCTATAACTTCTTGAAAAACTTTAAATCTGATTTGTAATTACAAAGAGTAACCATGGGGGACATGCTAGGATCAGACGACAATTGACAGTTAAGGTTGGCAATTTAAACAATACTTGCATATTTACATTGCACTACAAGAACCCAAATTATCCAACGTGATCCGCAGCCAACCTCGATTGAATCCAATTTGGAATGTCTTGAAAAATAATTTCTCATTAACTCAAGGAATATTCCAAGTACGACAAGGCGGAAGATCGCAATCCTCATTACAGATCCTCGTCTGAAAACACCTTCGGATTTATCGGCACGCGACTCATAAGCCGCATTCTGAGGGAGGCCTCATGAAAGGCCGCGCCCACAGTTCACTCTCGATAAATTCCTTCTGGGAACGGGGCGCCTTTTTCGCGCCCCTTCACTTCCACGTATTTGCGACGACCTTCCTCACATTCTGCCTTTGACGGATCTCTCCATTGGAAGCGGTTGTTTCGAAAGCACGGAAACTCGCGGCGAGTGTTTGCGGTTGACTAATCAGTACCGAGTACAGCGGAGCCGAGCGTCCGCCAATGCCGCATGGGAGAGTTACTTCTGAGTAGATAGACACGGTCGCGATACCAGGAGCATATTCTGGCAGGTGATGAAGGAATATGCCAATGGGGTGCCCATCACTGTTTACCAGGAGAAACAGAACATGACAAAACAGGACTATGAAGAAATAGAGTGAAGACAAAAACGAAACTGAGGAAATAAGAAATTTAATATTATTCATATTTATATATCTATATAAATTATTGAATTAATTTTTATACTAATTATATATATGTGAAACAAGATTAAAAGAAAAATATTTTATCAAAAATTTAATCACGATATACCTACTCATGAAAAAATGTGAAAATGCAATTTGATGAGGATAAAAATAAACATCAGAGGAATTAATGACTTACATTTATATGATATTACAGAAATTATTATGGCAGAGATTCGGTAAACTACGCTAAGTACTAGCAACGCCTATTTTTTTAGCAACTTGAATCGCGTACCAACCAATTCATTATTTAGCTCGTTTGAGTTGAGCTAACATATTCACGAAGGAAAGAACTTGGGCTACTCTATATCGCCTTTCGGACAGTTATCGCTCTAGACTCTCTCTAGGAAGTCTATGAGAAGACAACCTTGTAAGTTTTAATTCCCAAAAAAATTCAAATCGTGGAAAAATTGAATTAACAAATAGAGGAAATGAGCCAAAAATATTCAGACCTCACAAGGAAATCCCTGATTTTCATTGCCGTTAACAATGGATTGAGTTGGTAGTGGAGTAATGCAGAAAATGTTCCAAAAGCGATCGCAAGATTGCGCATAAATAATTTAATGCAATGTTTACATATAAAAATTACAATCAATTTTGAGATATGTTAAAAATACTGTTTATTAAAGTTTTTCCAATCATATTTCATTAAAAATACTGCTTACAAAGACGCTTCCGATGCTCGTAGTAAGATAACTAATATGCTACATTTCCTTTTCCATCATGCTTCTACATTCTGCGTTTCTTGTCGTTTGAGATTTACTTTTCAGTGATGGGACTATCTTATTGACGATAATTTGACGATATATTCTTCACAAAAGATTTTCATTTACTCCTATTGTATCCAAATGAACTTGAAAAAGTAAGCGAACGTAAAGAATTTATGACCGCAGTTCTAACAGTTTATTCGTTAGAACGGATCTTACATCTTATTTAAGGGTTAATTTGAAATTTCCTAAGTTTACAGGCAACTGGAACCCTTCGTTAAAATTCGGAGAATCACGCGAAGTTAATTCGGAGCTGCTTCTCTCGGGATCAAAATACTGGGAAAGAAGAACAGGAAGAAGACAGTTTTAGACACTACGAGTCGTATGTAAATGGAAATGATAACGGCGATCCTTGGAATCGCGAAAATAAAAGACCATAGAAGCAGCTGTCTACTTTATTCCAAATAAACTATGACTTTTCTGTTTTCACTAGACAATTGCTTCTTTTGTCTCATAAATTTTCTTTGAGATACATTTACCAAAAGATGTGAATGTATGGGAAATTCTTGATAGAGTGAAGATTGGATTGTTAATTACTTTTTCTAGATTGATTTCCAATCGTGGCGATTTTCATTTAAACCTGTTACGTAACTCTCTTAATACTCGAGGAGACACATTTAGGTGAAAATATTTTATAAATACCTGTGAATCAATATTTATATGTATGTACATATTCTCTGCTAGTTGTCAATGATATGAAGTAGGGATTAAAATTTACCAGTGTTTCAACTTACTGGACGACCAATTAGCATGGAGCAAACCGGAAGCATACTTCTTGTTCAGCGTAGAATAACCACCAAAAATTACTTTCCGTTCAAAGAAACGATATACTTTCAAAGTTTATGGATTCAGTGCGAATTTATAATTAGTCGCAATAATCGCTAACCTAGGGCCTCCTCCATATGGGACCCTCAGTAAGACAGTGCTTATGAAGTCCCAGTAACGCACAACAAATTATTGTTTTTCGCTGCTAGAAAGAATTTCATATTTGTTGAGTAAGCCCACGAAATATGTTTATAGAAGAGATTACGCTGTTTATGTCACTATATACAGTAAATTATACGTATCATTCTTTGTAGTTTATAGGAACGCTATTGTAGAAGTGGATTGTATTGTTATTCGAAACTTATTAGTTTATTCTTTCCGTTGTGAAGCGACTGAGATTTCTATGGGATGTTAGCTTGAGTATTTTATGAAAAAAAATTGGAATTTCTACTCCTAATTCTTAAACGGGGCTTCGATCTGATCTTTCCGCCTAGGGCCTCTGATAGTTTAAATCTGCACCTTTATGGACTAATATTGGAGTTTTCTTCACATTTACGAAATTTCGAGTTTGATTATACAATTAGCAAGCGGTGGCTTTTCTTTTAAAAAAGCTTTTACCTTAATATCTTCTATGATCATGCAACGAATCCTAGGCGAGGATTGTCATCGTCTCACATCTGACAAACGATTCTTCAAAAAATTACTGGCTGTACACCAGTAAAAAAATTGTGAATGCTTCTCGTAAATTTCCGGTGGATTAAACGGCTAAATTTTTTGTTGGATACGTAACAACCTTCTATGCCTCCTATCGTATTCCTCTCTACCCTTTCCGTAGTCATCTATTCGAAAGAGAGCAGAAACCTCCCCCGCTCTACACGGAGCATTGCCTTTGAACGTTCAATTTGCGTCCAACTAATGGAAGTGATGAACAAGGAGGTGGTCTGACGTAGAGAAAACGTGGGCGGACAGGAGGAGGGACTATGGGAATGACTTGAGGCGTACTCGAAGCGTCTTCCATTTCATTGAGCTGTGCCGCGGACGTTGGCCGAGGTCACACGTGAAAGCAGCGTCGATCCTCACGATCCGCCTTCCATTTCCTCATTTGCGTTAAAGGCTAATGACTCTACCGAGACGTGTCTGCCACTTGGAAGTGGGCGGCATCTTCCAGAAGAGCGGATGCAGCGGCATTTAAATAAAGTGAGTTTTAATCTCGATTTCCTCGAATGGCATGCACCATCTGGACCGTGAGTTAGTGTCGGAGTCTTAGCTCTCTTGGATTCTGATGTTCAGATAATTGGGATCCACTCGTTCGTAAATCGAGAACGAAAAAGGATGATTATTCGTAAATGGAGAGTGGCGCCGGGATTGAAGTGGGAATGCTTCGTTTTGAAATTTATGTTTCCCTCACTGTGATGCCCATGAATGGATGGTTAGAAAAACTTATTTCACAGTTCTTTCCTGCTTTCCAGCTTCGATCCTTGGCCCGTTCAGGTAAATTGTGCGTTATCCTATGTAAGGAATGATCGGCAAATCGATTGCCATCGACTCATAAATCACTGTGAAAGAATATTCGGCGTTCCGCGGCAAAGCTCAAAGACGCTGCTATACTACCCAACGATTTTAACTACGTGAAATATTTAGCTCTAAAAATTATTTTTTTTAAGATGACAGTGTTGGTAAACGAACCATTTAGACTTTATAACGCGTAGATAACGCCTCAAAAACGTAAAAATACGACTGTAAATTATTTTTTCATTAAAATTTTAAATATCATCGATCGAAGTCCACTGCAGCGAAAGACACCTCAGCCTTCTTAATCCAACAAATATGAGCTTGAAACATGACACTAGTAGTTTTAAATTAAGGTAAATTTAGGATGTACTTTTGAAACCTATATGGTATAGTTAGCAAAGATGGGGTTTACTTTATACAAATTAAACAAACTTTTCATTGTTCTTATTTAATCAAACACGAACTGAAATAAGAAGTTAAAAATAAGTATTCGACACAGTAAGCAGATTGCGTACATTTTTTCTCACAGCTGAACCGAACACTGTTTTACAAATATTGATACTTAAGTTTTAATTGATTTTTTTACACACATTTGAAAATTTTGTTGATATTCTGGTATATGTTAATCGAGTTGCGTCTTAAACAAAGATTTCTGACTCTCCCAAAAGATTTGTATCGTCATAAATAAAATAGTTATTAAAAGTAAGAGAATGAGAATGGAAATTTTTCGAACATAATTGTCACGCTTCATAAGTTACTGGACGTAAGTAAATTTAGTCGAGTCCAACTTTACACCAGATTAAAATCCTCTCATTTATCAAGAATTATATATAATGGTCATTTTTTAGGAGGCAATGTTTGATGGAAGGTCGAAGAAAGTGTTCTAGGAAAAAATCTCTTCTGAAATCTCCAAGTACCTCGACTTATTATTTACTGAAACATATAATCTGAGCATTGTTTGACGGGAAAGTGAGCGATTATCTATCACTATTCTCCCGGGATATTTAAGAAATGAAGTGAATCGCGGCTCTCGAAAAATAACTTTCTAAATCGGCCCTGTCGTCATTATAGCACCCATTGAAAACGGCAGATGATAAACCTCTAATAGTGTGTGACTCACTACTGAAAAATTCCCTGTCCAATCGAAATGACGAAGAGTGGGAGAATATTTCCTTCCGGACTTTCTACTGTAAAATTACGTAATTACCCAAAGGAGTGAATATCCGAACACTTTCTTTCGTTTTCTTATAGGTGAAAACGAGCCTCTTTTTCCTTGGTCGCAATGAACCTGTCCTCGTTTTTCTTTAATCCACGCGGAGATCTCTTCATTCTTCTTCACTCTAAAGAATTTTCAAGGTTTCTCCGACTGTAACCAAAACAATTGAAAATACAGTTAAAAATTTATGAATTCCATGTATTGATGCATGTATTAATTCACTTTTCACCGCCCATCGCTCCTTTTTTACTGTTGAAAAGTTTATTTTTTTCTTGCTCATACTGAAAACTGATTTACATATTCATACATAATATGTGAATTATTATTGCAGCCGCTTAGCACATATTTGCATTCTTAACTCGCCGATGCAAACGGCAAGTTGATATTATAATGCGGATTAAGGTTATGCTCTGAATTTTCTCGCGAATCAAGAGAGATGAATAATGCACTTCGTTTTGCTGTCTCCGAATAAAATGATCTACATGCAGGTTTTCAATGCAAATATTTTCTATTATAAAACGGACGTGCCTATTTTTATTCTGATTTAATTTGTTTTTGCCACCTGTCGACAAATAAACTAAAGAAGACTTTCTATGATAGAATGACTTGACATCGCCTTGATTTCCAATAGGAACACGTATAATTAATTTTTTGAAGCATATTTTATACGAAAAATGCCTCCCTTTCAACTGTTTTTCAATGATTAGATTTAATTAGAACATTGCTGTAAAAGCCTTAGCTCTCTTAATGTTAAATCAATTAATGGCACGTCCGCATTTGATGGAAGCGGTCCTGGATTCGATTCTGGTCTCAAAGCGAGTTGTCATAAGGGAGTCCATCCGGCCAAAAACTAATGCAAAAATCAAAACTTACTATCACTATGATCGCCAATCATCATTGCTACATTATTCAACCGATTCGCTATGATTGTTTCCATGCATTTCGTCTTATTGCTCCTGGGTTGCGCTGCATCACACAATGGCCATTAGCTCCCAGCAGAATTAAATGAAGCGGTAGCAGAAAACCTCTTGAAGTCCAGAGAAAATTCTCAAGGTCTGATAAATGCTCTGTTGTAAATAAATGTGAAGCAGTAATTCATTTGACGTTGATAATGTCATTTTATAGATGGAGATTTTTTTTTTCAAGAATACGAAGTTCTACGAATGTGGCTTCCGTTTAAATTAAGAACTTCCGCTGGCCGGTTATTGACGCTATATTAAAAGAGTTTTTGTTTCAACTGTCATAAATATGGAAGTACTCCATAACTCCACCGTCATTAGCCGGTTTATTCTTGGAGGTTGATAAGCGCTTAAAACGACGTCAGTTTTAATTATGGCACTTATTTCCCTGGTATTCAGAAAGAGGGGAACATTTTCTTAAGAATGGTGTGCTCATTTTCAGGTGAATAGTTGTAAATATTACTTCGAGCGGTTTCCTTGGATAAGAATTAACGTCCTAAGAGGAATGTATCAGGATGTTGCGGTGTATGACGTATTCCAAGGCGCGAAAATGATAAAAGGGAGTTTCCGGCAAGTTTTCCTTTGTAACAAACCACGTCACTTTATTCAATTATGATTTATCGAATCCCTTGTCTTCACTCTCCTTTCGAATATTTTCGTGGCTTTGCTAACGAAACAATTCAGTGAAGAGTCAGTTTAAGTGAAGTTTTCATTGAGGTAGTCAATCCGTATATTCCCTTCGTTAGATTTACAATTGGTACGGTTCGGCCAAACTGAGTCCTCACCGAAGTGGTAAGTGTGTCATGATTTATCTACATTTCAATTTTCTCGCAATGTGTTCACATAAATTATGTAACGCAACAAAGTAAATTAACCGAATAGATTAAGGAGCGTATTTCAAATTGACTTTTCCTTTTGGTTGAAAACTTCATTTTTTGTGCTTTGTGGAGGTGATTTGCAATGGGTATGAAATATAGATACGCAAAAATGATATAATAATAATATATAAAACAATGATAAATATTATCTTCTTTAAAAGATTCGAATGTTTGTGATATATCGAACGATTTGGGTTATAATAGTCTCGGGTGTGATTTCTGAATAAATTATTATTAACCTCAAGCGTAATTGTCCGTCTAATATACTTTTGAGAGTTAATTAAAGCAGCCGGCTGTAGTATTAGTTTTTGCAACTTATTTCCTTTCATTCCGAATTTTGGTTGGTGTTTGAAGGTGCATTGATTATTATTATTAGTAGTAGTATTTTATTATTAGTAGTAGTATTGTACGTATAGAATGTTTAGAAGAACGGTTGTCAAAACTCATTGCGTCTGTATAAAAATGTTACTAATTTGCGGGCTTAAGAGAGAACATTCTCAAAAAGTTCGATGGAGACGCATGCAGTCGTCAGAATGGTCGATACTGCTACTAATTTCATTCGTATCTTAAACTGGGAAAAATTTGGGCTCGTAGTGAAACATGTTATTGCAAGAATATAACAAAAAGATCTTATGTATGAAGAATGAGCCGCAATTTGTATGTACACTTAATTAAACTACATAAAAGTCGGAAAATAGCAAAATATTCGCTAAGCTGGAATATTGCAGAGAATTGAGGTCTCCGCACACTCTCATATTTCAAAGGTAAACAGTTATCCCCGTCGTCTTAAGATGCAGAGAGTATAGCTGAAAACCGAATGCGGCAATCGCTCTGCAGGGAAGAGGAGGCGTGAAAAAGAAAAGAGCAAGACCGTTAGAAAAGTGCAACTCCGGTTCGGTAGAGATAAAACAATATTTATTACAGATGGAATCTCCTATATCTCAGCAACAACAATGCGTAAATTGTGAAAGACAGTTATGTGTGATTGCTTTAGCAGTGTTATTACCGCGCGCCATAAAACAAAAACTTAATTTAGCGACTGCCAAGTGATTGGAGAGATAGCGGTCCGAGATCTCGCAGATGGATTGGTCAGCCTCGGCCGTGATTGTAGATATCGAATTTCCTTCCTGTTGAACAAGTCAAATAAATATGAAAATAATGATTATCTATCGTTTGCTCGTGTCCACAGGAAAATACTATGTTTTAGTCACACTTCGTGGGAGAGCGGATAAGTAGTGAGCTGCTGATATGTGAAGGAAAAATGCTAATTCGTTTGTTTTGAAGTGGGATTTAATTAAAGAAATGTAACACACCCTGAATAACTTGTTGCCGAAAGCTAGTTAATTCCCGCGAAATGTTGGCATAGTAACCTATACACAACCTTCCAGTTCGTTGCCCTTGGCCATTCATTTTTTCATCACGAAGTCCTTTAACCATGAAAATTTCATTTTCACGCGCCAGGGGAAACATACTTAGCTTACTTATGCAAGCATATCGACCATGACTTCTCTGGACGTTGAGAAATCCTTGCTTTTAATGAGTTATCTGCAAGCATATGGCACTTCGGGATAAGAAAAAAAGCAATATAATGACTGATTTTAGAGAAATATAATGAAAATGAGCATGACATTTCCCACAAAAACTTCTGTTATCCTTTTGGTCACTTAAAAAATATTAATTGCATTGAGTTCCACGAATTACGGTATACCAATATTTATTGAAATTTTAAAGAAACGCTGAAATGTTTTCACCCACTTAAATTAATGTATTCGTAAGAATTTAAGGTTTGACACTATGGGTGTCGATTCAAAA
Source organism: Ladona fulva (assembly GCA_000376725.2). Lineage (NCBI taxonomy): Eukaryota > Metazoa > Arthropoda > Insecta > Odonata > Libellulidae > Ladona > Ladona fulva. The sequence continues at coordinate 1,224,917 of KZ308342.1, read as the reverse complement.
ATTAAACCGATGTGAAACTGAAATTGTGCCGAAACATACGTATCCGTGCTTGTAAGATGCATCGCGTGTTACAATATTTTGTGACTCGATGCCTTATTAGCGTTTGTAGAGAAACCAGGTTAAGCGGATTTAGTACTAAAGTATGCGAAATGAAGGTAGTAGCAACCTAAAAATACGGTCACGTGTTTTTCATTTACGAAACGAAGAAAATTGATGAGAATCCGGAGAATCATTATATATTTGATCACTAAATGGCCTGAGTGTCATTAAAGAGAAGGTATAATATGTAGATGATAATGGCCAATGAATCACAGATCAAAGAGGGGAGAACAGATAAGGCATAAATGACACATTTATCTTGTGTATAATAAGATATGGTAGATATGATTTATGCACGCGTTAATTAAAGAAGGTCCGTATATCCATGATTAGAATACACATAGTGTATCGTAGATTGCCAAATAATAAATGTTCATGAAAAATTCTATGAGGAGGGAACCTTTGCAAATCAATGGAGATGGCCCAATGGGATATAATGAGTTTTCTCGGAACTGAATGTTATTTATTTTAATAGATACATATGATTAATTTTAAATAAATGACCACTTGTAATTTATTACGCAATCAGTATTATAACGTTGTTATGATTATTATATACCACTTGAAACAACTGCCTCTGAATTAGAGTTTTAGTTTTATTTTCCAACGAGCCTAAAATTACATGCACTTTAAGTGTATATACATCTTAATTTTCTACAGGCTTTTCAACCACCACTGGATGAACTAAGACTTTTTTTCTCTCGAGTACAGGGCCTTTTACGCAACTCGTTACTAAGTTCCGCAAGTTGTAAAAGAAACAATGAATTGTTGAGAGGAAGACTTTGAGAGACTGTGGCCCACGATGGTCGGGTACCAGGCGAGGTGCACCCATCCTAGGTAGGAGTGCCCCTTGACATATCATCAGACTCGTGCATTTATTCGTTAATACATCCATCTCTATGGGAAAACAAATGCGAACTCATATGGTCGCCTTTCTCGAGTATACTTGCTCTCTTCTTGTTAATGCATCACATTCCTACAGGAATAGTGAAAACAGCGAACCGATAGGAGCGAAATAACCGCCTCCTTTCTTTCGTTGTAAAGTGGAATTTTTCTATGTATGGAGAATCATCTCTCCGAAACAAGAAGTGGAGGATGCATGATCCCTTTGGTTTACCTGGTATCCTAGAGGATTTATTCAGCTCCCGTACCCCTGCAGGCTAGAAGCGAAGCTCTCAGGAAGAATGCAGGTCCCCTCTTCCCCTCAACCTGTCGGTCTCTCAATAGAGAGTGCTAAGCCTTTTGTGCTCCTCGACCTGGCATTCATCAACCTTTCGTAGCAGGTGAGGAGCGCCACCCAAAACATCCAAGTCTTTCTTCACCTCTAAAATCGCACCATTACCTCTTCCACGAAACCTCTCTCGACGGGCGTTCCAAACGCTTTTGAACTACAGAAACACTTATAAACGAGGCGTACGGAACGAGCACCGAGAAATTTTCCCTTTCAATAAACCCTCATTTTAGAAATTCCTCGTCAGCTCGTCTCGAAATTGTCCTCCTTCCACGAGGACTTCAATTCAGGATATAAAACCGATTTTATTTTCTATTAATTTCCCAGTGCCCCCACGAAAATCCATTTACTGGACAAATATAGTGGTGGACTTTAAACAATAACAACGGACGAACACACAACCATTCCCTAAATACTCCGCCACGGGGGCCGGTGCAGATATGGTCGATATCTTTCATTATGCATTTTTTTCCTTGTTGAACATTTGAGCTCTATTCCCCATCGTAGTTCATGTTGAGTTGTTTCCACGGAGATAAAATTCCTAACGGGTCGCCAAGATATCCGAGGAAATAATTAACGACGTACCAAGAAACCGCTCCGAAGACACATGCCGGTTTCGTGCGAGCTCTCCTTTTGTCTCTTCAATCTTTCCGACCGAGCGATTGCTGCGTTAACTTTCTTTACGACGAACATACGCGAATTGCTGCGGGGGTGGCAATAAAACGAAGTAAACGCGCCCTGGTATCCGTGTCATTCCCTTTAGGCGGAGTTTTATTAGCTGTTCGGATTCGATGGCGATTCAGTGCATATTTGCTTCATGGGTAGTGATTTAGGTCTTTGGTACATACCATGACTGCGGAAGGGACGTTTACCCTTGAAGCGCATGTTACGTTTTCAGAGATGAAACAGCGAATTTCATAAGAAAAGGGCTAGGCTTGTTTTCCCGGAAAACCATATTTAGATTTTCATGTCTTTGGAACTTAAGTAGTATATGCGTATCTTGATCGAGGAAATCTATTTAGATAATACTACATTTAGATTTGTATGGCATTCTTTGAATGATAAATCATGAATTCTTTATTCAGTAAAGGCATGCGCGATAGAATTTTCCTTTTCATTATTTAATGGAAGATTTAATAAAATATTCAAAAAAATTTCATCTGAACCAGATGTCCAGGAACAGCTAAAAAAGATTTTTATAGATTTTTAGTGGGAGTATTGTATAATGCAAACAATTTTTGCTCATTTACATACATGAAAATTATTTCTGGCATCAGTTTGCATGAAGTAACGATTAAGTAGATATCGTTTGAGACCCTTTCCAATAAATGAAAACCGCAGTGCATTTTTAGATGTCCCGTGTCTAAGCAACTAATGCAGTGTAGTAGAATTATTAAAAATGCTACGACAGCTGAAGTTATTCCGTACGTGGGGGGTCCTTCGCCAAAGTAAAGCGCTACCCATTTGGATGCCCAAGAGCTGCGACTAGGGTGTAGATAAAATTCATCAAAAAACACAATCCGCTGCTTGGGACATGACCTCATACGAGGTTGGACTGCATGAAGGAAGACATAACAAGTGTGGTGGTGTATATTGTGGAACGTAGTTCATTTTTTATACTTCCTCCATTGCTCAGCACTAAGATTTACCCAGAGATACATTTAACGCAGGATTTTTCATCTATAAAATTTACTTGAAAGTATAAAAGCCAATTCTTCCGAAGATTTTATTTACTTGTTAAAGGTTGCGCACCGATGTTGTCAGATTATATGGATGTTTCCCTTACGTAAATTTTCATAAAATTCTGGAAAAGTACCACTGTTTCCACTTATTTTAGGATCTTAATTATCGGATATTTTAGGAGAAAGCTCTTCAGTATCATGTCCTCTTCTTCTTGCCACAACTGAGACGCCCTTAAACTTTTTCAACTCTCGCTACTCGTTTATATATCCCCGGGCTTCACACCCACGCTCCCTTCACACCACCATCTCATCAGTTGCGCCCCTGACAGCGAAAGAAGGAAAAAACCAAGTACGAAATTCGTCTGCCCTTTTTAACTTGTGACTCCCTTTTGTCCTCCACACCCTCGCTCGACTCACCTTTTGACTCCCTCAAAAGGTCTTCCTTTTCTCTCTCTGTCTAAGAGACGCCACCTTTTCTCACCATCTCACATTTCTTTTTACTTTTTCACGTAAAGGTCTCCCGACTGGTCGATCGGTCGCGGTCTTGGCGTCTTCTTTTCGAAATGTCTTACTTAAGTATATCTCGATCTTCCCACATATTTCTACTTTTAAAAGCAAAAAATCCCCATTACCTTTAAAATACGAGAGGGCTCCTTCTCAGTGGGATGAAGCCGACTGGTTGATAAGAGATAAAAAAAAGAGACCTAGAGAACGTAATAAAGAGGAGCCATTTCCCGTTTTTCAGGGGTGCATCCTTCCCGCCGCCTGGCTTTTGTCGTTGCTATAGGAACGGGAGAGCTTGACGTACATCTGCTTGTACGTCTGTTACAGAGTGAATTTAAAACATTCACCTTGCGCTCGCATGTTGAAATATTAATGGGAGGGAATGAATGCCCTCTTTAATTTCCCTGTTTGTGTTTACCGTAAAGCCCTCATCGCTGTTGTCTCCTCTTTAAATATTTGGTGTTTCTTTAAGAAAGGAAAACGAATGGCTTTCTCCCAAAATTGGACGGAAAGACTCTTTTTTGTAAAACAAATTACCTGAATGCGAATATCAATAATGGCTTTCCGTTGGATTTGGAATCCTGTCAAGAACCTTTTAATAGTTTTTATAATCCAGTTGGCAAAATTGCGCTGTAGGAACATAATGTGACTAGAGCAAGATTAGTACTTAAAATTATTTCTCAGACATCTTTATCGGAAAAATCTTATAAATCGATGTGTGATGACTGCCTTTTATGAGGTATTTCGAATTATAATCTCTCGAGGGCATTAATTGTGCAATTCCGTTAAATCGCTTTCGCCACCGGATATGCCTTGTTTCGCCTGATTAACATTTAATGTCTAAAAAAGTTAAGCTCTCGACTTTCTTGATCGCCAATATCCCGGAATCACGGAGGAGATAAAAGCGTTAATTTACGATTTATTCGTGAGTAAAGACGTATTTACAAGAAATCAGCTTTTTCTGCTACTTTTTGTCTCTTCAAGTGTTATTGCGATATGGCTTGGATTTACGGCTTGTTGGGAAACAGCTACCTTGGCTTCCGCAGTTTACCTAGAGGGAAATTTCTACAACTTTTCATATAAGATTACCACTGTTAGCATAAATAACTATATCGCAAACACCGTTCCGTCTCGATCTTCCAGATTTTAACCAACTTCATTTTCTCTTTGAAACATAATCGTCCGTCCTCTTTTGCATTTCATACAACCTGTAATCAATTGCACGCTATTCTTTTCTCAGGGAAATATTTATCTAAATGTACTTTATTTTTTACTCACCTGATTTATCCCAAAGCAATGTAGATAATAATGAATACACAAACATGACGCTTGGAGAAAATTGTTCAGGCAAGATTTTTTTTGTAATCACGTTAATTGAGTGAAATTGCCATAATCGCACTCATTATGGGACCGGAATTGATTGTATCAGTTGAATTAATTTAAAGGGAACGCGAATCTTATCTTGTTCGCGAACTTACGTGCTTGGAAAGCGCCGACGATTTCTTTCTCAGCCCTATAGTTCATTCATTAAACAGTACTGTTATTCCGATAAGAGAATCCGGCTTCTGAAACTCGCAGCCGGTCGGTCTTGAAGCATAAATATCTCCACAAAATGATAGACCTTTTTACGTTCTTTTTCAAATGTCAAAGAAAGTATTATTTAAGGAATTCACGAGAGAGAGAAATTCGAAAGGTTTGTTCCAGATGGAGAACTCTATTGAGAAAGGAAATCTCACTCATTATTCCCATAATTTCCCATCAAAACCACCGTCGTCAAAGGAGAAAGTAAAATGAGATCCTCTCTCAGGATTATCGTGCGCCAAGATGTTGCGATACCGTCGCACCTATTCCTTGCCATCTCGCGTCCCTTCCCCACAGTCATAGAAGCCGTTTTCCCTACGGTGATGAGCTGGGACATTACGCACCCGCACGCACACCCACGATCTCTTTCCGGAGGCGTCTTTTTTAAGAAGTTGCCTTTCAAAAACGCTCTCTTCAAAAGCTTCCCCTATTCCTCAACCTGTCAACCTTTCTCTCACTCCTGTCTTACCCTCGGTCTCCATTCATCCTCGGACCCTCGCTCATTCGGCCCGAAATCGCCGTTCCCACACCATTATACACGACGTATTTACACCAGCAAAACCACGAGAACAGGCATCTTTTTTGCTCCTCCGGAGGACAGCGCCATTTTGCGTCATCGGCAGAGGAAAAAAGCCGTCTTTTCTTTGCCGTCTGTTTTGGCCATGTCTTTCTCCCCCGGCCTAGGAGGGAGTCTTGGAGGAACATGTGAAGGAAGGGGCCCTTGGTTTAGCTTTGACTGAGGGAAAAAGGAACGGGGAAGGTGTCTTTTCAATTTCCATAAAGACTGATTTGCCTCTACCAATATTCCGAACCATTTAGACGCTGGGAAAACTCCTGGAGACGATGGGCTTTCTTGGAAATAACGTGGGAAGACAGATTCTAGGAAAAGTGCTATCTATCCTTAGGAAAGTGGGTATATTATAAATCATAATATACGTGAAGCCTCAATGTGAGTGAAAAATACGACCATATTGTAGGGGCTCCCTAACGATTGCTTCTCAACCATTTATGCCGCGGCTCATTTGTTTGTCGTAACTGAGCTCTTGGTGCGCGCGAATTATCCGAAGGTGAAAGCTTTTCTAGTTTCACACTTAAAAAGCCGTCTACTTCATTAGTTTTTTTTAATCACAAAACCTAAGTATTTCAATCCGATTTCGGTGTTTTCTTCAACTTAAATTTGAAGTTAGACTAGATTTTATTTTGAAAAGTCGAGGTTTCGAAAATTGCTGATATGAAAGGAACCACAGGTACCATATGTAACCATACCATATAATGTACCATATGCAATATTACGGCTTGTAGTCGCATCTGCCTCTTCGTTAATCATAGTTTGACTCCACACAAACAGTATCCGAATCCTTAGAGTAAGAGTTCACTTATTTCATAGATGTTAATTTGTTAATGAAAAACAGACACAAGAAGTTTGCATGTTTTTTCGTTGAATTTTTAATGATAATACTAAGCATAAGCATCAATTGAACGTTTTTAATATTTTTAATATTATTACTATTCGAAAGGTTGGAATATAAGGTCTGAGAGATTATTATATTAGCTCCTGGGGCATGTTCACTCGTACTCGACATTTTCCACGATTCAAATAGCGATTGAATCTGGGGAAGACCACCTTTTATATTCATTCAATGTTGGGAAATACGTTGAATGATGCGAATCCTTTACTATGGAATTTAGTAAAACACAAATAAAATAAATATTTAATGTTCCTCAGGTTCATTAAAAACAAGAGCGGTTTCGTCCAGTACATAGACATCCTGGTTTGTGGATTAGGAAAGGAATGAAAATATTTGCTCATTCAATATCCCTTTCCAAATCAACACCTGAAGTTCTCTAAGTATTAGACTAAACTTCTTGTGTTCGCAATACACCTGTGGGATTTTACATAGTTTTATTTGTGTACTTAAGTTCCCATAAAAAGAAAACACGGAATTAGATGCGCTGTATTTGGTAATGGCGGTAAACGACAAACAATAATTTTGTGATATCGAGGACGCCAAAGATTGCAATTGTGATTGCTTCCACTTTATCGTACATTTAGAAGCAACTGGCAGATGCATACTTATAAGGCATAAAATATTGCATTGTTTTCGCTGCTTATGCTGACCATCTACGGAGCGTAGTCGATGTATGAAAGCTGCTCTGGGATGTTTCTCCCTGAGGAGACTCCATCCATACGCAATGCGTTGTACGGATTGCGCGCATTTCAGGCAACGATCTGTTAAGCCGAGTTAGCAACCCACGCCAGAAGCTTACATCGACTTCAAAGGAAGTGATATACAAACCTAGCTGAAGGTGTATGCACTGCCCATTCTCCTTTCTCAAGATGATTTCCTTTGATCAGCTGCGACATCGGTTCCTCTCACAATGGTCTCTTTTTTATTTTGCAAACAATGGATTTTGCTCCGTAGCAGAAACCACGCATTCGAAATACCTATCGCTCGTGTCACTTGCGTTTATGGCCAAATCGCATCCATCATCTCTCTTATTTACATAGCTGACCGACCCTTTGATTTATGCGAACATGGGTCTAACATTCTTTGAGAATTTTTGCGTCGCGGCGGAAACGTAGCGGTATGAGAGGAGGAGGGTCTCGTGGCTACTTCCTACCCAACTCCCACGCTTTTGACACGAATACGGTTGCTCGTGGGATTTGTAGGTTTCCCTTAAGTACTGCTCCGTTTCTATCGATTTAAAAGACAGGGCTTTCTTTCGGAAACGGTATTTCTCATTTCACTTAATTGTTAGTATCTCGAAAATAAAGGAAATTGAAATAATGACTTCCACAACTTGCCAAAAACTCTTTTTAAGAGTTTCTCTCTCTCTCTCTTGAGAGTTTGTCTTATGAATTGGAAAATTTGCGACAATTCCTTCTCACCATCATAGATTGTATCAAATCGGCGTTAATTTGTAAAAGTCGCTATTTCAAGCCTATCTCTCGATTATATTATGAAAATATATCATTTAATTTAACGAAAATCGGTTGAAATGGTAAAAATAATTTCTTTCCTTTCTCAAAAAAATTACGTAGATACTCCGAGGCATTCATAAGGTATTGGTTTTATCTGCTGCTAGTCATCCGGTACCTTTCGTGTGTATCCTATTTCCCGCTTGGATAAAACAGAGCAGCAAAAATATTACTCTGCGATATCGTAATTTGCAAATGTATAGTTTGACGATCGGATCTAGAGAGAAGCGAAAAATTTATTCCAAATATTATAGCATCATGTCCATCATAATTTTTCCATTTTAAGAGATAGCTTTCCCACAACCGGCAAAGAAGAACATTGCAGTAATGGTTATTGAGATATGCTTCCATCATTATTACTTCCTGCTTCTTCTTCAAATTCTGTTTCAATTTTCTTAGATGGAAGATATTTCAGATTCAAATCTTGGCAAAGTCTATTATATCGGAAGAATGTTTGAAAATCTTATGGCCTTCGGAAATTCTCCGGATGGTACACAGAAGTTGTATGTATGTACGTAGCGTAAAGTATGAAATGCTTTCCATTATTGAAGACAGGCTTTCGCTCTTATTTATTTTATTCTATAAAGCACTCAAAATTCTGTGTAGTACTGAATGTTTTTCATTAGACCGTATCCTTCGTTAATCTTTTCATCTCAAAACATTACATAGAATTTGGACTTTTTCCATTATTTCCTGTATTATTATTATATAATCAATATTATTTTTATTTTCACGCAGATTGATATCAAATCATTCTATGTAAATGGTCATTATGCAAAAGAATTTTACGAACCTGTTCGATGTTTCGGGCTTATATTATACTATATATTGCAATCGTCTTACTCAACAAGTCTACATCATCTACACCTTGAAAGTGAAACAACAACATACATTAACTTTACCTAATTTCTCTTTTGTATGTCGTAAAACCAAATTTCAAAGAAGTGTCTAAGCTTTTATGTAGTTAATTCCTATAAATACCACGTTAGCAGCAGATAGTGTAAATTATATTATTTTGAATTAATAAAGATTCTTACAATTTACAAGATTTAAAACAATGACATATAATGCAAGTATAACACTTTATTTTTACGAACGGATTTCATCCGAATTTTGTGTTTATTTCACATTCGTGAATCAAAATTTTCAATAGGAGAGTACAAAGCTTCCAGGAAAGATCAGCTTTGTACTGGGCTGCAGGGGAATTATTTAAGGGCCGAAAACGGCCCGTGGGCCCAGTTTAGGCTCCTCTGCTCTAAATAAAGGTTTTACCCTTGCGAAAACAGTAACATTCGGTTTCAAAAGTGGGGAAAGGTGGGGTCCTTATGATACCCTACTTTCTGGTTTAAAATGAAAGTTGCCGGAAAAAAAGAGAAATGGAACCAGAAAGCAGCCTTGGGATGCCATTCCTCTCTTAGTCCTCGGAGATCAACGACGTTCCTCTCTCTATTTCGAGACCCCTTGACCTCTCTTTGCCTCACAGATGCCTATTCCGGACCGGTAAGTCGCACTTCTTTTTTTATCCCTTTGCCACAAAGATGCCGTTCGGCGCCGTGTGTGAGTACAGTTAAATCGCGAGGGAGGGTCCAGTCGCTCTCGGCCACTGGGCGAGGCCGCTGTTTTGCTCCCACTTCCCAGGATGTTGTGGATGGCAAGGAAGAGGATGAAGATTTTGAAAGGACGGTGTGATTTACTGCCCTATGCGAGTTATAAAGAAAAACACGCTTTTCTTCTCCTCCCGAAGAAACCGTCTCCTTTTGCAAAAGAAAACATTTGTCAGTTCACACGGTTGAATAATTTAAGAAATTCTTTGAATCAAAGAATTACAATTTGGTAGGCGATTGCGTAGAGATGTCTGTAGGAACCTTGGAGTTGCTTGTTGTTTTAATGAGGATGCTCTGCTCAACCTCGCGTCACCCGACTAGGACACTCCCTTCTACAATTTAGGAGAGAATTAGTAGAGTGTACTACTCTGGCACAATACTTCAAACAAATACGTTATTCGTATGCAGATAGTAAATCACATTCCCCATTATGTCTCGCGCAACATTTTATTAACTTTGTAGAATAATTCTCAACCATTTCCATTTTCGCCGCTCTTACTTCAGCTGCATTGAATACCAATGAAAGCTTTTGCAAGTTTCAGCTTCAAATTAAGAAGATACGAATTAATGTTTGTTTTTCAGTATTGGATTCAAATTCTATACTCTTAATCCTTCGTATTATATCGTTTTTCTGGGACATCGACCATTGTAACTATGTAATTAATATAGCAACAACAACCTGAGCTCATTAACCGTAAAATTGTAAATGATTTTAAAATATTAACTTCTATGTTACTAAAGACGTATTCAGAAACTTTCCTCAGGGGGAAGGAATTAGCCAATTTCCTAATACATGCGTCTTAAATCTTCGTGCCTTAATTCTTGTAAAAAAATCCAACATACGCGAAGAAATCGTAAAGAATATTCTTTACTACATAGAATTTAATGCAAACTCCTCTTCTTATTCTTAGCAAATTACCTATTTTGCAAAACCATCAAAGGGCGATCGCCTTCATTAAGCCGTTGGTGCGTCTAACACTGTTCCTAACCAACTAACTACTGGCATATGGATTAATTACATTTCTAGTTTAGATTTAGTTAATTCAAAGCGAACGATCACTCTAAAATCAGAGCACTGTGTTATCTAACCAGCAGAAATAATCATGGATTTGGTAGTTAATTCAAGAATTTACAGAAAATTTTATTTTATGGAACAGGCGTAGCTTGTGGCAATTTCACTAGATTCGGGTGATGTAGAGTTTACTTATTCATACTTTGATTTTAATTTCTATGGGTTTTCACCAGTTCTAGATGATAAAGATAAAAATATTAATAGAGAGCGAAAATACCGACAATGGTCTTCCTTTCCCCATTGTTCCGGCGATTTCCAGTCATAATCCTTTCGTAAAATAGGCCAAGAAAAACTTTTGCAATCGCAACTTTAGAATAAAATTATGACAACTTGTGCTGAATTTCAATGAAAAGTGGATATTTCTTGGAGGCTGTTCAAGAGTCGGTGGATTAATCTGATAGCACCCACATTTATTACGACCTTTTCCTCAAATTCCTCATCTTGTTTCCTTGCTGGAAGGGGGGTTCTGGTCGTTTTCATACCGTATTATTAGTTCAACCTAAAAAAATCACCATTGAGTGCCAAGAGAGGGTGCGGATTGCATACATTAAAAACTGAGGGAAGTAAAGAATACACTTCACGCTGCGCCGATTATACTACAATGGCATTCTTCCAGAGTTAGTCCTTCACTTAAGTCCACCCCATGCCATAAAGATCCGATTCTGGCATAAGTTATCTGAAACATGCATAACATTTGTGCACTTTTTAATTGACTTCCTCTCGTTTTAGTGATAGCAGTAGAAGTGAAAGCAAAAGGAATTAATCCGTACAGTAATTTTCATATATATTTCTAGAAACTATCTTCCATTTAAGTAAAGCCGTTTCTTAGAAGGTGACATCTATCTATCATGTGCCGATGTTACAAAAGTTGCCAAGTTGCCTCCATTCCTTGCTACCGGTGAAGAAAGGAGTGTTATTTGAGCGGCAGGCTTCCACAGGACGGCTGCCTTCCCTCCTATATTTATAAAATGCATTGCGGAAGTTCAAAGCGCGAACCACGGAAAATATCGACGCCGATCTTGGATAACCTATTGTCAAGGAAACCGACACTCACCAAGTGTAATATATGGTACTCTTTTCTCTTCTGTAAATAAGGAGATGTGAATAGCGTTATGCATTCGCTTGCAAACAGCTGTTCGGACTTCAAGTTATTTATTCAAATTTGAGGTGAGTTATATTTGCTTAAAAATGCTAAATATTTTCTTCCAATGGTAATGATACGATATTATGGGTAGTAACGGCCTTATGTTTATCGGCCCTCCAAGATAACACAAAGTATTGAAATGTTTACAGAATTTTAAGGATTTAATTTTTTAGATTTTTGTATTAAACCGCAAAGAGTCAAAGAAAAGGAATGTCGTAGCCTTACCAAGCTCTGCTGTACAGCTGCCCTTCGAAAATGACAGTGAGATACTTGCTAGGATCCCAATGCGAGGGAATTCCGAGCCTGGTTCAATTGATCGGCTGCTCTACTTCGTTTATGTTTCTTTTAGAGCGATATTTTTAAAAAAGATAAAAGGATAAAGGATTTAAAGGATATTTTAAAATTATCCATCACGGATAATTCAGTAAGTTAGGATTATAACCGTAATCTGTGTAATATTTCATTCCTGAATATCTTTTCCTTTCTACAGCAGCAAAATAAAGATATTCTCATACGAATCAAAATTTCGAGAAGTTTTTACCGTACCTTGCGATATTTGGTTCGCTTTTGTTGTCGGACCGGCCCTGGTTACCACTAACGGGTTGTGTCGTCAATTCGGCGATGTTTTTTTCTTCATATAAATATTTATTGACTATTTTGAAAGATTAAAAGTTAGTAAAAATGCATCAATAGACGCGGACGACATCCAATTTGCAGAGACAAGGGTTATCTTTCCTGGTAATATTTACTGCACGGTATAGTCAAAGACTAATTCAAATAAGTTTGTAAAACTTTTAACCAAAGTCTTCGGCCAATAACTCCGGCAGGAAACTGCAGGCGATGGAATGCAAATCTTCCCATTAAAGGCGACTGGCATTACGCCTAACCTAAATGTCAGATTATGCACCTTCATCATCTCTTCCAAGAGCAGTTAACATAATACTACCGTAAAAACTCTTCTTGTGTCGTATAGCTTGATTGCGGCGATTTACTGAAGGAAACGGAGCGGTATTTAAATGCCTCTACTTCACGCGAGACATTCACTTTTATGGATGGTCGCTTTTTGGTCGCCTGGGAATAAACTTCTCCGATCCTTTTAATGACAGCTTACATTTGAGAGAGGCGAAAAACATACTGCAGGAGAAAGCGACCTTTCGAATTGCAGTGTAGTTTGATATGTGTTTTGATCCGGAACCTCCTCCTCCTCTGTGTTATTGTATGTTACTTGAAACAATTGTCAGAGAATGTTCGTTTTCTCTTATTTCGCAACACTATACTATTTCCTACACCGGCTTAACAAATTCTCTCCATCGTAACCTGGGGCTGCTCAGTACCCAGGTCCTTCAATGTAATAATACGCGAAGGATCATTCTGTCCATTGCTCTACGATATACCATGAGTGCACAGACTATTTGGCTTGCAGACCATGTTTCATTAATCATTACTTTTTCGGGCCATTTGTTATAAGTTGTCTACCTTTCTGTAGGTTCATGTCCCTTTCATTCTCAACTAACTGCCATTTCCTTCACCTCCTGGCGACCCACCCCACCCTTTATGTCGTCTAACAACTCTTGCATCTGTCTTCTCCTTTGCTTTTTCCCTTGTATTCTTACCTCAATAACATTCTTTAGCAATTCCTCTCTCCTCAGTATTTGGCCCATCCATTTCCTCTGTCGACGTTTAATTACTTCCATTAATTATTAACTTCAATTAATTAATTACTTCGATTTTCCATTTTCGGACCATATGATACCAAAGTTACGTCTTCGACAGCCAAATTTGATTAAAAGGTACTGATAATATATATTTAAACATGCCCCATTTAATAGCGTGTCTTTAATTTCTACAGCAACACAGCAATCAAACAAAATAGAATGGAAGAATTGTATACTAGTGCATAAACAATGAAATGGTTTTTCAACTGCTTTGCGCGCCAGATAAAACTCAAATAGTCTGTATTGGTCCGCAAACCGAAGTTTATGCACCCATGTTCTATAATTCTGTATCGATGGTTGAGGAAATGTGCTCCAGGGGCTCCGATGCTTTGCTCACTTCACCCATCGTCCAGAGCCGATCCTGACCGTAACATACGTTCTTCCCTAAAGAAATCTAAAACTATGAAAACAAGCTCATTCGCCTGTATTTGTAAATTTTTATGGCTGGAAGTAAAAACATATGTCTCGCTTTAAATAATAAATAGATAAAGAGAGATGATACGATGGCGGAGGACTAACGTCCTCATGAGTTGTTGTCCCTGGGCATCAGCAGAAGGTGCATGTGCCTCCCTTCTGAAAAATTTGAAAAAGCATTTTGCCTTCCTTTACGATTTAATAATGATGAAGCATCTATTGCCATCTTGCTAAGATGAACGTTAGTGGATTATTGTTCATGCAATTTTCTTTATTTTAGATGGGTGAAATTAGTTAAACACTCTAATTCCCGAACAAGTTACATATTAAGTTAATCTGAGTCCGGAGGGAAATTACGAAAACTTAAGATTTCAGAAATAATTCTTCTTCTCAGAAAAAAATTCTTACTCACACCTTCCTCATGCTGTTACCTGAATACGGTCTTGCTGCAGAGGAGAATGGTCGGTTTTAAATGTCTATGTTAATTATTTCTCTCAAGAAAACAGCTTCTCTTATATATGTATGTACAAGGCTGATATATTCAGGAAAATAAAATGATTGAGAGGTGGTTGGCATTGGGTTCCACTTAAAATCCCCTTTCGAAATTAACGTAAAGTTGTGGTACATACGTTTTTGTATCATGAACGATGGTGGATCCGAAAAATGGAAGCAGATTCTCCGCCTTTTTCCTTTGCGAACCCACTTTTATTCGTCCTTGGGTCCATTTACCGGTTATATGGTCGTTTTGGAAGGAAAAATACTATGCTTGTACGATCATGAGATGGGAAGTCAAGATTCCGACGGAACCCATGATCCTCAATTTCAACCAGTAGTCGATTGCGTGCATTTATGATCACCCGTTATTTTCTCGTCCTCCTCCTCTTCCTGGATATGCAACCAAATTCGATACATAACGATGGATGCCCCAACGCAGAATGGAAATTTGTTTTTCATCGCTCGCGAAGGTATCATCACGAAGAACAGGTTTTTCGCTCTGAGCGTAAGAAAATACTGATTGAAGGAGATCTCATCCTTACTAGTCAGCTCCCACTGAATCTTCCAACATTTCCAACCGAGGGGTCTTCCATCCCACGGCCATTACCTGATCCATTTCGCTCTATCAATCAAAGGAAACGGTCCTCATTCCTTTCTATTACGCCCCGAGGACGTAAGGTTGTCTTTTCCCCACTGATCGGAAATCATCGGGTCTTGAGTTCTATTCGATGATGTCGGGCAAAAACTAAGCGTTCTGATATAAAATTTTGCTGCTCGTGGCAATGATGAAATACCAGGAAATGCTAAAAAGGAAATTTGTAACGGCGGAAGGAATTTGAGCTGTCTTTTCACATGAATAATCATACTCAAAATATTAATTACATTAGTAGGGTGTATTTTTAATCTGTTCGTTATAGGTCTTCTTTCAGGGGTACATAATGGTCTTTCTTGAATCTTAAGTATTTTGAATAGAATTTTTGTGAAATTAGGTTTTCAAAAACCTCTGCGAATCCAAGACTATGATTAGAGAAAACAGCTGCGGTGTACTCAAAGAAGCTCATTTCCTATTTCGTAAACAGTGAAGGATATCGGTGAGAAAAGGATGCACAAACTAATGCTCAATCTTGCATAAGAAAGCTTATTGCCAATCCAAAACTATTGGTAGCTATTGGTGGAGGGATAAGATTCGAACCGGCCTCAGGGCTGAATCCTATTCAGACAGAAGGGGCTTGAAGCATCATTTCTGTCGAATCACATATTCATCGTATGTCATCATCTACATCATCATCATCATCACATATGGGAGAAAAATCCATTAATTTGGAATTTGTCCAACAAAGGATTCAATACGCATTTCGTCATAACACAGAAATTTATAAAATTGCCTTTGGTTAAATTACTGACGATGAATATTTATCATAAAGATCTATACTGTGACGTTCTTCTATGTCATGTTTGATATTTATACATAATGATTACCGAACCTCTATCAATGATGTGTCGTGAGCTACTTGCTTGGATTCGAAAGCCAGGGATGTACACGAATCCGATGAATATTTCAATACATCTGAATGTCGTATTTCCACAAAAATTGCGATCGATGATGTATTTTTCCAGCTGGTTAACCTCAAAAAATAAGCTATGCATGATGCAGCCAAGCGTGAAATGGTATTGATTCTCTCAATTATGTTTTCCAGAAGATTAAACCCTGATTATAATTTATTACCATATTTACAGTTGAATTACTATTTTGCCTGAATCAACAACGAGCCATTTTCGAAATAATTGGAAGCCACGAGATTATTTGTTTCTTCCCCGCTTTTGCGTCAATGGATTCAATTTCAGCAGGGAATTGGAGCGTAACCGCTCATGATTTTTTTATGATTTATGACCCATCAAAACCGTACATAGAATTTCAGACTCATTTCAGAATTTTTCTGCTTCATTTATTTAAGATTAGTATTCGAAAGTTAAAAAAGCCGTTCTAATGCAATATTAGAATAGACTATACTATAATAGAATATACTAGAATATTAGACCCTTTCCTAATTATCTAATTATGTATAAGTAAATTATAAATGGAGTAAAATAGTTACGTTTTCTTCGCTTTCAAGCTAAATAAAATTTTAGAGACAGCTGCCATACTTGACTAAAGGTTGATGAAGATTCCTATATCTATTTATCTGGAAATCATAGTCATAATTTCTCCGCCAAACATCTTATGAAAGTATAGATTCCAAATCTTTCGTTGAATTTTTAATTTAGCCAATGAAGAGGCTCCTATCCATAATGGCAAAAGTATGTTAATTGCTTCTAAAATCGAAATGCTCGATTGGCTTTTCATGCTAAACTGATCTTCAGTCCCCGAGATAATTTTGTGAGTATATCTTCCTTTAGTTCCAAGAGTAAACATTTTTTTTACTCAGATGACAAAGAATTTATAATTTGCTTGTTAAATCCTCACAATTCACGCAAGCAAAAGATGATACGCTTTGAAAAAAATTAATTATGAAACTGTAGCGTATTACCACAGCATCGCACGTCCTTGAATTGATCTGCCGCATGAGTAATAAGTTTAAGCGAAGTATTCATTTGCGACCCGCATATAATCTCCCTCTTTCGTTTCTTTTCCTCAGTCTAGCGGCTCAGCTGCAATGCGCTGGTTCCGGAAATCCATCGACACATCCCCTCGACTCCTTAGCCTGTCTCCGCTTCGCCACGATGGAGAACTCGCCGGAGGAACGACGACGCAAGACATCATGCCTTCCCCCACCACCTCCGCCCGCCTGCCCTCGATGTCTCCAGAAGACTCCTCCGCTACGCACAATGACGGAGATCCCTTGCGTCACGAGCACGAATTAGGTAGGTGACGTCATGTCCGCCGCTCTTTACCGAGAAGGCGCGCGGCGGTTTCTCTCGCGGAATTGAGCTGAGAAAAGACTTCGAGGACATTTGGTGGTACTGTTTTGTTCCCTCTCTATCTGTGGTAAGCTTTTTATCGCCGTTTGCGTGCACTACAGTGGCGGCATCTGTTTGACGTTTCCCAGCAGCCTTCGTTAACTGGCCTGTTTGACGTTCATTCCTTACCGCGTTTGGGCTTTTTATAAAGGATTTTTTTCTTTTCATTCTCACTACCACTGTGTGAATTCACACTATGCTATATGAATTTCTTATTTTCCTATTGACAGTTACCGGATTATTCGAGGATGCATTGATATATCGGCACACGAGTAAATCTGTTGAAGAAAGTTTTAGCTGACGTGACACTATGAATGAAACTGTTAAAGTGGATTCGGCTGATGAATATTTTGATAGATGTTCGCGTTTGTATAAGCGCGTAAAAAAATTGAATGACAAAAGAAGTCTTCTTTCTTTTGGAATCTTACTTAAATATAAGAGTGGGCGTTACATTATTGATAGTTTTTATGCATTGCACTTGAGAATACACGGAAGTTTTCCGGTAACGAAGACTCTTGCAGACGAATTAACGGCAGAACGATTTGTCTTCTTTAACTGTCGTATCACTATACTACGAAAAAATGCTACGCTATTGGAGCTGGATCAACCATGAAGCAAAATAATCAAGTGCTTTGGGTTTCATGTGAATGAGAACGCCATACAGATGGAGTAGCTCAGTAATTACTAGAAAGGGGTTCAATTAAATGAAAAATGGTATGCATAACTCATGCGCACAGTTGTTTATGAATTAATATAACAACCCCTCATTCGCCAAAGTGTATTCCCTCCCTCTATACAGAAATAATAACCAAACCTCATAAAAACAACACGCAAATTAAAAACATAAAGCAAAGCAGCATGGTTGCGACTCTGGCCCAGACTTTGTTTTTATCAATTCAACATCATATATTAAAAGTAAAGCCTCATGGTTTATTATTATAAAGTAAGCCTCATTGTTACTCATGGTATTATTGCGAATATGTGAGTACTTTCTCATGTGTCCACTATCGGTTGGAGCTACCTTTTGGGAAAAACCCACAGGTCTTTCTGAAAAATGCTGACAACGCTTGCGAATATTTTTACTGATTCCTCTCACGATAGTGCGACAAAAACATTCCTGTGGCTCACAAAGGCTTCAATGCGATAGATTCAACACAAGGCAAAATTGCTCTCAATACGATGTAAACGAAGACATGAAGCCTTTCAAGTATCTTCTGGTACTACTTACAACTATAAAGAATTTTAGCGATTTGCTTTCCTCAAACAACTGCCCCATTTTGTAATGTGGACCAAGTAATTCATTAGTTGTCTTCAAAGAAAGGAAGATAAAGAAGACTGATTAGTGTGGCGTCTAGCAGCTTAGCAAACCTACATTTTTTGTAGGTTATCTATAGGATGGAGTAAATCAATAGGGAAGGTAAATATTTATTTTGGCAAAAATCCTGATATTTTACTTATCTACTGGAATTCGATGCTCGTTACGGTTGGGAAATAATAAAGTTTTAAAATATAAGTTGTTATGTGCGTTTACAAGGACGAAAGCACCGTAACGGATTAGAGAGAAGTTAGAAAGAAAGGTTCTTATAGATTTAAGGAACTATATAAATCGTGCACGCAAATCACACTCCGTTAGAAAACACCTTGTATTTAATGTACGTATTTGAACTGAAAAACTTTCTTTCTGAATTCCATTTTAAAGTACCACACTATCTATCACGCGGCTCAACCTCTTAAAAAGTGTAATTTACAGGTGTCCTCAGTGTTTTGTATCTAAGGTTACATGCTAAAACAGTTTTTCGAAAATTTAATGAACGTGTGCTGCCCATGGGTGCGCGTTTTATTAAAAATGTTACGCTATACGGAGAGTGTAAAGAGATGAATGAGTAATTAAGGACGATAGAAAAACAGCAGCAAGAACTCAAATGAAAGCGCGAATTTGGAAAAAACTCTAAAAACAGTTCATGTTAAGCGCATTAACGAAGGGGCAAGAACGTCACTTGCAATCCGCATATTCTTCTTTTATGCTGCCATGTTTTCGGCTATTTGGTTAGAAATTTCGAGGCTCGATATAAAATGTCGCTTTCCGCGTCTTTAGTTTTCGAACTCTTGAATTCGATTTAGCATAAAATTTTGCAGAGATTCACGCTTAAGCGTTCGAATATTGCTGAACAAGTTAAATCCATTCCTGCACATCCTTAGCTTACCCTGAAATCTCGTAAAGTGATACATTCTTTTAAGATCCAGTTAGTTTGCAGGCCATGGCGGTAGATAGGATGGAAATCATGAGAGATATTTTCAAACTATCTGTAAAATAATAAATAATAATAATAAAATTTCCAAATAATAATATCAGTGCGGGATAATACCTAAAAATTTACGCAAAAGCCTGAAAATATTGGAATAGAAGATCAAATTATTGTTCAACTACAGAAAACTACGATAATTAGTATTTTCTCCATAACAAGAAGATTTTTAAATTACTACTAAAAAAGCAATAGATGAGCCTAATTTCTTTGATGCTTTGTGTCAGGAATAGGAAAAATTTTCCCAACTTCCTTGCTAAGAAGTGCCAAATATAATAATAATAATGACGACTTTATTAAGCGAATTTTAGCCTTAAGAGACCACCCCTACTATTAGCATTTTACAAGTCATGATCACAAACAACCATGCCCTACCCGGGACCCCGACGTTGCTAGGCTACCACGCTAACCATTACGCCAGACTGTCAATAAATAAAATAAAAATAAATCTGTTTAGCAGCTCACCAGTAAGATTAACTTTGAGTCTGACATTAAAAAATGGAAAGGGCACGGAGAGTAGCGCGAGTTTGTAAATTATAATTCACATGTATTATAAGCACTTAGAGCCACATGATTCATTTTGGAATTGCTTCATGACTCACTTTTTCGAGAGAGAAGACTAATATCGGTAGTGCTGCATTTGAGTGACCTAGGGGTATCCCACCAAATCTGATGAGCTGGAAATATGTAATTCTGCGGGTATTCATTCCTTTTCCCGCAGAAGGACCTTCTGAGGTATCCGCCACGCCGCCCGCACCTTTTCATTCGAAAACATTTACTCGCCCACCACTTTTTTCTGTTGAACCGAGAAGGCACCTTGGTCTGTCCTTAATTTTGCCTGAGACAGAAAGAGCCTACGTGACTCACTGATGACTCACCTTCGTTCCGGAGAAAATGTAAATCTAAGTGGAATACGCCAAGCGAAGTTCCTTTCGTGTTTGCGGAAGTCACTCAAGGAGTGATAAGGTGTAAGTGGTAGCTAAGGGGAAGGGGAAGAAGACGGTGCGGAGGAATTTAACTCAGCGTTCCTCTTGCTCTATCTTTCGCAGGTGACAGAATGAGATACCAAATGTGCGGGTTAATTCATAAAAACATCTTCAAATGTCGGTGGCTTCTGTTGTGTAAGACCTAACAAACGCATCGCTGTCATCCTTGCGTAATAAGAATGAGGTTTAAAAGCGAACGAAACGGTCGATCGATTCTCCTGATTGCCGAAAGTATAGAACGGAGAATAGGAAAAGGAGCTCTCTATCGTAGACATCCAACCAAGGGATCTCTCCGAGTGTGAGAATATTGAAAGAAGACATTTGGAACTGTTATACCCTGTACTTAAACAACCAAGTGGATTAGCAAACGGTCATTTTTAAGAATCTTATGTAGTCCACATTTTTAAAACAGGAAAGAAATTGAAGGCATACTGGATCTGTTGACATTCGTTGAAGATTAATTATTTGGTGAAATGAAACGGACTTTAGGTGAGGAGGAAAAATGCCTATCCGAAATTCACG
This sequence comes from Ladona fulva, assembly GCA_000376725.2. NCBI lineage: Eukaryota > Metazoa > Arthropoda > Insecta > Odonata > Libellulidae > Ladona > Ladona fulva. The sequence continues at coordinate 1,203,627 of KZ308342.1, read as the reverse complement.
TGAAGTATTTACTTAGACTTGCGACCGGTTTCGATCAGTAAGTTCTTCTTCGGGCACAGACCACAAAAAAAGCACCAGAGCCTTTGTGTCGGAAGTTGAAACAAAAATTTTTAACTGGTCGCCAGTTTAAATAAATATTTCTTGCGTAAATATGCATAGATATTTTTCTCATCACCACAAAGTTCCACAAAGAAACGGCTTCGTCCATTGATCTTAATGCGGATTTTATCCAGCTAAAGGACAAATAAACTCAGTTTAAACTTATTCGTCCACTCTTTAGTTTTCATTTTACAATTATTACATCAGAAAAGGCAAATTTTCGAAGAAAAGAAATGAGGTTTACTCGAAAACTTGTGCTCCAAGCTAGTTACACCGCAAAGATTATTGTTCTCAATAACTTCATCTAGAGGATACAATTTTATAGGAATCATTAATCATCATATATCTTAGAGTAAAGGGTTTGCTGTATCATCTTACAATTAGAAGAGATCCAAATACTTTTTTCTGGAGAAATTTTCGTTTGTTGTGGGGTTAAACTGTCATAAAGAAAATGTGAGCGTAATTAACTGAATCGGTCGTATCTTTGTGAAATTGTATCTGAGCCCGAAAAAACGATGTTACGAAAAAAAACATCAACTATCGGCTTTGTCGGGTTCTTCGTTTGGAAAAATAAGCACAAAAGTTTTTCAAAGTGTTGCTCTTTTTCGTCAAGAAAATCTGAAGTTCATTGACATCCCCGTAGGAAAATCACGGTTGTTGCAAGTAGCTCTTCCAGCTCGCCTTGCAAGCTCGAATGCACAATTCGATTCCTTCGTGACGCTATGGATATGAACCCCCACGCGAAATCCCGCCCGTGACCCCGATTTCCCATTGACCCACAACGGTAGTCAACCCTTGGACGGTAAGTGACGTATCGCCAAAGGAATGCTTCCAATTGGCACCAGATACCACAGCGTCGTTCAGTGGGCCGCAATTTCCATTCGCCCGAAACAATGACATGGGTCCGCCACTTGGAAAAAAATATTATGGGAGGATTATAGGGGGCGTGGTCGCTTGAACGGTGGGCCGAATCTTTTTAGAATGCATATGAAATGGGAGAGAATTTGTGTGGTCATTGAACGGGAATCGACTGTTTATTATGGAGAGAAAGTGGGCGGCGTTTAGGATTCGAGTCAGCGAGTCGCTGGACCACGTGGAATGTGGAAATAAGCCTCCCACGTTTTTCCCAAATCTCTTCCCCCAAGATCGATTTTTCATTCACGGGAGCGATGATGATTTTATCAACGCGATATTTCCATGTAAAGCCAAAGCTAAAGGTAAATGCATATACAGGACATTTCCCTGCAATCTAAAGATGAGCTATTGCTCAGCCAACCAACTTCTGAATTATTCTTAGCGGCAGCATGCCTATCTCGATATATTCCAAAATTTCTTCAGATTCTTCGTTTATTCCAAAATGTCTTCGAGTTAAAAGGTGAATAAATGCATATTCTTCTTTATCAATATATGCATTTTACTGATTTTTGAACCTTTCGTTAGACTATTCACGACTCGTAAGATACTGGAACACATTCAAAAATATTTTTTTCTCGGTTAATGTGTTTGCGGAGATTATGCATGAGATATGTCACCTAATCATAATGATAACAATGATAAAGACTTTATTCAGGTGAATTTTGGGGCTATTTCATATTCAACACTTGATAAACGAATATAAATATGCCCACAAACAATATAAACATAAACATTAATGAATATAAACATGACGGGATTCAAACCCGCCATCAGTCTCCGATGTTGTAAGACAAGCATACTAGCCATTCCTTGCCATTGAGAGAGAAACCAACTGGTAAGAGTCATCTATAGGAGAAAAACTAGCTGGTTAAGGATTAGTGAAAATAAAGCAAATGATTTAGGCTCGGTCAAAGAAAAGACGTCAGAAAGGGAGAGAAAGGAGCGCAAAAAATTTCAGCCGAAAGGGAAACATGGGAACAAATCGGTTGGTTATCAAGATCTTTAACGTGAAACGAAATGAGGAATAGATATGGTTACTTATCATGTACATATATACATGCTGACCTTTAAAGAAATAAACTGATGAGGAGTGTTTGAGAGACATTGAGAAATGATTCCGATAATTTTGATGTTGCTTTCCTTCTCGAAAACTAAAACTAGACCAATAGTCATTCTACACTAATCGACGTATTCGATTAGTTTCGCTGAATTCAATGACGTGTCACCTATTTGATAAAATACCATAAATAACTAATAAAATGCAGGAATGCTGAGATTTCGAGTTTTTCTTGTTTCTTGTTCCACGCGAAACCGATAACTTTCTAGTCATCGTTCCCGAAACGATACCAGTCAGCTGATTGTGAAGAAATTCTTCGATCGATTATAGGTTTCCACTCGATTAGCCTTAATGGTTTTTATTCGATTTTCTCCGGTTGAAATAGTGTCAGTGAATGTTTACGCACTTTTCGAGGTTATGAGCGAGGCGCGCAGGAGTAGGAGTTGTGACGCGCCATTTAGAATGGAAACACTCATTGCTTCACCCATCCTCATCCTTCAGCTAGTACGGCTAACTTTTAATCGACTTTGCGACACATCCGATAGCGTATTATGAACTCATTACTGTTGTTTCATCTTCGCTTGGTTACCTAACGCGGTTTTAAGACCTCCGTCTCCGTGTCTCCAGCAGCCGTTTCAAGCGAAGCTGCCGTAACTGCGCGAGGCGGTTCAGTTACCTTCCGTGAATGACAATAGATGTTGGAGAGACGTCGTGAACAATAGTCTACCTAGGGGTTTGTCGGGGGCATTATTAACTTTTCACCCCTTCTCTATGACTAAAGTCCCGTTTGCAGCGTGAGCGATTCTCCGCCTTTGTGCCGCCAGAAAAGTATTCTCAACATTTCCGAGCCAAACACGCTGAAATTCTTTTCAGCCGAATGTCAAGGGTAAAGGTAAGAGTAGGTGGGAAGTTTGGGACGCGGAGTACAACGTACGTACCTTCCTCAACTCGGCATGGGATTCAAAATTTTCAAGCAGAATATTTGTTTTCGTGGCAATCATTGCCTTTCCCTGAAGTTGAACTCTATGTTAGGATCCGTACGTTACGAAGTTACTTCCTTCTTAAATAGGTTAAAGTCAAACATTTTTTGTTATGTATTTTGATAGCGCGGATATGGAGTAACTCCGCAGACGGAAACTCATTTCGCTACTTTTGCGGATCAAATTGCGACTACGGATTCGACTCACGGTGTGTTTTGGTGGATTCGCGCAGATGAGCGAAAACGCAACAAATCTTAAATGTATAATATAAACTAAATATTTCCCATGCCTGCTTAGAATATATATGTTTTTGGCCTTTATCATATTTATTTTACTGCCCAAGACTACACGGGATGTTACATTTCATCTAAAGAAAATTATCTCAGTATGATTATCATGGTTAACTGAGGTACATACCACTAAACTAGTCAAGTTCCTTTTGCAAACTATGATAACCTAAGAGTTTTCTTGGCTGGAGTGAAGGAAACGTTTCTGAGCCTTTGAATGTAAGAAATCATAATTTTTCATCTCTTCGTTATCAAAATAAAATTGCGTGAGAGAAGCTCTGTTTGCAAGTTTTCGATTTCAAGAATTTTCACTACCACTAGGTACATCATATATTAGATGGAGTGAGGACAATTAGGATATATAAGTTTCGATGACAAAGTTTCATCAAGTTAGAGAAATTTACAGGAAAAGTAATCAATTAGGGATGGACTTAGAATTCCCATATTCAGAGACTCAATATTTCTGAAAACGTTATTTACCTCAGAATTCAAAGCTCTTGAGCTACTGAGGTTTTCCCCATTTTCCATGCCTCACGTTCTCACATTCTGAAATATCATCTTAATTCTGAATCCCTCTCTCCTTAATATCAATGCATCCTCTTTTCTTTTTACGTGATACTTCGAATTTTTTCTTCCGGGCGAAAAAAGGAAAAGCCGACTTATTTTAAAAAGCTTTAAATACGCATACCCCGCGAGACCAAGGCGAGGAAAAAAACTTCTCCACGACCGTGAAACAATGGAGTACCTTGTTTCCTCTTTCCATTCCAACTCATCCATATCTTTATCCTCCTTTCTCCCAACCCTTTCCTCCTTAATCTCACCATCTCCTTCTCCTCGCATTCCGTGTTGCCTACCACGTCTGCGAGGAGGAACTCTATGGGCCGAGAAGAATGGCAATGAGGTAACTACCAAAGGGAGGCGGAGCGAGGCACTTCCCCTCTCTACCGCTCCCCTCGTTCCCCTCCGCCTCTGCGTCGACGCCCCCGCGATTCGTCACCGCTGGCGGAGGGTGTCGCGGGAGTGCCGCTGCCCGCTTCTTTCAGTCCTCAATGGGTTCGCTGAGGAGAGGGTCCTTGTCGGCCGAGCGGCCGCGCTACTCGGCGGATACGTCGTGTTTCCCGCGCTGCCTCAGCGGTTCCGCTCTCTGTTCCCGTAAGTGCGTGCGGTGCTTTTCACGAAAATATTCCGTGCCAAGTTCTCGAACCTCTTCTTTCCCCTGGCTGGGTTGTGGTCGTGCTCTTTCGATTTGTATATCCTGCGGATATTTTGGTGTACTGTTGTCCAGAAGACCTCCCGGACGTCGTCGCGTTGAAAGCTGTTTATTTTTTCATCGAAACGTCTCGGTTGTGTCTTCCGAGGCTGTTAAGGATCTGTTTATCGGAGAGTTTTTCGGTGTGGTGGTGTCCGTGAGTTTTCTTTACGATCATTTGGACCATCTAGGCAGTGGTGAATGTTTGCGTGATTCATCCTCGGGTGTGTGTGAATGGCATCAAAAAGGAGAGGTTTTTGTTGACGAGGCAGTGTTTCGTTTCGAAGAACCAGTGCGAAATCAATAGGTATGCCGTCCATCGGTTGCTTGGATTCAGCGAAAGAGGTCTTTATGAGCCGAACAAACGTCGTTCGTCGTATTGTTCTCTTTGGGAAACTTACGGATTCCGTTATAATCCATATGCGGGTATCGTCAAAAGTTCATATTTTACTGAATGTGATAGTTAGGGAGGATTCCTTTTTTTCCGAAATCCCTAAATAAGTGAGAAAGTTTCAACCACTGTATTTTGTAACCACCAATGGATTACATGGCCAAGTAAATAGCGTGTAATTATTATTGTTGTGGTAATAATTCACTCATGTTCGTGTTTATTCATTCAACATTCATATGTAGCCAACAAAGCTGTGCTACCAGCAGCAGCTTAAATTTTTCGTGTGCTAACGGATGTGATCTATGGGTTGAAATAAATTACTAATCCCATGTAATTTTGGAGAAATTTTAAGCGACTTATTCTCAAAAGAGATGCTTCAGTTATGCAGTTCGAAAAAACTCTACACAAGTCTAAAAGAATGTCAAATTGAGGATTAAGTAGCATAAAATAGTCTGTATTGAGGAAGTAAAATTTCATTAATAGTCAATAATCATTGTGTATAGCACTGGTTGTAAATGGATGGTAAACAAATGTTTAGGTTGACGGTAGCAGATTCCAGCCGTCGACCATAGAATTCGCAAAGATCTGATAAGGCAAAATGAATCCCAGTAAAAGTTTTGCTATCCGCAAAGATAATCTTCCCTGCATTCTAAGCAGGACCTTCATACCCATCCGCGTCATCCGAGGATGAATCGCAAATCCCCTTTCTCAGAACACCCAAAATTCTTCTCATCAGTTACGGAACGATGCATTGCCATTTCGCCCAGCCATGCTTTCGCCCTTTTGTATTATCGAAATACTCCGGCAGTGAAACGAGGTCCCGCCCTTCCTTTGTTGCGCTACCTGCCTCGACAATGGGATTTTTAAACCAATCCCCTTTTTCTTCCTCTCCGCAGACTTGTCGCCAGTGAGGTGGAGGAAGGCATGCGGCCGGGAATCGAAAGACGGCTCCCCGAGGAGAAAGTCTTCGGTGGAGAAGTTGGACGAGAAGAAGAATCCCCTACTGGAGAGAGTGAAGAACACCAAACTTTCCTGCTTCCGCTCCATCGGGAGGTCGGCCTTCAACTCCCGACAAAACGGCGAAACTTCTTCTCCGATTACGGACTTTACGGCAGAGTCGCTTCCGGCGGTGAGTTAGCAACAAGAGATGTTTATATTATTGACGTGTTGCGAAGGGTTGACGGCAGCCGGTCTTTAAAAGGGTATCGCATCCTTTCTCCTTAGCGATACCTTTTCCTTCTTTCTCTCGCTAACCACCCCCCCTTCTTTTCTTTCTTCATTGTTCTCCTCCCACGCGATGACAAATAACTCAAGCAAATGCCGTTTGCATACAAAATTCCACGGATAAGCGTGTAGGCATTTTTTATTTCGTTCGAGCGGCTCGCCTTATCTCCGAGCTCGTCTGGATGCCCCAGATATCGTCATTTCGTCGGAGAATTCTATGACTCATCAATGAAGAAGTCAATAACTTGCGGAGGAACCATTCTAAGAGCAGAAATTCCAATTAACTGGATTAAATATACCGCACAAACGAAATTTGATTTTAATTGCTGAGCGTATAGATAGAAGTCCCTCACATTACTTCTTTTTGATCAACATAAACATTATTTATAATTATGCATATCAGTCTCTGAAGAATAAAAAAACTAAAAGCGCAAATTTGACCGCAACCGTTCAATAGAGACTAGAATTCTTAATTTGCTTTAGCCTTTATTAAATTGATAAATAACATTAAAATAATTATATATGTTGTCGTTCTTGGTTCAACGTTGTATCAACAGAAAAAACAGACAAACAGAATGGAATTTGAATTATATTTATCTACTTTTTTGATTTAATTAGGATCTTCAAAATGGAATGCGCCGTCGCAAATATAACCTTGGCCTTCCAGATCGCGTGATTTTCTCTTGAAATCACAGATACGGAGGAAAGAGTCACGAGATTTTCAGCTCAAACATTTTGGAATAAATGAAAAATTCAAGGAAATCCCTTCCGGAAATCCTTTCAGTCCTACTCTCCGGACCGGACACCGATGCGATGAGTGACTCATTTTCGTTTTTGAGGACTGCTTATAACTTGTAGCATAATATTTCTGCCTTGGCTTCAGTTTTTAAATCTTATACTAATTATAAAACTCTAGAATGCACTAGGGACCGATGTAAGGAAGAAAAATTTCTCAAAGGAACCCAAGGACTCTCGTTTATGTGAAGAGTAATTTTCTTAAATAATTTGACTAGTTTAGTCAAGACACACGACTAATTGGGACCAAAGGAAAAGCATAGCTTTCGTGCTGGCTACAAAATATTTTACCTTCAAGTTCATATGCAAATTCGTAAATCTGCTTAAAAATTGTGCAATTTCGAAATGAAAACTTACAAGGAATAGTAGATATGAAGCTTTGACATAACATACAGTGAAGTATTTGTGATTTGAGATATTTTACGTAATATGTCTTTTAATATTAACGAAATTTGTCACCTCGAAAATACTTGTATAATTATTTCATTATTTTTTGCCGGTGATTTTAGCAGTGAAAACAATTATTTGAGTTCACATATTAATCCACAGAATGATTTTAAGCTCTATAATGTACTTTCATACTGCTTTTTTATTTTATACACTCTGCGTTTTTCATAAGTATTTTATAAGAAAGAGATATTAAAACTAATCATCTCTAGCGAGATTTGGAGGAATTCCATTATAAATGAAATAATAAATATAACAAATACTTTGCCACAAATATATTTTTGGCTTTAAGATATTTAGAGAGAGTATATATTCCCAAGCCTGACGTTGAACTGAAAGTTCAAAACCATTGGTAGCAAAACCAAAAATATATTTGTGGAAAAGTGTAAGTTATATTCATCATTTGTAAAAAGATATTACCCATCTAAACCACGCGGTGAGATGAACTAATCGAATAAATTCAGGTAAAAATGAACCTGATGCCCATCAACATTCAGTTAATCCGTGGACGAAGTATCCGCATAGCTTTCCCTGTAATATATGTATTACCACCAAAAAGTTTCGTAGAGCTATAAATTCGTAGAAAACACGATGAAAGAAATCAAAGAAGTGAAACATTTGAATGATTCCGACGATTACGTACTGCGCAGAAACCGGGGATTATCTTTTACCGGCCAGGTGTCTTAAATTTTCTGGAATTTGTGCAAGTTCTGAGCTTCCTTGATTACTTTTATTTTCGATTCCTACCAACTATCGCTCTCCAAGATTCATAAAATAAATCATTTCATCCTCCTCTATTTTTTTGTCAAATTCAGTTTGAGGCGTAAATAATGATTATAAATCTGATCACTCTCTTAAGGTCCCATATTACGTGCCTCATCGTTTGCCATAAAAAATACGGTGAAATCGTGATATCATAAAGAAGCATATGGCGAAATCAGTATTCCTTCCGTTGAGAGGAAATATTCGCCGCGCATACTTAATGTCGAATTTCGGCAAACAAGCCTTCAACCCATCTGCATAACAACTATTTTCCTCGAAGGGAAAACTAATCACGCTTCCTAAAAAACACTGTTTCTTTTCCTTCGATAGGTGGGGGTGAATAATCTGGAAGATGACTGCCGAGGTCTGTTGACCCCAAACAGCAGCTGTGGGCATGACCCCAGGAGGCAACCGCGTCTAGCGAGACGCGCCCTCCATGGCGTCGGACCACGAGGAAGAGGGTCTCCATCGCCCGACGATCGAATCCGAGCTGGAGGAATCAACCAGTCCAGACCAAAGAGCATGGCAGCACTTCTGGAGAGCGATCCATGTACCTGTCGCACTAGGCCGCGAGATCTCTTCATGTCGCACGAAGATGTTTTAAACAGTCCCGAGGAAACCCTCGTAGGCATTAGAGGGGGTGTCAAAGTATTGCCAACGGGAAGGATCCAGCCGGAATTGAGAAGTACTGGAGAGAAAACAGCAAATCCCGCAACAGCCACCTCGACCTCCTGCCTCTCTGCAAAGCTTAAGGCGATGTCGGAGAAGTATCTCAAATCATCCACTGGCGTGGTGTCCAGACGTCTCTTGGCCAAACTCTATCGTAGCACGGAGGGAAAGAAGTCAAAGCTTAGGAGCTTTTCATACGGAGCTCTTCCTGGGTTGGAGGAATTCCAAAGGCGACACCCCTCGGTGAACCCTCTTTTCCAGGAGGAGGAACCGGAGCCATTGGGAGCAACGGCAACACTCGCATCTATATCGGCGGTGACGGGCACGGCGGCAGCACTTCTATCGGAAACTGACGGGGACAGCGGAATAGTCCACGAGGGTTCCGACTGTACCTCGGTTCAGGATGTAGACTCAACCTTCGGAGGTCGCGTTGGTGCTGGGAGGGATTCCGTCCGACACATGCGCAGCGCCTCTCAGTACGAAGAATGGACTCCGACGGGAATACCTTACTCTTCAAGACACAGCCAACAGCTTCACCATCAGGCAGCGGGAGAGGAAGTGGATGTCACCGATTCTGTCGTCAAGGTAGACGACGAAGTTTTCCATGAATGGTGCGAGGAGGAAGGTGAAGAGGGTAGGGAGGAGAACGATGAGGAGGAATTAGAACGACGTCCAAGAAACAGATCTTCATCTCTAGACAGGAGGGAAGTCTTCAGGAAGTTCAGAAGGCGAGAAGCTTCGGAAGGGGATGCCATAGAAGCGATATCTTTAACAGCCAAGCATCGGCGTCGACAAAGAGCAGCCTCTGGTGATGACGTCCTAGCGCTCTCCGTACTGTTTCCGGGGTCACCTCCGGGTCCACCGCCTTCTGTACCTCCTCCTCCCCCGCCGCTCCCCCACAAAAGGGATGTGGAGAGGGGTGTCAGCGGCGGAAAGGACTTCAAGGTTTTACGCCTGTGCAGAGAACATGAGAACGAGGAATTGGGAATCTTCATCGCGAAGACAAAACTCACGGATCACGGTTTCGCGGGTTACCTCATCGCTCACATCGTTCCGGGAGGACTTGCGGAAAGGTGAGGGTGATTCATATTTCGAAAGTTCACAGGAAGAAAATATTTTGCGTCGTGCTTTTCGTAGTTGTATGAGTAAACATATATGGATCCTCTTCGGTAAATATATCAAGGCGTTCTGAAAACACACTAGTCGATTCTTTCCTGACGATTAAACATTGTTTTTTGCTAATATTTGGCTGAAAATATTTTGTAGAAATGAAATCTTCTTGATCTTTTTTCTTTACTTGCAATTGCTTATACATTAGGCACAAGTTTCATACAGACATTTATTAACATTAATTAATTAATAATTAATTAACATCAATTTGAATTTCTATAGAATTTTCACTAATGAAAATCTAGTAGACTCCACTTCTGGTAGTGGGATCGGCTACTCTACCTGAAAATACGGAGTATGGGTAAATTAATAGACTAAGATTATGAAAATGAATAATTATAGTTTTGATACTCAAAAGGAGAATATTACAGAAAAACCTCTGATTCATTTAAGTATGTATCAGTAATTCAAAGCTGAATCTCATAATTTAGAGACTCGTGTTAAAAGACGAAGGTTAATTATCTAACTCTGCTAAGTTTCGCAAGAATGTGCGAAATACTTCCCTAGGTAATAACTTCCAACTACTCTAGAAGATGCAAATTCAGGTCATATAAGATAAAAACGGGAATGCAATAAAAAAGAGGAATTAAATTCCGCATTTATGACATGTAACCCATTAATTAACATCAGTATTAAAATCGGAATGCATAGTACGCTTTCAGGAGCAAAGACGAGTAAATCGTGCATTGAAAAAACTGCTGAAGATATTTTGCTTCCGTGTCTCCTGAGTCTGCTTTTTCTCTTATATTCTGATACACGAGACTTAATTGTGTTGCTGAGAAAAATATACTTTGGATAGTTATCGTTATAACGGTGTAATGAAAACATGCTGTAGACTAAGAGTTGTTAAAGTTACAGTTGTATTATTTGGGAACCATTTAAGGCCGTAAAATTATATTTGACCTTTGTGACACAATTCGATTCCAAAATTCTAAAACCAGTCCTCATTTCCGCTTCATTCACGCATTCCATGTTATTACAGGGAAGGAACTCTTCGCGTCGGAGATGAGATAGTCAACGTGAATGGCCGACGTCTTAGGGGCCTCACGATGGCCCAGGCACGAGAAATTCTTTGCTGCGGGCCTCTTCAGGTGGACATGGTAATCTCCCGCCCAGTCAACGCCTCCCGCTCCCAGCGACCCAGAAGATCTTCTCCAATCTCCTCTTCGCCGCACTCCCTCCCTCCGCTCCCCTCAGAACCAGTCGCGATAACCCCTCCGGCGACCAACAGGAGGCTTCAGGAGAGTTCCGTCGATTACGAAAACGTTAGCCTTCACGCCATGGTGACGCCGGATAACAGGGACTCCACCCGCAGCAGAAGGGTCAGTTTGAGCAGCGGACGCGGCAGCATCAGCGGGTGCAGCAGTGGATCAAGCCCCGAGCCAGCATCTACGGTTGGCGAAGGAAGCGTCTCCATGGACGCCAGTGGAAATGATGAGAGTGAATCAACGCACGGAAAGCGCCGAAGGCACTTTCAGAAACATCGCGTAAGGAAGGCGGTCATCAGCGGTGGAGGAATGTCTTCTCAACGGGCTCCAAGAGAACCATCGCCGGCTGCAGTGGCCAGGGACGAACGTAGTGTTAGTGAAGTGACGGAAATTCCAACACAAGTGCATGGTGATTCCGCAGCTTTTTGCACTCTTCCGAGAAGGCCGCGTTCGGCTGTTTGCACATTCCAGACTGTGATTTTCGAAAAAGGACCAGGAAAGAAGAGTTTAGGGTTCACAATAGTTGGAGGCAGGGATTCACCAAGGGGAGCATTGGGAATATTTGTCAAAAGTATTCTCAACAATGGCCAGGCAGCAGAGGATGGACGCCTAAAAGAAGGTATGCTTGATTTGAGATTAATATTTTTTAATGAAGCAATGAACATGTGACACTGCTAAAGAAGAACTTAAAGGAGTTAAGAAATGTCAGGAAAATTAGATTATTCCTGGACAAACTTTGGACATTTTAGGAGTTATACTTTGGAAGTTTAATGGTACTTAGGAAATATCCAATAAAAATGATGTATGAAAACTAAAGTTACATTATTATTGCACAGAATATTGGAATTTTAAATTATTTTTAGGACACTTTAATATCAATAAAATATTTCCAGAGAAATCCAAAGAGCTCCAAGCAATAGTTCCTGTGGCTCTTACTGTAATAAGTCATGGATATATTATCATTCTTCAAATCCACATAATATTTGTTTTGGTGCTCCCAAGGATAGCTATCTGAGCAATGCATTCAACTTCATTGAAAGCAGTCCTGGGTTGGGTTGAAATGACATTAGCCGTCAAACCACTTTTAACAATACTATGATAGATCTAATATTAGTTTTATTTACTTATGCAGGAGAAAATTATGTTAAATAGGGTAAATGGATAAGTTTTTTTTCAAATCCAAGAATCTAATCCATTACAATGGATGTTTACATTAGTCCTCCATATTTCCTTGAATGAAAGTTTAGGAATTTCAGATTTTGTGATCAATAACAATGTATAAATGTCAATCTCTAGTATTAGAAAGATTGATCCAGGTGTGATAATAACTCAAAGCAATGCTAAAAAAGAATATGTTCCCTTTTTATAGCAAAAAAACCATCTAACCCAAATACTTCAATTACTAAGAATGCTTCATTACTAACTCTTTAGAAGAATATCACATGCAAAGGTGATACAGGTACAAGTTGAAACAGAATAGTTTGTTTTATTACTATCTATGAGCAGCTCCATATATAAGATTTTTCAGAGTTAAAATTAAATTCATAATACTTTCATATGATGGAAAAGTGCAATCACCCTGCAAGTGGTGGGAAATTTTCTAAAATTTCTATAAATGACATTAAATGAGAGTTAAAACCAACTTATACCAAGCATTTTTCATCAAATTAAGTTATTTACAGCTTTAATCAACACATCTCAATCAAACATCTGACATCTTCATAGGTAAAAATTATTTTAAAGTGTTGTAGTTATCACATTGGGTTAATAAACTACTATTTACTTACAGGTGATGAGATCTTGGCTGTAAATGGAGAAGTATGCCATGACTTAACTCATGCTGATGCTGTAGCTCTTTTTAAGAGGATTAAGTCTGGACCTGTAGCCCTGCATATTTGTCGACGTGTTAGAATAAAAGACAAGTAAGTGTTACACCTCTTTTTCAGTAATTTTCTATACTATCATTCCTCAAATCAGACCATATTTTCCTTCAAACCTAAGTTTTCATTAAGTAACTTAATGGTATTTTTTCTTGAATTTTTACAGATCTAACAGAGCAAAATCATGCATGGACTTGATACGTGCTTCTGGACAGGAATTAGAGGAATGACATCAACTGAGTTACACTACAATTTCTGAAAATTTCTAATATGATATAAATTGAACCTTTATTAAATTGCTACATGAGGTTAACATCAACAGCAAATATTCTCCTTGCATTCCTGTAATATTTAATGTGACTTAAAATTGTATATATACTCAAAAAGATACCCAGTTTAAGGCTTTCGGGGAGAAGAGTCGACTTGATGATTGTGATAAATGTATTAAATCAGCTCTTTTTATATGTGTACATAATGTGTAAAATTCATTACCATTAAAGAAAATGAGAGATTATCTGTAAATTTCTATTTATATGTAATATCTATTTCCTTGTTTTGAATGGGGGAAAGTTTCTGAAAGAATAAAACTAATATCCGGTATTGATAAAATATGATTTTTCTGAGAGAGGCAGTTTAAATCCAAACAGATGGAGAAACAGCCATGGCTTAGCCCTTCACTAAATTTTAAAATCAACGATCAAAAGCAGAAATATTTTTAAATAAAAATTTAACCCCATCATGTATCTGAGAATTCTCATTTAGTTTGAAAACACAGATGATTTTCATATATGTTCTCAGAAGTTCAATTGGATGAGAAGTACTAATGAGGAGAATCTACAAATTTTTAACCCAATGATACAATAATAATAATTATAAAATATGTTGTGTTCAACTTGAAAAAGTAAAGAACTATATCATCTTCCCATATAAGTTAAGAGTAATAGAAGTGAGGTGAACAGAAAAGGCGATTTGAATAAGGTAACATGTTTTTGGATGATTTGATTAAAAGTTATAATTACAGATTACCTAGTATTTTTATGTACAATGATGTTTTAATTCACACATTTTCTACTGTGTGATAAAGACCAAGAAGATTCACTTCATCAATATATTTTTTGCCACAAATAGGTCGAAAGGGAAAAGATCTCCAAAATCCATAAATATAGTCCAGACATTGCGATTAAGGTATTTTTTCTAATTATAGCTTTTAAGGTTTGTTATATTTTCAATCTCCTTTGGTAATTTTTTTTTAACCATAGTAATATCAGTCTTAAACTAAACTGCTTTTTGGACAGCTGCAGAACTGTACAGATGTCCTATCTTGAATGCGTCATGTATCAAAGCATTGGTAGGAAAGGAGTACACTTAATATGCCAACATAAACATATAAATAATGGGTGCAGTCAGTAATCTTTAAATTTTTGAAGAGAGGGTGGCAGGTAGTACTGTATATACTATCTGTTATAGCTTAAATAATGTTTGAAGAATAAATATACATTGTGTTCATGGTGAAATCCACATCCTGCAGTAGAATAAAAAAAACTCATAACCCTCCTTGATGTTATGCATGAGGTGAAAACTTTACAACTAACTGCCAAATGTGCAAAATACACTATGCCAAATTTTGAAATATAAGAAGGAACAAGGATTAAGGAAAGGTTTGAATACTTTGCAGGATAAAGTCCGAAAGACTGATCAGAAAGGAATAACAAGTGTGAAAAATAGCGACATGACTGGGACTCGAATCCAGGTCTCCCACTTTCCGGGCAGGTATTCTAACCACTAATCCTTAAGAGTAACATAACTGACTGTGAAGACATGATAATCATCAATTGGTACAGCATAAAAATTACATTCAGTATTCTTTACCATTTTTAAAAATCTTTATGAAGTACTTGATGCTGTAAAGAACTAACTGAATATCTTCATTAAAAAAGTATTCAATTAATTGGTCTGGCAAAATACTGACTGAATTTACAAGAGGATGATATTTTAATGTAGTGGCATGATATGGCAGTAATATTTAATGAAATAACAATAAATCATAATTTGAAAAAATTATTTTATTTACATTTAGTACTTATCATCTCCAAATGCTATAGGTTTCTTCCCTGGATGCAGGCCTCCCAGATCCACTCCTGGCTATTTGGTTTCATTCCAATTTTTCATCTAAAAAATTATTTCTTCTTTTAAGTTTTAAAAATAATCGGAAAAATGGTAGTGCTTGAATAGATAGTTAACAATATGTATGAGATAGCTATTACATTCAATATTCTCTACTGATTGTCAATAGCTTCTCTTCATAGAAAAATCATCCATTTACAATCCTGGTACTGGAAAATCGACAATTTTAATATACTAAAAAGAAATCAATTAAAAATATTGCATGACATGAACCAGTAATTTACAATTTGAAATAACAACATGACAATGAGTAAAAAAGCAATGATCTTACAAACAATACTTACACCACCAGATGCTCACCAGATAAAAGAAAATATAAGAGGAAAAAATTGGCATTTACTGGGATCAAAGTTAGGATATCCTCATAGAAGTTATGAAGTTACATATCTCAGCAAACGAGAATTTTTTCATAATCTAGTTTTACTTTCCCTTCTGGTACATGCAGCACCATCATAACCTAGTAGAATTTCTCGGCTGTTTTTGAAGGCCGAATCCAGAAATTGGAGTACGTACAAGGTCAAAACCACCAATTTTAACCCTTTTTCCAAAACTCACAAAGCCACAAAACTCACAAACTTAACCCTTTGAGCCCAGCTTAACCCTTTGGTTCCAACTAAACCCTTTCCTGAAATTGAAAGTACTTATTATGAGGTACAAGTATTATGATGTACGAGTTGGCTGCCAACTCGAATTTTTTCAGGGCTCACCTACCTTAAGCTACTCCTCCATTTCTTTTCTGCTTTATACACAGATTTTGTTACATAAACACATACACACAAACATTATAGGTATTTACAATCTGTACGTATTTCAGTGTAACTTTTAATTTATACATAAACAATATTGAAATTTCATTCCACATAACTATCAATTATTCACAGGATTTAATTCATCTGTCCCAACATAATACCTCTATGCTGGCTTACATTATGAGAAAATACTTTCAATATTTTATTTTTTCCTTAATTACATATTCCTATTCTTGCAGGATGGAGTTAAGCTAATAGTTATTCATTCTTTACTGGGATTTTTATTCACATTTATTCTAATATAATAACTAATCTATTATTTAATTGTAGGTTGATATGGATTTAGACTAAAAATATTCCCTAAACATTTATTAGGGAACAGAAAAACATTAATATTAATGATTTACACTTTAGATACACTTTTTCATAATTAACATTATCCAGTAAATACATCAGTGATGTTAATGTAGAGAATAGTATAAAACTCCTATCTTCATAATTATAACTCTACTGTTTACTGTAAGAAAATATAAAATTTGTACAATTTCTTCCAACTTTCATTCGCTGAGCTCTTGCCATTAGTGTATCTATATGGCTGTTAAACTGCTGGCAACTGTAAATGAAGAATAAACAATAATTGTTATGAAATACTAATTTTTGCAAATGATGGTCAGAAATTTCAAAGGTGTTATGAAAGACTGAATGATAACTCTTAATACTTGAGGGATTCGGTTATTAAGGCCGTTAATAATGGAACCAAACTTATATAGAATGGTATTTACTCTGAAATTCATGATCACACAGTGTTGTGGGCAAGGGAAGTCACGAAGCACTGACTGACTGGCGATGTGATTCCGATCTTTCTCCACCCCCTCAGGACTGTTACTCTTGCCCTCTCCTGGCAGCGTCATGTCATTACTTGGAGGACCCTCTGGTCCTGGAAATGTGGCGACAGGCACACGAGTCCGCTGTTTCTACAATACTATTTTTTAAACAGAAAGACTTGCATAATCAACTTTAATTCTACAAAAAAATACACAAAAATCCCAGGAATTTTATGTTACATTTGTAAAAACTACATGTTCATGAGGTAATCCTCTAAGGACTACAGAGGGGCTAACAGAGGCAAGTATTTAAGTTATTGATATCACGTCATATGATTCACATGGAATGCAGTAATCAAGGTTGACTGAACTATAAACATATTATCCACATTCCTCAAAATTTCAGGAAAAGAACAAAATTGGGAGTTCAAAATATCAAATATTCATACCTTACAAGATGCAGAAACAGATGCCTTTTAATTATTTAATTCTTAATAGATATCCACTACCTTAAAAGAAAGTATAAAAAATTCATTACGCACAGGTGAATGTAAAGGGGGGTTCTCCTTCCATCACTTTGTATGATCGGTGCCTCTGCGAGGCCATAGCTGTGAACGATGCCGCTGAGATGGACAAACTCATGTGCCCTTTGCCTACAAAATCTCCCAAACGGCATGGAGAAATGTTCTGGTGGAAAAGCTCAATGGATAGAGCAACTGACCAGCAATTGGGAGACCTGGGTTTGAGTCCTGGTTCCAGACTTTTTTCATGTCCATTTCTCCTTGGGAATTTTCCTTGGTGCACGCCTTATCATGCCAAGTCACTTCAACCCTTTTCCTTGTATCTTTCACAAGATTAAAATTCCCAAGGAATCTAGCCTTTGACAACTTCCATAGCTTTGAAAGAATGCCTTATAGTTCTTTTCAAAATCAGGTTAAGTCAGACAAATTTCATTATAATTAAGGTGCCACATCCAACACTTTACAAATTGTCTTTAAGGGTACTGCTACTAAATAACAACTCTAGATTGAACGCCATAGTGAAGCAAAGGGACAAAGAGAAAAATTTTGATTACATTTACTCTAAATTCTTGATTAAAAAGGGGAAACCAAAGCTAAAGAAATATTTTAGGATCATATACAAAATGGCATGGAATTAAGGGGTTGCTTAAAATAGTGTAAATTTGAAAAACATTCACTTTGTACCATGGATAATTTTGAAAACTTCACTGTTATCAGAGTGAAACTCATGATTTCCTTTTTGTGAAAAGGACAGGACTTCCGGATGCCCATGTGCATACCAAGTTTGACTTTAGTGAAAGCAGTTCTGGGTAGGATTTCAGGTGGAGGCTCAAGTTGCGAAATTATTTTATATTTTCTAACAAAATGTCACTGGTGTGAAAAACATAACGAGGTAAAATCAACAGAAAAAAGGAGATGTGATATTACAAATTTCAATTCCCCTAAAAATATTTACCCAAGGACCACATAAAACAAACACAAAATTAACAAGCTATACCACTACCTTCTTCTCTCAGAATAATCCCTATCTCATAAAATCGCTTGTGCGATGTATACAAAAAAATCACAGAAACCAATTCAAACAGTCAGTACTACCTTTGTTATACCTAATTGAAAATAATTTCTTTACCGTGTTCTCATTTGGTTAAAATATGAAGCATTTATAACTCATAACATAATCACTTCAATGGCAATGATCCCTAGTATAGGAAGGAATAAAATTATTCTCAATTAGAAAACTAACCCTCCTTATACTGGACAATCATACACTTGTGTTTTAACATATGATGTCATTATATTTCACAAATTAGTCATTGCAGATACTGTCCTGTATAACCATACCCTCATTTTTGAAAATTATTATTTTAATTATATACATAAACCTTGGGATCTGATTGGCAAGAATAGCTTCATAATACTTTATGGCAAAAAGACAAAAACTTAATTGTAAACCAAGCATCCCCTACCACATGCACTCAATGAGAATATCATCACCTATATGACCGCATTCTCAATTATACCACATACATGCAAAGCTGTGATACGCACTGATGGTGCTGCATCAATAGTGTATAGCAAAAATAACATGAGAATACAATGTAGAGTAACAAATACAAAAATGCATGGTTCATCAATTTCAATTGAGAAAATAGAAAACAATGCAGACAGAATACATTTACGTAGTAATCCAAAAGGGAAAATAATAAATAAACAAGACATTCATAAATGTTAACCCCAAAACATTCCGAAACAGAAAGAGTAAGCATTACANAAAACAGTAAGATTAAGCATTACATGCTGCTGTTAAATCCTCTCTTATAAACAATTTAGTATGTGACAGGGGATGAAAAAATCTTACTTTTTCAATATTTTGAAAAAAATCCATCTTTTACACTATAAAAGGTTCCTACACTAATTATGGAGGGTGAATATTACCTGCTTAATTGAAAGTTAAGGGAAAAATTGTGTAATTATAACAGAACCCATTTTAAAAACTCTGGGGGAGTTTACTTATTTTTTTTTAAATCAAACTTCATTTAATCAGATTAAGCAAATTATAACCATTGTGTTTCTCTGGAATTCTTATATGCAAGGACAAAGTAACAATTACAGTGACATTCAAACAATAGTGACTTACTTCTGGTCAAGCAATTCAAAATCGGATTCAGTTACAATAACCTCTTCATTGAGAAAACATTTGCACCAATTTCATTCTATCGCCAGCTTCAGAATGAAGCTTTAAACATTAATTTACTCAGTCTAAATTGCCTAATCCGAATTTTTCCTTAGAACTAAAATGCTTTACTTAAGATAGCATGGACTGGTGAATTGCTTTACCAATGAGGTAGTAAAACCTAAACCCACTATGAGAACCAAAATCTTTTCTCATTACTATTGTCAAATCACTAATCATTTATGATTGCTTTCTCGTCAATAACTGAAAGGCTACCTAAAGTCTAAATGGGTACGAAGGCTTCATGGACTGAGAATGCCCAATTACTACAAAAAAAATAAAACACACAAGAATCTGAGGCATTACCAAAATAACATGAAATGCTTTAAATTTTTTATAAACTGACTGTATCTATTGGACCTAATACCTCAGGTAGTTAGTGCAGACTAAAAGCAAAATCACCTATGAAATTTAAGTCCACTAATCGATAACAAGGACATTTATTTACCTTGCATAAAAAACTTTACCGAGTGCTAATCTGCTTATTTAAATTTGCATATATTACAATTCTTCACTGCCCATGAAACAAAGAAAACAACTCTAGCCCAGTGACTCATTGCAAGGGAAGAGAGCTCAGAATCTTACATTACGACAAGGGATAGTTAAATAGTAAACTTCTAACAGAGGAATTAAGTAAATGAATTCTAATTGGGTCAAGGAAACCTATGAACGTTATCGTTAAAACCCCTAAATATTTGCATCATTGCATCAGAAATTATTACTCTACAATAGTTTTTAAAAAGTTCTNGCAGTAGGGAAAAGGGGTAATAATAATACATATGTCTAGTTTTCATTAACTCTCTTAAAAGTCAAAACATCTTACAACCCCTAATTGTACCCTTATGCATTTAAATCACCACAACCCTCTATAGGCATTCCAATACGCTGCAAATAAGTAAGCAATCATAAATGAGAAGTGATATTCATATAATTTTAGAAATTAGCTGAAAGGATTTACAAAGAAAAGGGTATTTAATAATATTCAAATCGCCAAACTTATAGCTTACGTTTGCTGGTATAATGACGTTAATCACTGAAGTTTCTTTTACTCGCTCGTTAACAGGATTTCTCCACAGACTACTTTATGTCAATGAAAAGAGGATATGACCGGCTTTCAATCCAATTTCTCTAGTATTCTATAACTAAGGGGAAGCTTAGTGCAAATTATTTCTCAAGAAAAGATTATTACTTCTATTTTTTTAAGGTACAAAAGATGCTGATCTTTACAACAGTCTCTTGCATTTAACATCCCAGGGAAACTTAGTTATTTTTTAAAAATTTTTGCAATTATAGCAGTTAGCAAAATAAATACGGAAGCATTCCAAAGGTGATTCCTGGCTAAGTGAATGACATCAGGTGTATCCTAACACGGAAGGTCCTCATAATGCAAGTATTATTCCTAATTTTGTCTCCAATTTCATAATTTTTTTACAGCAAAAGCACCAAAACTTAATTGTAAACCAAGCATCCCCTACCACATGCACCCATTGAGATTATCATTATCTACATGAGGGCATTCTCAATTCTACCACATACATGCAAAACTGTGATACACACTGATGGTGCGGCAGCAATAGTGTATAGCAAGAATCATAAAAAGACAATGTAGTGAAAGAATTATAAAAATGCATAGTTCATCAATGTCATTTGGAAAAGTAGAAAACAATGCAGACAGAATAAATTAACATAGTAATCCAAAATTGAAAATAATAAATACACAATACATTAATAAATGTTTCACTTAAAACTTTCTGAAAGAATAACAGTAAGCATTTCATGCTGCTATTGAAATTTTCTTAAAAATATACTATTTTGCAGGTGGCAGGAGTTGTAAAAATTTTACTTGCTTGTAATTAATTTGAAATAGTTATCATCATTGCCTGTATAATGGTGGTATTATGGGAGGAGAGGTTTTGTATTCAATGTATTATGTATCATTTTTTTATAGTTTGTAATTTTTCCCTATACGCATTATGTGATACTATATATTTAATATTTCATAGGACAGGCAAAAGGAATTTATGGAAGTTAACAAAATATATTTTGTAGTATAAAATAAAGCTAAGAATATATAGTATTTGTTGAACCTACCCTTTGGAGTGGTTTTCTTTTCCTTTCGAGAGTGATTTCCTTCATGGTAGCCACAGGAACGTTTTGCACCACCTGTATGGGGATAAAAAAATATTTGTTATTGCTAAAACTGTTATACTTATGACCAGTGATAATTTGTGAAAGCTAAGAAATGAGAATCCAGATAGTTACTTTGGTTCCTTCTTCTGCAAGTTAGTGAAGACAGTAAAATGATTGAATTGGTTGGGCATCAGTTAGAAAAGTCAAAATAATTTTGATTATACATTATGTTGGGAGCTAGATTAGGTGTTAATGCAAACTCATCAACAATGTTGCTTGCCAGCGGAAGGTAACAATCTAACTCTGATGTATGCAATACTATTATTAATTAAAAAATAATTGCAAAATAGCGAGAGCTAAAATTAGGCTTTCATGACAGAAAGATGGGTTTGAAAAATTAAATGTTATTCATGTTGACAGAGCTACTTCTATTGTGCAATATTCTATGTCTAACATATTTTAAGATTCTTAGAAAATTTTGCAAGGTTCACTTTGTATTTGGTTTCAATATTGTGAAGATATGAGAATTTTAAGTGGGTGAAAATAAAATAAAGGCTGGTGGACCTCTTGGCAATATTTGCTACATTCTTTTGTGTTGGCACTGATTTCACTATGGTTTTTATCTTGTGAATATTTTCGGTTGTTCATGTTATACTGTAAGCAAGTAAGGAAGTGAGAGCTTGTATGTCATGGCATTTATTCTGAATCCAGTACTATCCTTTAATTTTAAAACGGTTTGAACTGTTTATTGAAGAAACTGTAAACCCTACATAATTTAATGGGACAAAGATTTTTATATTTTGTCATTTTTAAACTTACTTTATGTAAGATTTTCAAGAAATGCCAATCTAGGTAATTGAAACAATAAGAACATAAGGTTCATCTTCTTTGTCATACTCATAGAATTTGTTAATCTGCATGAGACCATACGTAAACCATTATAAATATTAGTTAGATATTTTGTAATTTAAGTTATGCTCTATTATGATCCAAAATTTCGATTGTCTTGTATGTATCCTTAATCACCCGAGTCAAGCATGACAGAATTTAATTTAACTTACTTTAAAATTACATTTGCTTCTACTAAACCAAGAAATGGCAATTGAAAGTCTACAACAATTTAATGTATTTATGACCGGTAGATGGCTTGATAGATTCTGTATCAATAGTATTAATGCTGGATAGATTCCGAATGAATTAACTCATAACTCATTAAGAAATATTATGTCAATGTTAACTATAAAATCGAAATTAACAAATCTTACATATTTTTATCTTTAAGCCATAAAATTCATTTTTTAAAT
The DNA here is from genome assembly GCA_000376725.2 of Ladona fulva. NCBI lineage: Eukaryota > Metazoa > Arthropoda > Insecta > Odonata > Libellulidae > Ladona > Ladona fulva. The sequence goes on along the minus strand of KZ308342.1, from coordinate 1,180,549 downwards.
GCTTTCTTCTTCTAACCATTGACTCTGTTTTAATTATAAGCGTAATCTTGAAAGATAACAAAAACTATGATGAATGATCGGAATTGAAAAACAAATCGGTCAAGAATGAAGTATCTCAATTCAGGAAAGAATATTAACAGAAATCTCAGGAACTTACTAGCGTGATTTCGTTGAAAATTATGCGGTTTGTGAAAATCATATAAACCCACAAATTTAACTTCTTCGCGTTGAAATTTAGTTTGTCTCTAAAAAGTCTACATACCTAATTCTTCATCTTACTCATCGGTATTAACGAAAATAAAAGCTTTCTTTTAGATTATTGGGTTGATTGAGAAACTCTCTTTCCTGGCCGTATATAAAGTAAATCTATGTTTTCCCTGCGATTTGTACATTGTACTTCGCATATGCTGGAATCGTTAAAAATTGTCCCTTTAATTTGGCTGTGTGTAAAATCTGTCATTAGCTATTATTAATTCGAAACTCGTCTGTAATCCCAGTTTATTTTTACAAGACAATGCACTGAATTCGATTTCAACAATCGCCGTAGTGGTCAAGGGGATGAGTTGTATGTTACAGCAACATTTTACAAGTTTATCGTTAATTTTATCAAGATTCTCGCAATTTAGAACTTATATTATTTATATATCTATATCACGACTAAAATCAGAATCTATTATCAATTTCTTTTCTAATGACTATCGTCTCGATTTCGTTGGGCTATTATTTCTAATTTAATTTTTCTAAAGAAACTAAGTCTGCAAGCACGAAAGCGAACTTGACGTGATTTTATATGAAAAGTATTATGAGACCCTGAGATCGAACCCCAGCCTTCTCAGAGATGAGAATAGTTTTCGTGGGGCTCTCAACTTTGTAGTATACTATACAATTTGTCTAAAGTCTCTATATCAAGCCGTTTCTGAAAGAGAGAGGAGGGGATGGAAAGTCATGTATGACTTTTCAAAATATATAAACTTAAAACTTACATTTTTAATTTTAATTAATTTTTTGCACTTAAATCGCACTTATTGCGTGTTTTTAGAACTTCAATAATCTCACCGTCTTACAATTAGATACACCATATAAAATGCATGAACATGAATGAATGAATGCATGAATAAGGATTTCCCCATACATGTCTAAAACTCTAAACTAAAAACTAAAAGGTGTCTTTGATTCGAGAATATGCGGGATGTAGAATATGAGACGCCAACCCGCTGTGATATTAACTATGTCTTCCTACACCAGAAGGGTATTTTCCAAAGATCGCGTAAGAAAGAAATGAAACAACAGGTTACGTAACTCGATATGTCGGGCGATTCGAGTCAGATGCACCGAGGTGGAATTATAGTTATTTTGTGTCGCGATATATAAAGTGGTGGAAGGGGGCTCCCTCCACGACTACAAGTAATAAACATAATCTTAAAAACAATATAATCATGATACAGTACATTAGAATTTCTCTATCCAAACACCATATCTATGATAATTAAGAATAAGTAGACTTAGACAAAGCTGCACTTGAGCGAGAACAACTTGAGATGCTAGAATGGGCGGTTAAGTGACGGAACTTGAGAGTGTTAGTTATGAAAGAGGTAATAACTGTCGGAAGTACCGAAGAATACTTGGCTAGATGCAACGAGGATTCCGATTCATCAATAGTCGTTACTTGATGGATAATTAACATCTATGACCATGAGAAACACCAAGGGAAATAACCTCGCTTTTGCAGGATTTCGTTAAATAGGTGATTACTATTAAAGTTTTACTGCATATACTCCAATTTAACCCAATGTTTACGGAAATGTCGACTAACACCTAAATAGAATATCAATTGGCCTTGAGAAATTTCCTAACTATCCACGAAGAATATCCTTATCTGTATAACGAAACAATGACTTGAAACTAAGCAGAGGAAAAAATAAAGGAGAGTATTTTGAAGAAGGTACCAGTGTAAATACGTAAGAAACGAAATGGAACACGCATCGACCCGAAGATGCCAGCTGTCACACCAGCGAAAGTGTTTTGGCGTTTGAAATTCTACGTGGTATACAAGCAAAATATATGGAGTCATCTTATTGTAACAAAGAAGAACTTAGTGAGAGTCTATAGGATGATTTACCGTTTTGTGGAAAAGGTCAGTATTTCCAGAAAATTTTTAGCACTAAATTCATTAGGGAAACAAAATAAATTACATAGTGTCCAATGTACTTCGTCCCAATTTTATAAATGATATTATTAATATGAATTTTTACCCAGATAGTCTGCATTGTAAAAGTTTTCAAATTAATAATGCAAAATAAAACATCTACTTGAGTGGATATCGCTCATTCATCGCTCGAAAACATCTTTTATACTAAACCTCAAAAATGGGATTTCTACTGATGATGAATCAAATAGGTGCCCGTTATTAATTCGATATTACTTTTATCCCTTTCCCGTGTAAGTACGAGCATTTGATCAAAGGTCGTTAAAGATTTACCTTGAATTTGGATTAATGCTAGTTTTGAATATTTAGAACGACTTCATGCATCACTGATTATCAAAATCACCTGAGGACAGAAGATCCGAAAAGTGGCAAGAATACTCAAATTATTTTAAGGAGTGATTTACATGATAAAATAAGGGACATTGTCACTTCAGCCTCAGCGAACGCAATTTTCGAAGCAAGAGGTGAGAGAGATTTCGCGAGAATAAGGCGAGAACGAATAAATATTATTGGTCTCTTTTTTAAGATATTGTAATGCCCCCAAACCTAGCAGTTAAACCGAACCCGGGAGTTGAGTGTTTCACGCCCCGTCTTAAAAGATATGTGGGATCGCGAGGAATTGATGGACTTCTAAATACTAAACTATATGGCAAGGGATACAAACGAAATTGCGGGAAATATTCCCTAGTTAAACTTCGATTGAGCGAACATACGCTGCTACTTATGTAGATGTATTGTGGATAAAAATAAGTTAAGGTTTGCGATCACGGGTTGCAACATTCTAGAGTAATAATTCGTTCTTGAATTAAGGAAAATCCCACAAATTATTCCGGAAAAGACGATAATTTCAATGCTACGGGCGGAAAGCATGGATTGTAAAAATATTCACTCGACTAACCTAGGATCGGTCTCCGGAAAGTCCTCATCTGCGATGTCCCTCTCGTAATATCCAGCACTTTCACTATCACAGGCGAGAAACCAGCAAGTTCAAAAATAACCGATAAATGAGTGAATTAACTCTCGATAGTCTGGAAAACAAGATTTAATAATTATATCAGTAATATAATACACAAGAGTTCGAGCGAGAGATTCAAACGGGAATTTCAGTTACCCGTACCGTCTACAGTATCTATTAAGAATCACAGAAATATGACATGATTTTTTAAATAAATTAAACTACTCTCAATCAACATGAAAACAAAAAAGAAAAAATTAAAATCTCAATACCTGAACGAGTCTACAACCTATTTTATAAATTCAAATTCACATACCCTGTCATACGCCACTGGCGGTTCGGGGGTTATAAATCTAAATCTATTTGAAATCAGAGGTTAGAGAGACAATATTTTCCGAAACGGATTTCACTTCGACTTAATGAAATCACTAAAAATCGGTTCCGAAACCGTTACAATCTTTTTTTTTCTATTCGCGTCTACTATTTCAAACGATACCCTTCTCCAAGTATGTTTTATTTTGTACAAGATTTCAGATATTTTCTAATATAGGCTAATTTTCAAATGAAACTTACTATCAGATAGTAACGAGCTGCAGTTGCATACGATTACTGAAACAATCCCTAAATCAATCAAGTAAAAGGAGTAAAAAAAACTGTTTTCGATATAGATTCTAACAATTTCAAAATATCGGTTCGGTATCGTTTCTCAGGCAAGAATAACGGTTTTTTCGGTTTAACTTCAATGCCTCGGTTACGACCTTAAGTCACACAATAAATCTATCCACGCTGAGTTTACGTTAAAAGTATATGACATCAAAGTAAACTGACAGGAAATTTATTAGGAAGCTAGTTCTCTTACCGACAGAATCCTTCAGCCGACATCGAAAATATCGCCTAAAATATCTTTCGGATTCATTCAAGTTAACATACTTTACCAATAAAGCATGTAATAGCTAAAGATTATCGCTTCTTAGCATATCATTCGTCAATCAGGCAGTTGCTCAAGATTCGGAATGCAATTCTCGAAATTTGTAATTTTTTACTCGAAATTTGGCAGATATATTGCGGCATGCTAAGTCGCATTTTAATACAAATCAAATAGAATGGAGATAATTGTTTAATGTCAACTACTCCAATAGCTGATCTAATTCACAATCAACCTTATAATACATATAAAAAATACGCCAGCACAGCTCGCACAAAAGAGAAACAAGAACAATGTAGAAGCAAGATAAATTAATAATTTTCCGCGAACTCCAAACAAATCTCCGTAACTGATATAATAGTGGTTTAGTGACAATAATAAAATTGATTAGCTACTTACCAAAAGAATGAGATCCTCCTGGTGGAACACTGGTGTCTTGACGGCAGAAAATATTTTCTTTTTTCTAAATTAGCGAAGTCACCAGACAAGTGATGAAAATATATAACGATTACATTAACCTTAAAATTCTGTACGACTTTACCGGGTTTTTAATCCGTTGCGATTTAAAAATTCAAATGCCAACGGTTTTTCGAAGGAAATGTACACTAGCAAGTCCGCTCTCGATGAATTCTTCAAGCAATCTGCCGACTGAACCGTTTTGTTAACAGAACCAAACGGTGTGCGCATTGGGAATGCGCAATGGCGACCGCTGTTTAATTCCAACCCCCTTTCGTAATTTTAATCGTAATTATAAAACGATTTTATATTTTCATTTAATTTACTGAAATATATTTTAATTTAAGTTTGAGACATATTTAAACGAATTAATGATTAAAATGGTATTGTTTCAACTCCATGTATATTTCGTGGTATCCCAGACGTTATCTATGACTCATATTTCAAAAATTGTTTGCGAAGTATAAAAATGTAATAATTAAATATCTATAATACAATATAAGGTGCAAGAAAACTGCATTGATTATTATATGTCATATCGAAGTAAATGTTCAATATTAGTGACCTTTGAACATAAGGAGACTTTAGATTTGCGCCTGTGAACGTTTTACTGTTGGCAACATTTTTAAAGATGTTAACCTGAGCAATTAAATACCAAACTATCGAAGAATGCATGTAACTTATAATTTAAATTGATAATATATCTTACATAATGTTATACGTAAATGAATCATTTCCAATGTAAATTAAGACATTATAATGGAAGATTCATTTTATATCAAGACTTTACGAATTACTGTCCTAAACATCTAAATTTGGTAGCAGAATTGAAACGTAGAGTCGGGAATGTTTATATGCTCATTTAAAGATAAGGTCTCTCAGAAGGGAATGTTAGTTCGTTATCAAGAATAAGAAATGTCTTTGTACGGACATCTGTTCTGCTTAATACGTAAGGATATGTTGGAGTGGAAATTACCGCTATTCTTACTTTTGCTTATCCTAGAATGTCACGGTTAATATATCTACCTTTATATATTATAATCATGATAATGAAGCAATAGTGAAATGTCCTACTCGAAGAAAATATTCCCTGCACTTTTAACTTATATTACGGAGGGTAAATGAAACAGTAACAATGCAATGAGATAAAGGCAAAGAGGTCTACAATTATGGATACAGAAGAGTCGCAAATCATTTAGATGTTAACTAACTCATTCGCCAGGAACTTGTCTTGCTATCATGCCCATTGCTACTCATAATGCTGCTTACACGAGACAAGTTCTCTGCTTATTTTTCAAGTAGCACCGGAATGAACCCATTGTTATGAGCAACGTGGGTTTCTCATGTTAATTCATTGAGTAGACTCCGTATATCACGTGCAAATACACTACTATTAAATAAACTATAATTCTATCTACTTCCCCTTATATTTTTATAATACATACGTAAATTGTCACACAAGCGTTCCCCTTTTTTAAATGTCTCCAACGCAAATGTACCTCTAGGGGCTCTTCTACTCCTTTACTGCACTCGTAGGGGTAGACATTTACTGAGGGAGAATGATATCCTTTTGAAGTTCGATTTCAAGTACTCCAAAGTAGGCATGGGTGATGAAGGGAAGACCCCTTCTTTTTTCTCACCAACACACTTTTCAAAGATATCACTGAATCTAACACCGAAAAATAGCACTGAATGTATTACTGAAAAATTCCGTTCCTCTTGTTCCTTTTCAAATTCACAGGAAACATAAATGGGACCTTCACGACTTTACCACATGCCATTTAAGCAACCATTAAGGGCAGCAAACTGAGAATTGCGGACGTCACGGGATGAGTAAAGCAACTTTCGCTATTCAGAAATTTGTATACCATAATTCTTTGCTTTGCAAATTCGCGGTAAAGTGAAGAATTAAGATATGACTTATTTCATTATGAAATATTTCCCTTTCTTCCACTGTAGCTCAACTTACGAATATTTTCACGCATATCAAAATATTACTGCTTCGGTCAATGAAAACGCTTATAATTTTCACAACAGTTGTCGTTCCTTTCCCGTTCCAACTTGAACAGCATTCTTTATGTCCAGCAGCAAACAGTATATTCAATCGTGCAGTAATAATAACGGAATCTGGTACACAAATAACTTAAAGAAAAGATAAATTCAATTATATTCCACAACTGGTAGCTACGTAAACATATGCTGTATTTCACTAATTCACAACTGTCGAAGCAATTATGTTTTTGTTTAGATTAAATGCACGTCATGAATATGCAGCTTTATACTAAATAACTTATTTTACAGCCAATGCGAAAGTATTCATCACATTTATAATGTATCTAGTGACTTATAAAGAGTTTCACTAACCCAAACCAACTCATCTTTTCCATAGTGGTGACCATAACATATGTGATTGCGACGTGAATCGAGCACGACAGTTTGTGTGTTCAAGCGTGAAAGTGCACGCGCCGCGGTGAAGCGGTCAAAGGAGAAGAAAACCGACAGTATTTTCACAATTAAGGTTCGTATTAAGACGCACATCTATAGCTTAATTACATTGTGTAACAAATTTGACTGAAGAACTGATACCTAGTGATATTATTTTCACATGGGTACAGTCTATGCGACCAAAGACTCTTGGGGAATGAATCAATTCATAACATATTTTTAGAGCATCACTCAATTCTATGACTGAAGATGGTGTTTTAAGGTGAAGGGTGAATACTGTTACGCGATTTGGCTTCCGAACGAGAAGGATTTTATCCTAAAGCTAGAGCGCGTACAAAGGAGAGAGGCTTGTTTCGCTAAGGAAGGCTACCTATATGTTTGATAAAAGTGCATCAGAGATAATCAAAACCATTGACAGGTATTTTCTTAAGGATAAAGGAATTAAATATGGCCATATACTATTCGAGAAATTTGTTTACTAAACAATCTAGAAATCTGAAAAACGCGACTCTTTATAACCGTTCTCAAAAGGACAGTAGGAAGCGTGCCGTGAGCGGGTTCTCTGAAATGATACCTGAAACTTGTCGGAAAGTATATCATTTCAGGAATTATGAGACCTCATTGCAATATGGTTCTCGAACCGGACCGGAAACACCTTTATTTTTTCGGAGTGAAGCGGGGCCCTAACCCAAAAATTAATATACTTGAGCCTGAAGCGAAAACTGTTCTAATTTGTTCTGATTATCGCTTTCTTCTCTCATCAATAGGAACAGTAGTTAAATTTAATAAACATAAAGAGTGAATTGTAGCACGTTAATAATCATTTATATTTTAATAACTGAATTTATTATTTTTTTATACCAATAATTTAATTTTTATAAAATCGTAAATTTATACTTCACGAACTGCCAATGGCGTGTGGCAGAGGTGTACTAATGTCTAACCTGATCTATTTAAATTAGCTTTCGAGAAACTTCCATCGGTAATTATATCTTCTTACCAGCAACAAATTCCACACGAGCGATTTCATCATAGCCGTAAAAGAAATACTGTCGAACTAAAAGCTCCACTAACGAAACAGGCTGCTCTATGTCAGACTATCTCACACTAAACAGACTTCATGTGAATCCAAAATAGCGCAGCAGTATTCGCGACTAGACCTAATGAGGGCAAGCAATTGGCAATTATTATTTAAGAAGTTTCTTTGGCTCTCTACGGGCATCCCCTCAGCTTTCCTCTTGTAAATCTCTGCATTGTTCTCCTCTTTCTTATTGCATCCCGAACATGTCATTTGAACGATAAATCACAGCTAAGGGTGATTCCTAAATATTTGCTATAAACGCAAACTATAATGAATATCCTGATATAAAAAAATTGAGGGCCACGTATAATATTAACCTTTACACATGTATTACTTTATCGGAACGATAAAATGGGTTGGAACTGGTTTGACCGTAGAGAACTGAACAGAAATTCATGAGTCTTATTGAACTCTATGATTGAAAATTGGAACGAAAGTCATTATGACTCTAAGTTACTTTAGTTTTCTATCAATAGCTAAGTATTAGTATACTTCTAATTATAATAGTGTTCTAGTGTAAAGTTGTTTAAAATTTGACCAAAAACGATCAAATTATCACTGATTGGCATTTACTTCTATGAATAAAAAACAAAGATATCATTACTACTAACTATTTTCTTCTTTTGCCTAGCAGGTGAGAGCAGATTCTTAAACTTCTGATGAAGGCACCACATTGTGAGTACTCTTAACCTTTTCTCTTCAAATTTTGAAAAACTTTTACTTGAATATCAAATGTTTTATTTAATTTGGGTGTTAATGCAATCCTAATATGTGCATCTAAGATAACCGTCATACATTGCTCAAGGACTATAATGAAAAACTTTCATTAGTAGAATAGTTTTTCAAATCTATCATAAATATATTCATACATTTTTTAAGCATAATGACACCTTAAGTAAATTGCATTTTCTTCGCTCATTTGGTTTCATCATAAAACGTAATATTGTACAAATACAGTGACAATGAAGTAAAAGAGTATTAGGAGTTTATTTCTGCAGTTATTATCCTCCATAATATTACAGTGCAGAGAGCTTAATTTATGTTCTGTATGATTTATAACAATTTGGTATTTCTTGCAAAGAACAAATGTTGATCGTTTGGAGAGTACAAGTGGATGAATAGGATAACAACCATTTTCAAAGAAAGGAAAAGTTCTAGGTCAAACCTGCTCAAGCAATCATAAGATGAAAAACTTTTGGGATATGAAGCAGAAATCAAAGTTACACATTGTTGCATCAGATACTCCAAGAGATATCACAGAAATAGGTGCTACAACTATTCAGTTATGTACTAATATTTTCTACAAAAGAAAAGTGTCAGTTTCAGTCTGGAGGAGTGGTTTAAAACAGGATCGAGATATTTAAATTGTTCTAATACAAACAGATTTTTTACACAGAAAAAAAGTGATTTAAATCCAGATTAGTTGATGAGTGGGTCATTGCCATTTTTAATTGAAATTGTCAATATTCTATACCAAGTGGTACATCCAAGTGAAATTTTCATCACAAAATATGTCTTACTAAAATAAATTCCAGAAGATGTGTCTTCTAGTCAATTACACAAGGAGAGCTTTCTATTCTAACTTCCATTTACTAGTACACTAGGAAACTGCAGGTTACAACATAATAACATATTAAAAGTTTAGATTTAGAGGTACAGTAGCACTTCACAATGGAGTAGATTGTCTCAGAGTACACTATTGCAGTAAATGAGAAATAATTATTGGTGATGGTTCATGCTAAACAATCAGAGAATTTAAATAGTTAATTTGGTAGAAGCTGGTATTTTTTCAAGTTTTTAAGAAACTAAGGCATTTCTATGTATGTACTTAAATATTCCTTTTGAATAAATGACAGAATTGGAGATTAAGTCATCATCATCAAGTTCATTAATATAATATATTCCAAACAAATATATCAATGATGCTATATTTTCATATGACATTTGGGTTTCTAAATGGAAAATTCAGTCAATTCATTTAGAACTTAATAAGATTAATAACAATATTAATGAACCTAAACAATAACGTCTTTATAAAATTTACGGAGGCAGCCGTGATATTGTAAAAATTCATGATATTATATATCATGTTCCCGAATAAATTGCTGTGGAAAAAGTACATATCTGTGTGATATAAGAACATCTTTAGATCAAATAAAATAAAAAATAAGTAAGCATATAAACAAAAATGTAAGTTCTTCCTTTGGAAATAAAGTAATGAAAGAGACATCCTTTTGTAAATCATAGTGAGCAACAAGAAGTGTAGGTAGCATAACTTGAGAGAGGCTGTAAGTCCATTTTAGGGCATGAATCACTTCTAAATATTATCTCACCAAATTTTGACAAAGTTAGCAAGGGGTCTGAGGCAGTGATATCCTTCACCAGCTCCAGGGTTATGGGTTCGAAACCAATCAATTCAAATCTCCTAGGATTAGAGGACCACCAAGCTCACTGCCAGTTTATCTAATAATCCTGACTCAGTGAAATATATTCCAATTTCAATACATTCTTTAAAGATGGGGAGTTTCCTATCCCATACTGATTCTCTCAAGGAACACATCAGGTTTGTGCCATACAGATTTACATGAAACTTGCAGGACACAACCCTTGCACAAAAATAGCAGATAGGTGTCCAGCTGTTCAACTCAATACACCTTTGTTTATGCAAAATTTGCAACTGAAAATCAAAGTTAGGCAACCATGCAACACAGGTGCATTACAATACATATAGCTAAATTTTCCATCTTGAAAAATATTTATCCCGTATCACAAACAACTTATTTTTCCACTATTAAATTTCATATTCCTGCCTTCCAGACATTCTATACCTTCCTTGTCAACATTTATTCAAATATACATTTGGTAGGTACTCCAGTATCTGTTGCATTGTTACAAGTAGGTTATGGAGTCTCAGACTTAACTCCAAGTGTCTTTGACTTGGCCCTTTTATTCTTATCAAAAGAATTTACATTCAGTGCTTCGCAATCTTGGGCAAATAGATTTAAAAGAAAACATTGTATAAAGCAAAAAATGAAGATTACAAATTATTTAGCCAGTAGTGGTATTTCCACGATGACATACTCTCCACAGCAGAAATGTTTCAACAACAAACCAATGCTATAATTCCTGAATTTCACTTGGATTATGTGATTAACACTGACCAGAGTGGTTGTGAATATCAGGCAAAAATATAGCAAACATTAAGTGTATGAGGAGAAAAAAGATCAGGTGTTTTTAGGCAGCTTAAGTAGAATTACTCATGCATTTATGGCACAGTATTTGTTAAGTTTGTCTGGAAAACTACTCCTGAAAATTTTCCTTTGTTTACAAGAGCCCAGTAGTATATTTGGTCCTTGAGTTCAAAAGGAGGTAAAAGAACTTACGGAAGAATTTAAAGATGTATTTGTTATATCCTTTAAATCAGGAAAATATACCACAGACATTTAAAGGTTACTTATGTAGTGTATTGAGAGAGTACGTTAAGGATAATAAGTTTCTATTGATTGTCGATTCCTGGAAGGGCCAAATGAACATGGTGATCGATGATGAAATTTTTGTAAATGATTCAGGTATACCAACCTGTTCATTAAAAGTTATTCCCCCCAAAATTTACACCATTAGATATGTACTTCTTCTGTCAAGTGAAGAATTGTATAAAAAGGATTCAGAACACCCCTGTCAAATAGAGAAAAACATTAAGATGCTTTTTGCATTCATGCATTGATTCGTCATCAACTATCAGCTCCAATATTTTAGCAAATGTTATGTTACACGCGGTATTTGTGCAAGTTGTCACTGGATAGATGGGCATTTCTAAATGTCAGTCAAGTGTGTTGTTCAAAAAACATTCTGGAAAAGGAATCCCCTGTAAAACTGGGAGTATTTTGTGCTGTCCATTGTGTCATAAATATTATTGTTTTAATTGTTTTTATTTTAAGTATCAGCCAAATAGTTGCGAAAAATAAATCTTTTTATAAANTTTTAAGTATCACCCAAATAGTTGCGGAAAATAAATATTTTTATAAAAATAAAATTTCCAGTATTTTGTAAATAGCTTTTCAGGTCCTGTTAAATTCTAACAAATCTGAGTGCTATAGAGGATCTCATATAACTATGAATAAATAATTATTACTTACAATATAGTTCATAGTTATGAACTATTTCTGAATTCTTGAGTGAAAATTTGAGAAAATGTTTCGGAGAGCTAATTAGAAGTACATTTACTTCAAATTACAAAGCCAGAGATTCTGGCATAACAGAGGTTTACAGTTATCAGAGCAGATGGTAAAGAGGGTATTCAGAATACCTGCCCGGAAAGTGGGAGACCTGGTTCGAGTCCCAGTCGTGTCGCTATTTTTCACACTTGTTATTCCTTCTTGAGTCAAAATTTGAGAAAATGTTTCAGAAAGCTAATAAGAAATACATTTACTTCAAATTGCAAAGCCAGGGATTCTGGGATAACAGCAGTTTACAGTTATCAGGGCAGATGTAAAGAGGTCTACAACAATAAAATTTCCCTTGGTTAAGGCAGTCTTTGGCATTTCTGTCTTGTCTGCCGAAAGGAAAAACCACATACGCATAACGCTGCATATACATGCAAAGATCATTTTCTACAATTTACAAGAAACTGTACTTAAAATATATCAATGAAACAAGCTATTTTTCTACTAGAAATTTCATGAGACATAAAAACCTTACAAATGATGATAAGGATGGAAAATTAAAAGGAAGGGTTTCAAGCAGCAACACTATAATTTACCTATAAGCAGTCGATTCTTACAGAAGAATTTAGTATTGGTCTGGAAACAAATAGAAGACAATATTGAAAACATTTTTGCCGTTTGCAACACAAAAACATATCTAATGACAATATCTTGATTATCAATTCTCTATTGCTCTGGGAAGTGTTCAAAATAATTTTCCTATAATCTGCACAATGCATTCTTTATGGAAAAAATAGAGTATTCTGGGACTTCTTGGATTGAAGCTGTGACAGCTATAATCAATGTTCAATTTTCTTTGGGGTTTCCCGTTGGTAATGATACCACATAAAATGGCCACGTCAAAGACACTTGTAGTTGAGGCTATGACTTCATAAGCTACCTGTAAGAATACAATAGATAGTGGAGTACCTAACATATATTTGAATAAATGCTGACAAGTAAGTTAAAGAATGTCTGGAAGGCAAGAAGATGAAATAGATTTAATAAATAAATAATTTAATAGCGGATACATAAATTTAATAGCAGAAAAATAAGTTGTTTGTGAAAAATACGGGATAAATATTTTTCAAGATGAAAAATTTTGCTATAAGTAGGGCAATGCAAGTGTGTTGCGTGGTTGCCTAACTTCAATTTTGAGTTGCCGATTTAGCATAAACAAAGGTACATTGAGTGGAATGGCTGGACACGCCCTGGAGCATGTCCTGAAACTTTCATGTAGGTCTGCATGGCACAAACCTGACATGAGAATCCTCACAAGAAAATGCAATTGCAAACTGAAAATTTATTGACTTTCACAAAAAGAGATAGATGATGCTACAAACTTTGGTATCAGCCTAAATACTAACCCTAGGAAAGCAAGATTACTGATTGAAAAAATGAAGTTCATTGGAAAAACAAAAACAATGATACTTCATCAATGATGATATACAAATAAAATATAAATACAGATTAGTGATGAAGGTTTCAGTTTACGTCAGACAAAATATTTTAAAGAAAGAATATATTGGGTATTTAATACATTAAAGGCTGGATCTGTTTCTTTTGAACTTAACCAAAGCGCCTGGTATATTTCCCAGCAAGCTGCTTCTTGCAGCCAACTATAAATGCATTAATAACTAATAAAATACGAAAATGCAATCAAAAACTGTAAATAAGCTAACTAAAAGAGGGAGGCATTTGAGTTTAATACATTGACTATTGATGTAATCACGTGCTTAGACAAAGTGGCTATGATGTATCAATATCGGTGGCACATAAAAGCAGAATGTAGTAAACATGAGTTATCTCATGATCCATCCGTAACAGATGGCAGGTGAAACATGAGTAAACTCGTGATCCGTCCGCAATGTGTTAATACAGACCATACATTCTATGGGGACAGTTCATTATCTTATTTGGAGAAATATAATTGACAGTACAAAATTGGTTAACCATTGAACAGAAATTTTCACCAAATCTAAAAGTAGTATGCTTGTAAGTGAGAAACTACGTTAAAGTTTCTGAAGAAATTGCAATGCCACAAAAGGTTATTAAGAATCACTCTTTATAATACATCTACACATTTTTAAGCTAGGCAAATCTATGTAAGTTCTATTGTAAAGATTGAATTTGCAAGAAAATAGTATATATAGAATAAATAGTTAATGAGAAGAATTATTAGGAAAAGTGATTATTTGCAGGTAATATGTATTGAAGAAGTAACTCAACATTGAACTATTTGGTTTTTTACAAAAGAATGAGGGATTCAGATTAATGCTCTAGGGTATAGAACTTGTTTATTTTTTCAGTTTTAAGTTTTAATGCATTTACGATAAAAAATTAGATTAATCTGCAACTAATTTCCAGGCTTACAAGTTTTTGGCTGGAGAAGATGCCAAATCACACAAAAGATCCTGCAACTCAAGGGATAAAAATTTTAAAATCCCCTGGTCTTTCAAGCTTCAAAACCTGTAACAGAGAGATAAGTTATACCATAATGAGTAAAATCATACCAGCTCAATTCTTTTATAAATTTTTTCATGGGGCATTTCCTATTCCATCTTTTAGATGAACTGCATTAAAATAATTTATTACTGATATCATTCACCATGAAAGGAAATTTACACAGTATACTGATTTCTATATAAAATCGATTGTGGCAGGCTTAATCTTGTGGAAATCCATATGAACAGGATGGTATAAATAAAATTTCAATTACTCTTTTCCACAGGTGTATTTACAGAAGTAAAAAACATATCAGACATATCATATAACATATCAGCACAGATCGGCCATCATCAGGTGAGGAAATTACCAACAAGCAGGTTGATATAGGGAAAAAAGAGGGGAACAGGGTTGGTGTGTGGGAACAAAGCAGGACAAGGAAGGAAAGCGGAAGGAGAGAAGAAGGGTTAGGGGGTGTGGGAGCTTTCCGGGGGGTAAAGGTTGTTCTTATCTGGGAGAGAATTCTTAGGAAGGGTACAAAGAAGTAGAGGGGAGTAAGTTAGAGGAATTACTTCGTTAACAACATTCTCGGAAGCAATTTTGGAAACTAGGATTTCTCTTTGCTCTAGGAAGTTCATTTTTGGTCCTTTATGTTGGATATGTAAGATTTCCGGAATGAAGGAGTGGTGGGAAAGATTAAGGTGTTGGGCAAAGTGGGAGGCAGGAGTGTTATTTAAGAAAGATTGCATATGCTCTCTTATTCGGATATTAAAATTCCTTCCGGATTGACCGATATACACTGATTCGCATTCGTTGCATTTTAATTTATAAATTCCTGATTTGAATTTTTTTTTCTATTTTATCTTTAGTGTTGACAAGAAAGGAACTAAGGTTGTGACTATTGTAGAATGCAGGCTGTACAAAATCTTTAGGTAGGAGATTGGCAATTTTTAGGGAACAATCATCAATTAAATTAACTCTCCGTAGATTTTCTTTTGGGTAGATTTTCAAGTTGGCTAGTTGGTGGGAGAAAGGTTCTTTTCTTCTTGTAGTTAACAATCCTTAGATTGGTTTGAATATAGATCTCCATTCGTCTCTTTTCTGAGCCTTCCTTTTCATTTCTTCATAGGATGCTGCTCCTGCATCCATTCTCACTTGTGCTAGATATTCTTCCCTTGGCCTCCCTCTGTATCGTACTCCCTCCACCATTCCCTCTAATACAGTTTTTACTAGACTCTCGTGTCTCAGTATATGCCCCACCAGTTCTGCTCTTCTTTTCACAATACACAACCATAGTGCATTCCCCTTCTCATTCACTCTCTTGCATACCTCTTCATTTTTTATTCTGTCCACCCAACTAATTCCTAGCATTCGTCGATAACACCAGACCTCCAAGGCATTCAGCCTTCTTCTTTCTTCCTTCGCAATGGTCCAGGTTTCACATCCATATAATGCAATGTTCCATAAAAAAACTTGTATTAATTTTTTTCTTAGTTCTATGCTCATATTTTTTGCAGTAAAAAGCTGTTTTTTATTATAAAAAGCTCTTTTTGCCATTGAAATCCTATTTCTTATTTCTCTTTTGCATTTTGCATCATTTGTTATTATTGCCCCCAGGTATTTAAATTCCTTGACCATCTGTATATCTTTGTTTTGAATACTTAGATTGCAATTAACATGATCATCTTTACTGCAAACCATCCCTTTTGTTTTTTCTTTGTTAATTCTCATATTGTATTCACTTCCCATAATATCTTCCATAGCTTCCATTATTCTCTGAAGTTCTTCTTCACTTTCTGCTATGATAACTATATCATCCGCATACCTTAACATGTCTACTTTAATCCCCTGTATTTTTACCCCTCCACTTATATTTTGGCGTACCTTTTGTATTGCATCTTGAATATACAGGTTGAAAAGTACTGGTGATAGGGCGCAACCCTGTCTCACCCCTTTCTGTATTTCTGCTTCCTCCCACTTGTTCCCATTTCTTATTACAGCTTTTTCATTTACATACAGGTTCCATATAGCCCTTCTATCTCTATATTTCACTCCTATTTTCTTCAGTAGCTTGAATAAATGTTCCCATTTTACATTATCAAAAGCTTTTTCTACATCTATGAAAGCCATATATGTGTTTAGATTCCTGGCTATTCTCTTTTCTAGCAGTATCCTGAAAGTTAAAATTGCTTCACGAGTTCCTATATTTTTTCGGAACCCAAATTGATCCTCGCTTAATTCTGCATTTATCTTGCCTTCTATTCGGTTAAGTATTATATTAGTAATAATTTTTGAAGCATGACAAATGAGACTTATTGTACGATATTCTTCACACTTCATCGCCTGGGCTTTCTTAGGTATTGGTACTACCATGCATTTTTCAAAGTCATTAGGTATTACACCCCTTTCATAAATGCCCTTGACCATTTCAAACAGTGCATCTTTTGTTCTAGTCCCACTTGTTTGAATCAGTTCTACTGGTATAGAATCAATTCCTGTTGATTTTTTGTTTTTAATCTTTTTCAAGGCCATATCAAATTCTGACCTCAAAATATCATCCCCTAAGTCATCTTCATTGATTTCTTCTATCTTTTCAAGGCAATTTTCTGGTTGTTTGTCTTTGTACAGCCCCTCTATATATTCTCTCCATCTTTTTGCGATTTTATCCTCTTCAAACAATATGTCACCATTTTCATTTCTTATGGCTTTCCCTTGCTTAGATCTTTTTTCTCCAAAGAAATTGTTAATCTTTTTATATGCTATTTCGATTCTATTCCCTTTCATATCACTCTCAATCTCCTTACAAACGTCTTCAAAATATTTTTCTTTGGCTTTACGTACTTTTCTGTTAATTTCGTTTCTTATCCTCTTATACTTCCTTTGCTCTTCTTCTTTCCTACTGTTCTTGAGCTTACGCCTTTCATCTATCAGATCTAGTATCTCTTCATCAATCCACTTCTTTCTATTTCTCTTTTTCTCCTTATTCAGTACCTCATCAGCGGCATTAATTAAAGTTCCTTTAATTAGTTCCCATTCTTCATTTACATCTTTACACTCCTCTAGTTTCACTTCTCTATTTGTTTCCTGTTCGTAAGCTTTTCTATATGATTCTTCTTTTAATTTTTCCAGTGGCCAATACAATTTCTTGTTTTTTTCAATCCTTTTAAACTTTAATACACATTTCATCATTACCAAATTGTGATCACTGTCTATATCTGCTCCCGGGTAGCTCCTACAGTCTTTAACTTGGTTTTTAAATCTAGATTTTACTAATATATAATCTATCTGAAATCTTTTTCTATTCCCTGGAGTCACCCATGTATATCTTCTTCTTTCGTGGTGTTTAAACCAAGTGTTAGCTACCCAAAGTTTCTTATTCCCGCAGAATTCTACCAGTTTATCTCCTCTCTCGTTCCTCTTGCCTAAACCATAGGCCCCTACTATATCTCCCTCCCGTCCTATTCCAACTACCGCATTCATATCTCCACATATTATTAAATTTTCATCTCCTTTCACCCATGTAATAACTTCATTTATTTGCTCATATGTTTTTTCAACCTCAGATTCATCATGACTAGAAGTAGGTAAGTATGTTTGAATTATCACTGTGTCCTTTGGTTTTGTGTCCAACTTTAACATGATTATCCTTTCGTTAACTTGCATATACCCCTTAACTCTTTCTCCCATGCATTTGCTTAGTATGATTCCTACTCCCGCTTGTCCTGGGTTATTTGTTGCGGTACCAGTATGTATAACTCTAAAGTCATCACTCCAAAAATCTCCATTGTCTGGCCATCTTATTTCTGACACCCCTAATATATCAATCTTCAACCTTTTCATTTCTAGCTTCAAGTTATCAAGTTTCCCCCCTCTGAGCAGTGTCCTGACATTCCATGTTGCAATTCTCTTCTCTCCCTTATTCCTTTTCCGCCATAGTTTCTCTTTAGCAGCTCCCTCCCGGAGATCCGATTGAGGGGCTATTTTACCTCCGGATGTACATTTTACCAAAGAGTCTTCCATGGTGATCTACTAAACTTGGGAATCCTATGGATTTCTAATGCAATGGTTTCCCTTTGCCTTTTGCATCCTATGTCGTTGACCCCCTTGGGTTCATCCGCCTTTAGAGGTGCTTTCACACCTCAAGGACAAGAGGGTGCCCTGGACCTCTACCCGCTCATCTGCCCTCTTCATGAGACCATTGGCACTTGGTAGAGGCTGACTCCTTATCCCGGGAGACATTCGGTCCTTACATTCGTTCGCCGTATGCTATGCAAACGTTGCCCCCTCTTCACCACGGGGAGGTGAATGTTAGGGTTTTCCATTCATCAGGATTAGGACCTTTCAGGCATTTCCTAATCCCTCTTGTACTTTTGGAGAGGATTTGTATATAGCTGTTATCTAAGGCCCACTTATACAAACCCACTTTTTATTATTCCACTTCCTGTGCTGCCACAAATGTTTTCATAACATGTTTTCACACATAACAATCAATAGAAAGGTTCTATTGATTGTTAATTTCCTCAATTTCCTAGATAGCAAATTATCTATTAATTTGGATTGGAAACCATTCTTTTCCGTGATGTATTTGATAATGGCAAGTTCGGTATTAAAATCAACTTGGTCCATGGGAACATGGATTAAACGGTAGATAAGGGCATGGAAGGAGGAATGCTTTTGGGCGGGATGATGGTTTGAGGAAGCAGGTATGGTATGAAATTGCTTCCGAGAATGTTGTTAACGAAGTAATTCCTCTAACTTACTCCCCTCTACTTCTTTGTATGTACCCTTCCTAAGAATTCTATCCCAGATAAGAACAACCTTTACCCCCCGGAAAGCTCTCACACCCCCTAACCCTTCTTCTCTCCTACCGCTTTCCCTCCTTGTCCTGCTTTGTTCCCACACACCAACCCTGTTCCCCTCTTTTTTCCCTATATAAACCTGCTTGTTGGTAATTTCCTCACCTGATGATGGCCGATCTGTGCTGAAACCGGTCATGTTTTTTACTTCTGTAAATACACCTGTGGAAAAGAGTAATTGAAATTTTATTTTTACCATCCTGTTCTGATTTCCATATGTTTTAATTCCAAATGCACTACTGGTTTCGATGCAAGAGCATCTTCATTGGGTCTCTGTTTCACTACCTTCATTTGAATACCAAAGTAAATTTTAGGGATATTCTCTTGGTGAATCACTATCAAAATTAGAAGTTACTCTTAGCAGTTTTTTTACCTTCGAAGAGCAAATTTTAAATGCTGTAGGGTTGGCAGATTTAATGTGAAGATTAGATAGCAAAACTCTGAACGAATTCTTACTGAAAGGCAAAAGAAAGCTTATTTCTATATTATTCCAGATCCTGAATTCTTCTGATTGATCTGTGATGCACATATAGCAGGGTTGGTCTCACGACGAGCGACTCTCAATTTGTCTGGGGATGTTGATGAAAACATTTGTGGCAGCACAGGAAGTGGAATAATAAAAAGTGGGTTTGTATAAGTGGGCCTTAGATAACAGCAATAATCTATTGAAAAACCTGTAATTGGTGTATTGGCAACCCCTCAACACAATTAATTTCCTGTAAAATGGGTAGGGACCTTGTGTGAAATTTTTATTATTCTTTTCCCAAATGGAAATCAGTGCTGCAATGGATGTATCTGTATCATTACTGTATCTCATTGAATTTTCTAAACCTCCATTAAATAATGTAATTTCATTAAAAGAGTGTGAATTAAATGAGTAGCATAATGATAGTTTAAAATGGCATTTTGCAGATGATATTGTACTCTCCACATCTAACACAGAAGATGTAACATCAAGACTCCAAGAACTAAACTCGGTGGGATGAAAGATAGGACTCAAGAAGAACTTAAAGAAAACAAAGGTAATGTATGACTATTTTGTAGGTCAAGCACCAATAGATCTGGATGAAATGCTGTTAGATGTCTGCACAGAATACACATACCTAAGACACCTGGCAACTACAGGAGAGAGCAACAAGATTAATGATGTAAAGAGAAGAATTAAACTTGGATGGAGTGATAAGGAAAATTTACATACTTAAGTCAAAAATGCCAATGGTCTTGAGGAAGAAGGTCTTCAACCACTGCATTTTACCTCTCTTGACCTATGGAAGTTAAACTAGGGTACTAAACACAGCAATAACCCAGCAGCTGCAAGAAATTGCAAAGTATGGATCAGTGTATGCTTGGAATCACAAGAAGAAACAGGAAATGCAACACCTGGGTTAGGAGGATGACAAGAGTAACAGACTTTATAGGCAAAGAAAGATCACTCAAATGGGCAGGCCATGTTGCACGAAGAAATGCTGAACATCAGCAGTTGTCATTTTTTGACTGGACACCAAGAAATGTGATATTGTCAGTTATCTCCAAATTGCAATTACAATTTATCATGAAGAGTTTCTGTAATTAAAATTTATCCAGATATAAAAGCACCACCCATTCTGATGTCAAGGATGTGGTGGAATAACAGAGGTCTATCATGAAGAAAAGAACTACCACCTTACACTTTGAAACCTACAACTAATGCAGCTAGAAGAGTGAAGATTTACTCCTGGAAATACTGATTGAAGCAGAGAATATAAAATGGAATATCATCAGTCTCAATAAAGTCAGAAGAAAATCTGAATACTTAATATCACTCAAGGAAGGTAATTTATATTATTACAGGAGTACAAGGAATAGGAGAGTTGGAGGTGTTTCCTTCTCATCAAAAAAAGTGGAAAAATAATGTGGAGAAAATAGAAAGAGTATCTGACAGTATGTAAGCTCATTCTCACGATAAATAAATCTTACTCTGTTCAGATAAGGATTCCAGTTAACTCACCAACAGCGGCAAGCAGCGAGGAAAATGAGAACTTCTATCAGACTCTTGAAGGAATCAATGAAACAGTGTAACAGAAGATAGTTTATCTAATTGTATAGGGGCAATGTATCTATTTTATATTAGCAGTTTCCACGAAATTTTCATTATTATAACCATATGCATTCGCAAGAAAATATTCCAAACCTACTCATAAAGATAAGAAAAATTGATTTTGGACACAAACCTGGCTTACCATTGCTGGTACCATAGTTCATAACTTTCACCGATGAAGTACACGTTTTTTTCGATTCTGGAAAATGCAGAACTACAAAGTAAACCTGATAAAATAATCAAAAGGTTAGGCATTACATCTTTAAGAATTGAGCATCAAAAAGTTAACACACAACTTGCCTACCAAAGAAAATGTTAGTCTTTTCTATGTCTTCGGTAGACCTTCTAATAGTATGCAAACATACTAATGAAAAATATCTTCCCGCGAAATATCCGAGATTAATTGGAAATGGAAGCTACGCACATAGTGTTGATCATCTCAAATTGAACTTTTTCATCTTAAAATTAAGCGATAACATCTCACACATTTTCATATCATATAGTACATTTTAACACAAATAACTCGCACTAACTTCATTTAAGCTACGTATTTGATTAAAACAGAACCTTAATTTTTATTACTTTATGATTTGGTTCATAAGATCGATGGTTATATGCTACAACCTCAAACGTCTTTCTATTTTATAATTTCTAGTCCCATTAACTATTAATACGAAATAAAGCTAGAAGATTAAAAACTCCGATCCAAGTTGTTCTTTCAATATTTTAACGACTTCAGAGATTTCAAATTAACTTTGTATAGACTACAGAAGGCGCCAGTCACTGTTCCCATCATGCACCGAAATATCTGCAATCTCAGTTTATTGGGTTTGTTTTTGATATGTTTTGGCGCCTACGTCACAGGTTGTCTTTTGCGTTACGATTGATTATAATAACGATATGAATACTGATTGATGATAATAATATCTCATTTTTAAAGTAACGGTAGTGAGCATCCTTTTGCGACGAAATTTCTTTATAATTGTTATTGTTCAATATTTTAAAGGAGTACTCACAATGAGAAGAATAAATGGACCTAAGATAATTTATTGCGTTGATTAAAATGTATTCAAGTCGGCAAGTTAGGTGAGCACATAACTGATAGCAATACAGTCCTGTTAAAGAGATTTAAAATATTATGAAGCGAAAAAAATATTTTACGAAAGGTTTACAGTCAATCGTATGCTTCACGATAATTACTTTTCCTGTATTAATGTTTATATTCTTATGTTTAGTACTGGCGTAACTTCAATTAGACTGTAAAAGCTGAGGGTATAACTAAGTAACTTCAGTGAGCAGTAAAGACATCCTTTTACATCCAATTACCATTGACCTTATCTACAATGTATATCTATGACCCTCTGGAGTTCCTTTTTGTTAGACTTTAGATTGTGGAAGGAAGAATACTTTGTTTTTAAATAACTTAATCCAAGAGATTATAGTCTTAATAGAGATAAAGTCTTTGTAAATGTATTCAACCTAAGCTGAAATGGAAAGTGAAACATTTTGTTAGTAGTAAAATTCTTTTTTTAACGATTGATAGTAAAGATTGATTTTCAATTTATTTACATGATTGAAAGTTTAGCTACCTTGGTGATAGTTGCTTAGGCTTGCAACCGACTTTATTCTGCATCATACTCAATTCAGTGAGTTTCAATTCTTAACTCAAAGCATGATCAGCAGCGACAGTTTCTTATGTTGGTTGTGTTAGATACCAAGATGTCTTGTAATTATACCTGTTTGGACATGCAATAGACCAGTTTTGCTTTTTAAAATAAAGATACTGACCAAGTCTATGAAGGAGAAATAAATACTTTCAAAGAAATGGTCCTTTTTGCTGATATCTTTTGTGACATTTATAATTTGTTAACTGTCTAAATTCATAGTTAATAATACAAAAGCACTTTATTAACAACAATTTCAAAAAACATCAAGTGATGTTATAAATAAAAAATACGTTAAATTAGGAATAATATAAGCTTCACATTAGGGTACTCATGTTTTTATCTGAATTTTGAGAGTTGTTTCATGTATCATCAACTGTAACTGTAAAGGCAAATAGTCAATGAAGAATCCTCAGTTATTTAATAAAAGTAATGAATTTAATTTTTACTATCCAATGTATCACATTCTTTACCCTCATAGAATGTTCAAACAGAACTCATTTCCCCAAAAGTATAAGATATCCAAAGGATACACTTGTGCAGTAGGTGGTTAAGTTGTCTGTTGAAAATAAATTTAAGGTAGACAGGAATGATTTTGACAAAGGATTGTGGCATATGTGACATTTGATACCACCTTTTCCATTTGTCTTAGATTGGTTCATTAAGATGTATGCATTTTAATAGAGCCCTGATATGATTATCATCATGTTTCAACTTAATTTATTCACAAGTTACTGTTAATGTAAGAGTTACTTATTTCAGCTCTATCAGTTTAATGAATGTAAATATTTATTTAATTCTTGTATGTAACATTCTTACAATTTTCTCTTAATAATGGTGCTTGTTGGCCATAATCTACTATAAGTAATGAAAACTACAACTTTAATGATGAAGCTCCAAAATGCTGCAGTGTGGATACCCGAATGATCCATGGTTCTACGACCTTTATAGTGATATAAGGTAAGCAAGCAGAATTTTTATACATGCTTTAAAGTGATCAGCACATAGACTCCTATGGCATCTGTTTGGCTTTTGTAGACCACACTGGATCTGTACTGTAATTACTAGGATAGCATATCCATTTTTTATGATGATGGGTCAACATCATGGCTTTCACTAGGAAAGAAACCCAGGATTTCCTTACCTAGCCAAATACATTAGGGGCTGATTTCTTATTCAAAAAGAGTTCAGCATTTTCTATTACCATATATATCCAAGTAATGTTTGATCTTGGTTAAAAGTCAACCCACCAATTTGTGAGCAAGAATCAAGTACTTCCAATAAAACCCTAGATGTTTTTGTGTTTAAATATTTGCTGCCAAGAATAGCATATCATTGCATATAAAAATTGGATTGTATTGGAAAATATCTGTAATTACCTATACAATATATATCCTAAGGCTGTGAAAGAATAATGCTAAATATTTACAAGAGCAAATCAGCCATGGTAATGAGAAAACAGTGAGTTCTTTTAACTAGATGTTTGTTTTGATGTAAACAGTCATACATAAATCACCATTAAATTTTGTATTTTTGTTCAGTGACAATTCATACATAAGTAAGGCTATGGCTAATTAACACTTTGTTTCAGATTAAAAATGAGTTTTGTTACTGGAAAAGTAGCATTTGCATAAAAGTAGACCTCTGAAATTCAGCCTTAATAAATGTAATGAAAAACTGGACTATTATTTGTGTGAATACAGTACTGTAAAAGCAATCAAAGGAAATACAAAAATATTATTATCAGTATTATTCTATAAATTATTAAATTTATAGAATAATACTGAGACATTTATTCATTAAAGGATTTTATTTGTTTTACTTTATGTGTAATGACAGCAGTAGTTGACTGATGTTCAATAATATATTTTAATGAGCCTAATTAACCGGTCAGTGAGAGAGCTTCAATACTTAATGGGAAAGCTTGCGCATAATATTTCAAAACTAATGTATTAACACTGCTGCATTCCTTTTCCTTGTATTTACAATATTTCAGTTTTGAAGCTTATTAATTAACTTTCAGTATTGAAAATAGTAAACTCAGGATATTTTAGTTATAAGATACAGAGTCATATGTATGTACTTAAGGTGAGATATCTCCTCATAGACTGATCTATTTCTAATAAAAATTTGGCAAGTGAATGAACAGGCTCTTTTGACTTATTTAGAACTGAGGATGTTAGCAACCATTAAATATAAATTTCATTTGAGCTCTCAACTGAAAATGCTAGGAATCATAAAATATAAATTTCATTCAAGCTCTCCATTTGACTGGTATTACTTCTTTAGACATATTTATCATATTTCTAAAGGTCCATCTTGTGATCGTAGTTAAATTTCAGCAGAAAAATAGATCCCCTCTTCTTGCACTACAACAGTTAATTGCTGCTACAGGGCAGAGGGGTTTTTATCATTGGTAGTTAAGTGTAACACGGCTCTACAATGCTAAGAAGGCTTCAAAAATATCTCCACCCAAATAGTAAAAGTGGCATTCACCAATCGGCTTCTAGAAGGCGTGGTAAATTATTCTCCTTCATCCGCAAAGTTTTTTAAATTTTCATGATAAGATTCTGCAATTGAATTTTATCCGGACGTAAAAGCAAAGCCAAATAGGACAACAGGATAAATGAACTGAATGGAAGAATAAAGCGCATATTCTAAAGATAAAATGCTAATGGTCTCGAAGAGAAAAATCTTCAACCAATGCATTTTACCAGGCTTGACCTTTGAGAGTGAAACTTGCGTGTTGAATGCAGGAAAAATGCAGCGACACCAGAAAAGGACAGTAGCAGGGAACGCTATATGCTTAGAATTACAAGAAGATTACAGAGATAATCAAGTATTTTGTGGTAGCATGGTAACGAGAAGCTCAGAATAGAAGGAATTTGAAAGTGCTTGGGGAGGCCTATTTCCAACGTCGGATTAAAAGTGGCTGATGATATATACTCGTACATCTAGATCATTCACTATACTTCCTAAAAAAGAGGTGTCTGAAACGCGACTCTTGAGCCGCTCGCCGTCCAATACCATGCCGCCAAACAGCACATTCTTTCCTCAGATAATTTTTGTCCTACACCTTGATATCTCAAGCAAGTGCATACAAAATCTGACTAAAATATTAAATGTTAAAATGTACCTCCTTTTAAACTCATCCCTGATTATAAAAAAAAATTTCTTAAGAATAATATTACGAAATTAACCAGGTTGAAGACGATGGTTGAAATTATTTTGTGCAGAAATTAGATATTCATAAAAATTACGCACATAAACAGTTTTTGCGAAACTACGTATACGTTACGTATTCTCTTACATATTTCGTATGATGTAGTTTCTTCCTTGCAATTGGGGTAACACCAATATGGGATAATATTTCGTTCAGGTGCGAATGAGAGGCCTCTTGAATTACAGTAATATCTACTTCACTACCACTTCCACGTTCGCTAAATATAGATGGTAATGATGATACACTTCCTTCACTATCATTGCCACTTGTCTTATGTACTGGTGTTGTTTCTCGCTCCTTTTTGTTCATCTTCTTTCGGCAGAAGTCACAAATACGCATACCATGATGATGTTCAAAAGAAAGTCCCCATTTATGCAGCATTTCCTTCGAAACTTTTCTCAACTTATTGACCGGAATGCTTTTATGAGTGCGTCGAAGCGGATTGAAGCAGCGATCACTCCTACCCTTTGATTCCATCTATAAATATTTTTGCGAAACAACACCTTCCGTTAATGTTAATATTGAATAAGTATCACTTAATGAATTTCTGTTCTTCATCCCTTTTAACTGAAGGATATGTATCTTAACCAATTCTTACCTCAATACGGTGAATATTCCTTGTAGAAGCGGTAAATATTTCTGCTAAACGTAACTGGTGTATCTCACAAGTACCACAGAACTCTGGACTGCTTCTAAAGTAATAATACACAGTTACTCTCTCCTGATCTGCGTGCTAATAGAAAAACTTGCAAGAAGCTATCCCCGTATAGCTACCCGCATAAAGCGTGGGGCTGAGGCGCGTCCGCGACGTTTATAAATAANGATTCAGTCGTGGGCTCAACTTTCGGAGGATTCAAGAGATTAGATCCCCTGACGTAAGTAAGAGACATTAACCATGAGAATTCATCAAGAAAAATGCTACATGTACATCGTAAGATATTGATAAATGTGTTGAAGTATGTATTACATTACTACATTGTAGTCCCAAATTTTAAAAATATGTTTCTTGCAGTATAAAGACCAGATTTTGCTAGTGTATTTTAAATTCCGGTGAGTTTTGGTTAAACTGGTTGAATTTTGTATTAAAAAAATTATTGCAAATTTAAACAATGTTGTAAACAATATATGATACTGTCATGAATACATTTATAAAGATACATTCAATCCCTATCAAAAACTGAAAGAAAAAGATCTCTTATATGTTTCACTCAAAAGTTATGATCCTTCAAAATAATCCATGTTCGCCGATTTTTGCAAAAATTACGAAACTTTAAAAATTAATAACTTGGCGAAAAAAAAATTAACGAGCTAAAATTTCGTCACTATTGGTTTCTCGAGGAAGTACGCAAGTATAAAAAATTTCAAAACTTTTAAAAAATAGAGGGCAATTTCTGTCCGATTTCACGTGGAATGGCCCGTATACTTAAAGTCATCGATATGAAATAATTTTCACAAAATTTCAACTTTTTAAGGAACGACGTTTAATACGAAATCACGAGTTTTAAAAGTCATACAGGAAGTAAAATGTTTAGCTAGACCAGGCAGTCGTGGCATTTTAGTCGTTTGTTTCTTTCCGTAGCCTACCTCTTCTATAATAATATAGCTATTCTACCCAATTTTTTGAATTCCAAAACTGCACTCATTTATGTTATTTTCGGACATCTCTCACGACTTATTCTCGCCTGGATGACCTCTGGAACTTTCCGTTAAACGAGAAAAACGGAAGCGCGCGACAAATAATTGCCTTTTCCGTAAGTTTGGGAGGGAAAATTTCGTGGAATAAAAAAGCGAAATTCCTTCTCGGGTTTCATGATTCGCAAAATTCCCTCGGCCACGGCGACGTCCAAGTAAGACATGCCCGCATCAGCCGCATCTGCCGTATTTGTTTTGGCGATGGCAGACGCTTTCTTTCCTGTCAGCTCACTCTTCGAGAAACCGAATACGACAACTCACAAAAAGAAGAGAGAAAGAGGAGCAGTGCAGCGATCTTTTTGCAGCCTCCCGCTGTCGCCTGATACTATAGAAAAACTGGACCCGAATGGCCGGTTGCCGAAATTTTACATCATTCCTCTCGCGTGAAAGCCTGAATAGGTTTAGGTATGCGATAACAATTTGGATTATAGGTCTTTAATAGAAAATTAAATTTAGCCCGGATTAAATCTAAAACTTGACTGTTTAGAATCTATTATAACCATTGTCGTGCGAGTATTTACAACTTTTAATATTTATATGTTCCATGCCAGTAACTTTCGTTAGAAATAAAAAGTTGATATTTTTTCATTTGGTGCAATTTTTTTTTCTTTGGTAAAGTTTAATTAGAAACAATCGTCCTAAAAAATCGGCAGGGGTGTCACAAAAAAGAAAATTTAATAGAGATTCTTATTTTTTTGATAGACTATTGTATACGGCCCAAAACGCGAAAAGCTTTGGTAAAATAAGTGGATTTTTGGTAAAGTTTTTGAAGAAAATTTAGTAAATGTTTACGTTACTATCAATTAAATTTTGGTTGCAACAACAGTAGCTCCGAACTTCAGAGTTTATTAACATTTGTCCCTGAATTGCGGGCAATAACGATAGTTGCCTCTATAATTACCGAGAACAGTAAAAATATCCAATACATTTCTAAATAATTGACAAGCTACTGACATTTCCGACTGCAAAATAATAAAAATCGGTAGGTAAGGTATAAACATCAGCCTTCAAATAAAATAAAGCCTTGGAAATCCGTTCCAATATACGCATTTTATGAACGGAAGAATAATGGCTGGCTTTTTGGACAATCGAAAACCGCGATTAAAATTTACGAAAACTTCTTTGTGTATTACTCTCCTTAACTCCGGGCTACTAGCCAGCGTCTTCCTAAAGATGACAGTAGTTTCTCTGTGTCTTTCTGCAATGTACAGATCTAATACAGTTTACTCAAGAGTCACTTTTGACGGCACCTGCAGCTAGTGTTTAGCAATGATTACGAAGCGATTATCAGGATGTTGAACGGCTGCTGAAGGAATGTCGTATAACTCTTAGAGATTCAGTATCTATGTTTAAGATTCGTGAAATCATTCTGATTCCGCCCACATTGTAGATTTAAGTGTGGACCTTGCATAGTTCCTACAGTATATTTGAGAAATTGCCGAACCTATCCACAAGCGTATTCTTCTATTGAGAAATTTGACAGTTTTCTGAAATAGATTTCGTAAGCAGCCTTTCTAATAACAGTATTAGATGAATAAAGAAGTATGTACCTAATCATGGTTATGAATAAATATTTTCTTTAGTTTATACATTTTCGTATTTTCATGCTTGAAATGTCGTTTGACTTGCATCTCTAAGATTTTGTCTTGTATTGGTAGGATTTAGAATGAACAGAATATCAATCGAATATCGAAGAAATTAAAATATTTTTCACACAAACCTTAATTAAAAAGTTAATGCAGTTATTACAGTTCTCGAAGATTCAAAGCTAAGAGAATATTTGTTGTTTATTCTTACTTATGGCTGAATAATCTCCCTCAATTTTATTTCCCTCTTATAATCCTGAACAGATTGATATTTAGCAAGGTTACTCATTTTCAGTCGCTCACATTTCTCTCTTTCTTCGCAAAATATGTCAGGTTTTGTTCCTGCCTTTGTACAACGATCGTTAAAATTACGACGCATCTGTAACTTATTTGGGGAGACGTAAATCAATCACAATTGATTAAATAGATCAAAGGAAAATTAATTAAGTATGCTGAAAATACTGAGGAAAAACATTCCTCGAGTGAAGAATTTTCCTAGGCAATCTTGGTTAGAATTCAACACGTTGCACGATTGGCCTTTTTCCGATCTACGGAAACCCTATCCGTCTTGATCTTTCTGTTTTTGCTGCCATCTCATCACTCCTCCCCCGCCGCATCCCCGTTCGGCCATCCCAAGTTGCCCAAATCCGTTTCTTTCATAGCCCTCCGTTTTAACTTTCCGGAACTTCATCCGAGTTTCGTATCGGATGGATTTCGGAAGGAAGGGTGCAGCTTCTTTCACGTAAAAGCGCGTCTTCTAATCGGGGGAAGCGTGGCGTGAACTTGGGACAGATCTTCGTCGCTCACCTGCCTTCCTTGTGGCCACCTTCGTGTCCATCTCAGTTTCTTCAAAGCCCCTTATTCTCTTCTCCCCTTTCCTCGGATCTTCGCGTGAACTCGCTCCAACCAAAGCGTGTAGGAGGTTGATTAGGTTTCCTTTAGTAATTAGCACAACATTTTTTCGAAGTTAAATGGTGTTTAAATGTGGCTAGAAGATTTAAAGGAATTACCATGCTAAATACAAATAATCTGCAATAGGAAGCAAGAAAGCAGAGAAAATATCTAGAAAATAACTCGAATGCGTTAACTATAGGAAAGCCTGAAGGCATGCATTTTTTTCAATTGCAAATGAGTAAAATAGTGGGTATTTATCTTTCGTAAATTTTCTTCTCGATAAGAAAAAGTTTTGCTTTAAAAGGTCTTGTTTCCGATTTCTGAGGGATTAATATCTTGAATTTAATCATGCAATAGTTCGGAATGAATCGAAAATTTTATTTTGTGAAATTACTTTACATCAATACAATTATAAGAGTCGGTATATGCTTTACTAAAAACCATTCTCGGCAGTCATGTGAGCGTTATCTACGTAAAATGGAAGGGAATACAGTAGCATGATTTTCCAGGCCATGACTCTGGCTTATTGCACTATCGGGAGTCATGTATTTTCCACATTCGTTACTCAAGATTCTTTGAAACCAACAAGAAAATACAAGATTTTGAAACAAGATAAATACAACTATGATTTTAAAATATTCAATCCTTCATTGTGCGTTGATGCAACCCTTGATTGCCAAACTTTCCTCGAAGTAGACAATTTCCAAAATCAAGGAAAAAGAAGCTCTGCTTGTGACATTTCAACAGCTAAAGTAAAGAAAAATATACTAACGTAATCAGTATAGAAGGAATATTTTTTTCGGAAATTAAGTATCCTAAAGAAATGGAAATGTATCGGCTAACTCCGCTTCTTTTCTAGAATATTTATCATCTGCCATGTAATTGGCGTTAAAATGCTCTATTTACCTTTGTTTGAAAAGATGACGATATGATCTTCTTTGTTCATCCACCATTTAACACAGTTTCCTGTTTCCACAGTTTCGTTCTTGAAATCTCACTATTTATTGTGGGTCTATCCAGTGCCAACTTTTCCCAAAAATACGTTCGTATTGCGTTAAATTGTAAAATCATCTGCGAATCACTGAATAACAAGAAGAGATGAGTTGAGAAGCTGATGCACTTTTTCTGAAGTTCATGTTCTCCATAGAATCATTTTTAATATATCTTACATGAATTTCCGCGAAATATTAGCCAACTGAGGTGATTTTTTATCGAATTACATGGATCTGCCGAAATAATAAGTCGAAGTTTTTTCATATACTAAGACAAGCCCATGATTTAAACCAATATAATTGAACTAACGCATGATTTTAATTTTTGGTTAAATGTCAAGTGATAGAATGTTTGATTTAGAGAGTCAAGGTATTTGATGTAAGCTATTGTTGTCAAATTTCAGAATCCCGTGAAAAAAGGTCGCAAACTTATATTTGGCGGAATATTCTCAAGTAACTGTATATATGATTTCACTTCACCGATTAATTTTTCTTGTTTAGAATACATGGAAGTTCGATGTAAAAGGATGGAAACACTTCCGGTGTGCACAGTAAAGATCGGATCTTTATTTTTATCAGAAGGATTCGAAAATACACTTTTCCGTTGAAATACCACGACAGTACGGCAAAACCTTAATGCTGGGGTATCTTTCCCTTGTTAAAGTAATCAGCTCCGGTATTTTACTGCTATTTTCCTGTTATTAGAATTTATGCGGCAATTTCAAACGTAATATTGCTTTTTCTGAAAGGATGAGAGCGGAAAGCCTATTTAATCCATCTTTTACCTGCATAATGTATTAATGAGGCATGCGGCTGAAGTATGAAAGGCATGGAGTTTGACGGGTAGGAAGGAATTTGAAGTATGTAACATTGAGGTAAAAAAGGTAGTCGACTGCTTCTCCAAGGAAAAGTCGAGGAGACGGTACAAGGGAGGGAGTTGAGGAGGGAAACTAAGGGATAGAAGTGACCGACATGTGTCGCCGCCACGCGTTTAACCAAGAAAACTTTCTGATCGCGCATTCTATCTTCGGTTCGGGCCACAGATATACAATACAAAGCAGTAATTTAAGTGTTAATGTCGATTCATCGCGTAGAAAGTAGTTTCATATATATTACGTTACATAATAGCTAAATTGTCGTTAGCCACCGCATCGTACTTGTAGTTAGGGCTGGTCCCCAAACGAGTGGACCAAGCGGAAACAAACAAACCAAGTATCGCTTGGTTGGCGAAGATTTTAACTTGCCTGACAAATATCCTTGAATTGTCGTATTGACAGTTGACAAAAACCAGAAATTAAATTGAATTCAGAGTACAAGTAAAAGATCTAAGAATTCATTTTTAAAAGTAAACGGTCTTAAACGAAGCGTAAGGGGGATAGGAAAATCCTTCTTTCATTATGGAATCATTAACAAAATTTCACAACAGACATGAGTTAAAATGTAGCTATGTTGCTTTTTAACGAGGATTTTCCATTTATTTAATTCTTTATAATTTTATAAAAATCTTCTAATAGTATATCAAGTTCTCGTATGAAAATTTATTTATTACGCGTTTAACTAACCATACTATTTTAACACTTATAAGGATGATTGCTTTCTCAAAAAGTTATTTAGAGGGCTACCCTTGCTTTCAGCGCAAAAATATCTACGACCGTTACTGCCGAAAATGTATGAA
The DNA here is from genome assembly GCA_000376725.2 of Ladona fulva. Lineage (NCBI taxonomy): Eukaryota > Metazoa > Arthropoda > Insecta > Odonata > Libellulidae > Ladona > Ladona fulva. The sequence goes on along the minus strand of KZ308342.1, from coordinate 1,147,175 downwards.
TATACTTTGCGATTTGCCAATAAGATAGTCTCGCAACCCCGACTTCGATATAATAATTAAAAATTTAGTTCATATTCTGTTTAAATCTAAGGTTATATACGCATCTTTACGAAACAGCAGTAACAGTCTCAAATTTCGTAAAATATTTTAACTCAGGTGAAGGTAGTAGTTTTTGGAAGTAAAAGATTCACCGATAGAGAGGTTATTTTTAGGATGTAAATATCTTCCTTTAGATTCATGGGTATTTTGCGACCTATGGCGTGTGGAGCGGCCTGCTTGCACCATAAATCTGTTTCCCTAATTGTTTACTGCCGCGTACTATTCGCGGAAAAATTAATACTTGGAACGTTTAATCTTAGCATTTTTTCCCTTGATTTTTCATACAGTAATCGATCAGTAATTATAAAAGGGAGGACGCATAATAACTCAACGTATTCCAAGAAGGTACTTTTTTGAAATTTTGGCCAAATTGAGCCATGGTTTAAATTTTCTTTTTTCTCTTGTTTGAAACTTCCTATCCCACTTTCTGAAGTATCTAGGTAACGTTTATTGTTTTCTCCTACCAGTTCTTATCAAACGTATCGATTTTCGCAGCATATTTTGTAATTTTTGGTTTTGTAGTTCTATGTCAATCTATTTGACTTATTCGGTTAATTTTTTGACTATCAAAGTCATAGATATTCTTTTATCGAGGAAACATTTTGCATGGAAGGACAAATTTTTTCCACAAGAAATCAAAATTAGAGAGCTTAGGGAATGTAAGCATCTGAGGAAGAATCCTTTGTGTCCTCCACGGGGCGATAGAAATGGTGCAGAATTGGAGGGTTACGTGGCCATCATCCCTCGATCTCTTTTCAAGCCAATCGACCCCCTACCCTGCCGTTACACTGCAGGTTCCTCCTCTTAACCTGCACCTTGCCTTTTGGGCAAGCTCCTTTTAATCTCTTATCCCTTGGGATGAACCAGCGCGCGACTGTTAGGACTTCCCCATTTTTCTTTTCGCTCCGGGAGAGAGCGGCCTTGCCCTCCGGGGTGAAGGATGCCCAGTAGCTGGGCTATGAAGCGGCTTCATGTTTTATTTCGGGTGGTGGAAGGGGCGGTGGGTCTTTTAGGAGGGAACGGAAAAAGAGGAGCTGAAAGGAAAGTCTACCTGACTCTGCAGAGGCGAATGAATAATGGAAATATTTTTCCCAATTGGAGGACCTGATGTTTCGGAATCCTGGTGGTGTTGGCTTAGCGGAAAGGGAAAACGGCGTTCCAGCTGAGAATATTTCTGTATACTCTCTCTTAGGTTAAACATCTAGTGATGATGAGAAGTGTTTAATTCTGAGAGCTTTCCATAAGATATTGTATTTAAGCTATACACCAAAAAATCTTTGATTCTTTGTATTACAACTGTATTATGCTGTATTAGCTGTATTATGAATATAATTTAGCTATGTTGATCTCCAATACATGAACTGGATTATCATTTATCATTCAATTTCTGACTGGTGGTTGAGTTTAGAAATAAATGCTCATGTAGGTTTGGTTACAATTTGGTCTGGTTATTGCCGTTGAATTTAAAAGAGCTTTACAGAAATATATTTCAGCATAGGTAAACTACCGTGTATATAAGATATGGAATACATTCGATGCAGTAATGACCGAACTAAATGACATCTATTTATTTCTTGATTTCTTAATATTAAAGATTTTTTTCTGTTGTTAAATGAGAATCTCTCAGGTTCAGTCGACAGTTTTGAGTTAGTATTTGTTGAAACAAGAGTTCATCAATATTCTCTCAAATTATAGTAGAATCAAATTAACCTTCAAGAATCTAAGAATTTAGGAAAGCTGATTAACTAAGCATGGAAGAGCCATGCGGCGGAATCCTAAGGAATAATTTATAAATAAAGAATAGGAATAAATTCCTTTTTGAATCTATTACATAGCTTTTGATAAGTCACGATACTAGGTTTGCCTTAAGAGAAAACTGTTCATTATTCCTTCATGTTAGATGTATGTACTCTCTCCTGTTTGAATAAAGTTGGTTTAATAACCTTCAAAAGAATTTGGAAAGAAATAGAAGTAGTTAAGTTTCCGACACGACATTTCTCCTCTTGAGATTTTTTCGGCGTTTAAAAACTTACAGATATGATATTCTGCTCACGATATAAACAAGGGAAGTCTATTTTGATATAATTTTTAGCGCCAAACATTTTGATAAGAAGATTCAATCTATCGTTCAACTTTTCTTGCGGAATGTATGGCTTGGGAATTCAAGCAGATAGCTCGTTCACCTACAGCAATATTTTGGAATGTGACATGCAAATTTAACCTTAACTGTTATTGGCAGAGATTACACTTTTACGACCACTAGCAATATGTCCAGGGAGAAATTCACCTCGTTTACATTGGCCCTAAGCTCGTTTACTTCATATTTTACGATGACTCGTAACATTCGAGTTATGTTTCATTACATGGGATATTATGTCTGACATGCGAAGTAATTTTTCGCAATTACTCCATAAAAACGGGTTTGGTCGCTGCTTACTACTTGGATTATGTTCTCCGCCCCCTCGTGGGCCTCATTCGATAGTCTCTTCCAGTGTCGTCTGCGAAATGACATTCTACCTCAATGCGGGCAGTTTATCATTTTCAGTTTCATTTTCCATAGAAATTTCATTTTCCAAAGATATTTCATTTGTCAAATGCATTCGTTCCTTTCAGTAAAACTTGGGGAGAGAAAACCAATGCATTTTCATTTAGAAACTGTAAAGATAGTAGGAAAGCTCGAAAACGAACCTATAATTATTGTCATGGAATTGAGATAAAGGATTTAATGACCACGGTTCATGTTTCTGATATTTTGTGATGTAGTTTTATGAGATAATTTTCGTTTACACGAACTAAGGTAATAGTAAATATTTCTCGCAAATAATTATCAGTCTTACGGTATAACATTGGGTAAATGGCTGTCATACTCCTTTACATTTACAATGCGGATTCGACGTATTATTTAGTTAATTTTTTCATGTTAGTTATTAATCGCGCCGTATTCGTCTAGTTGGAAGTTCTTCAAATGTTTTTGGCTTCTGCAAAAGACCCTGGCTGTCGATGCACCAATAAAAAGTAATTCTAATTTTATTGTCTTTATAATGTTTATGACTAAGATAAATGTAAAACTGATTCAATAATCTAATGGCGCAGCCGGAACTTTGGTCCTCGGAGATTTGGTCCGCTACGATTTGGTCCCACGACAATTTGATCCCACGACGATTTGGTCCGCGACGTCTGGGTGCTACGATGATTTAGTAACGACACGCGATAAATTGGTTGTTGGGCAAGGCTGAGATTTATCATAATTAATTGTTATTGTTGTTGCTGGATAGAATGCAATAGTTTTGTTAGTATTTAACCTTTTGTTAAACAATAATTAGAAGTATGCCTTACTGGAATCGAAGCGTGCAATAGGGGAGGAAAACAGTTATCCGGACGTAAAAATATGACAAAAGTATTGTTTATGTATAAATTAAAGTCTTTGATACGCAAGGAATACGCATCCCGAGATAAATGAGTGTTGTTTCAGAGATAAATATCGAAGAGAGGAAATCGGCATTGATGATTAATTTGAATGGTACTTAGGAAGAGAGACTGCAAATAACCATAGAAATTTACAATAACAAATTTATGTTGCTAAAAGGATAATGTTCATATCGAAATAATTGGAAGAATAGGTGGAGGGTAGACAGTTTCAGGACGCTGACGTTTGCTATAAATCTCCTGGCAGTTACATAAATATTACTCAAATGGGCAAACGGAAATGGTTATTTGTAAGGCGGAGAAGGTGGGGGAGGGAGGAGTATGCTACATATGTGTTTGAATAGGTAGGTAATGGGTATCAAACCACTCGTACCGTTGTACAGATTACGAATAAACAATGCGTAGCGCAATAAATATATGTATAATGGAGTTGGTTGGATGAAGTTGGGGTTTCATTACCCACATCGCCCTTTCTTATCTGGACATTCTGAGAAATAAACATTAACAAATTTATGAGGCTAAAAGGCAATCGTTCGTATCAAAATCCTATTTAGTGTTTGTGAATAAACCAAGCCAAAACCTTGTTTCGAATCTATCAGTTTCATTTAAAGCTCTGGAGTAATAACTACTGACCATACTTCTCTTTTAAATTTTTATGTTTATTTCTCAGAATGTTCAGATAAACCTAAGCTGAATTTACTCAATAAACTTACTGATAGCACGTTCTTAGGAGACTTTGCAAACATAACGTGGCCTTTCTCTTACATTGGCTGATCAGAAACCGCGATAAGATCGGGGAGATAGTCGCTATTTCCAGTAGTTTTAAAAACTCAACTTTGCCGCGAATCATACCTGAATTATCTGACAAGGAAGATGGTAAATACTGTACACCTGTTACCTGTTTTGTTATTTGTTTTGTTTTTAAGAAGAGTTCACCCAGAGAACACGGCTTAAATTACCGCATTTACTCGGGTGTAAGTCAACCATGGGTATGTGTAGATTCCCCAATTTTTTACACGAAATTTCGATTGTTTACGTACCTTGTGCATCACTCGATAATAGGTTTTTGAGTAATTATTAAATACATCTGCGATGCTAGTGGACTAAGTTTAAAAACATCTTTCTCAGAAATAAGGGCTAAAATCACCCTGAAAATCTGTTGGTCAGGAAATCACACGTTACGCTGCATTGTAAATGTTATTCATAATACCTCTACCGCGAGTAGGCCGTCTTAATTATTTTACTCATAATTTTGATTTTTAAGGTTAACTTACTCAGTATATACGGTAGTAATAACTTTCGGTCAGATTTTCAGATGTTCCACTTGATCTTGTGTCAATTACAATTACATACAAGGAGAATCTTATCCTTAGATAATTTCACATTTATAGCTGTGGTTTATTTACTGTCTTTATCCTGAATATTGCTGTTAATTAAGCTATTCGATTTGTTATATTTCTGTTCCATTGTGAAGGCAAAACCATATTATGGGGAAGATCGAAATAGCGAATCGTGCCCGTCTCTTCATCTCTACTGTTCCTCAATCTATCGAGAGATTTTTTTCAACTGCTCATTTTATTCATGATCGTGAAAATAAGTTTCTTAGATTCTGAAAAATATAATTAGAGCATTCTTAAATCATGCCCTAGGACTCTTTAAGAATTTTCATAAATTAAATATATTGTCAGATATCGGAATAAATAAATAAATAAAATAAATAAAAACGTTTTTATTGGGCGAAATTGGGACTAAAGAGTCCCATCTTCCATTTAACCCTTGTCATAAAGTAAGAGAAAAGGAACAAAAGAACAGAAAAGAAGGAAAGAAAGAATGCTTTTGTGGAGGAGTAAAAAACTGTGATATTTTATGCACAGAAAAAGTATCTCCACAGCAGGAAAACACCCACGAAGAGAACGGGGATGTGAAAAACCTGCGGAATATATAGGAAAGAGTGATAAAGAATAGATTGCATCATAAGTGGTAGAAATTGAATAGAAGATTTTAAAGTTTGTAATACATAGCAGAAACATCATTGTCAATAAAAGGTAACATAACAGGTAATATGTACAAATTAATTCACTATACGGAATATCAGAAATTGATCCTTGTCATATATATGGATACATATATGTGTATGTAAAACATATCAGTAATCATATTCATAATCATATCATATAAGTTAGAATGACAAAAAATACAAAAAAAGCGCAATAAGTTACAAAAATTATTAATAATTACAAATTAAAGACATTATAGGCATTAAATCATTAAAGAATTCATAGTTATGAAGGAGAGGAAAGAATAATAAAGTAGGGAACATTTGTAATGAGAAAGTGAGAGAAAGTAACGGGATAGGGAGTGGGAAAAGAAGGGTGACAGAAGAATAAAATGTAAATAAAAAAAGAGAACAATAGTGCCTATGCAACTTAGGCCTGCGAGAGATGTTTTATACAAAGTTTTTTGAATGATGATGATGAGGGAGCATTTTGAATTTCAGGCAGGAGTACGTTCCAGAGTCTACAAGCGGTCACATGAAAAGATTTATTATAAGAACCGGTTTTATGTTTATGGATTTGAAGATTTTGATTTCCTCTTGTGTAACGATCATGGATATTGTTCATAGGGATGAACTGCGAGGAAAGATATTGCGGCATATTATTAATTCTAATTGAGTATAGGCAGGATAAAAGATGAAGCTTTCTTCTAGCATCGAGCTTAAGCAAGGAGATAATAAGATTTTGCATAAAGTCAGCACTCATTCAATCTCAGTTTCAACCTGTGTTTAAAAAGAGAATATTAAATATTTACATTTAATTAGCTTTCCAATTCTATAAGATATAAATTTTTAACAACCTTTTGAAATTGAACGGTTTTAACTGATGAATCAGTGTTCTCCTTTGTCTTGCATCGAGTAATAATAGGGAAAATGGAATGAACAGAAGCGTTTTCTGTAAGAAGAAATCTCAAGAAAGAAAGAAAGAGAAATAGAGATTTTGCATTTTGGTAGACAAATGATAGATGTGAAGCCAGAAGACTTAAGATTCGAGAGAGATTCGTTGGCTCAATTACAGCGGCAAAGAGACAGCGAAGAAGAGGGCTTTGTCGGAAGAAATGTGAGAAAGAGAGTCGAATACAAAAGATCTTTGCTACTTTCGTTGGAATAATTCAAAAAAGTCTTTAGAGCACCGGGAAGAGAGAAATTTTGAGTCTGTCGATTGAATATTCTCCTTGTGTATGGAAGTTACTGAACTTTGTCGCATCCATAATAAGGTATATATCGTAATCACAGATGCGTTCCTTGAAAAGTTTCCTAAACATTTTGTTCGTCTTCAAATCAATTATTTAAGCTTTCGAACAAGCACAAAGAAAAAGAGATGGAAAAGAACAGGTTATTTTACATCCAGCTATATTTCAAATTTAAATGGAATTTGAATATTGAATAGGAAAGGCTTTGAATCTTAATTCTGATCTGAAATGCACAGATAAAGCGCATGCTTTCATGATTTTAATGAAATAAAGGGATACGAATAAATGTAATGTTTACCTAGTTTGAATATTATCCATTCTATCTCTTTCTTTAACTAGGCCTTCGAACATATTTATTAGGAAATTTCCAGGGAAAGAATGTTTTTGATATATTTTAACCCTTACGCCATGTTATTAACACATTCTTTTACATTATTTAACATGAGAATATTACCATCCATTTAAATGCTACCAATTCAAATTCAGTGTTTTTCTGTTCTTATCTTCAAATTATATGTCATTCCTTTAGACCTTTGATTTTCTGTTAGTGACTTAGATCTCTTTAGTGATCTCATTTCTCAGTAAGATTGTATTTTGATGTACGCAAGTTTACTAAGATGATCAAGAGGCCTTTATAGTATTGATTTTTTTATCAATGAAAATAAACTTTCTTGGCGGCATGAATTTATTTTTAAACCTCTGTGGCCTAATTTGCCAAAGAACCAATTTTTTTCCAACTCCGCCAGGCAAAGCATAGCGTAGCCGTTTTATATTCCTTCAACGGCTATATGATATCGATCTTCAGCTATGGCATGGATGAATGTACTCAATGCCTGGATTAGCATTAAATTCTAATCTGCATTGCAATGACAGTATACTTTTATACCGAAAAAAGACACGTTTCTTTGATGAACTTATCGGTACGTCTGTCCTAATTTATTTTCCTACTCAAGAAACAGCTGGCGATTGGATGATTATGGAAATACATCTACAAATGGAAATGAAGTACTAGTTTCGGCGTGGAATGAATCTTCTTCTGCTCGGAATCGTTGTATAAATTCATCACCAAGGAGTCTTTTCCGATACCTGTTCAGTAGCAACGCATTGGACATACATAATTATAGGATACTTGACATTCGACTCTACTTATTCTGGGTGAGATTCGAAGAAGCGCTTCCTATTTATAAATGGTACTATACCCGTGAGCCCATTCGTTTTCATTCTCTGTGGAGAGAATGGCCCAAATATAGGGTTTGTCTGGGAAAGATTGGTTGTGGGCGATAAGAGACCATAGCGATGAATACCCAGAGGCTGCCAAAGCAGAAAACTGTAGGACAGAGAAACTTACCACTTTGTTGAAGACGGGGGGTTTCTGAAACAGTCATTTATACGCGTATTAGGTGCTCACATGTGGCACGAAGAGTTTTTTAAAATCTATTGCAAGATTCATTTTTTATGCTGTTATGAGTGACAGGAAGAAAAAAAACCTCCATTTCTCATCGGAGAAAATTCCTTACGTCTAAACATTTCTAACTTGATTTGGCTTGAGTTCGGAGTTGCCCGAATTGCTCAAAAATACCTATCTTAACCGATCATTTACGTTCCTTCAGTCAACGAGTGATGTTTAATGGATTTTTCTTGGTCTTTTAGATTATTTTATCTTATTATCTTGGTCAGTTTAATTACGTATCAATTGATAGCTTTTCGTGATTAACAATTAGTAGATAATTACGTTGCAATATTTTTGTAGTTTCCCCTCGTATCAAAAATTTTATCTTTTACTTTGGTTGTTAAAATGGACGGTAATAATTTTGTTTATCGAATACTGAATAGCTTCCCTTATCCCATCAACTTTTAATTCGTAGTATTCACTATATACTAAGGCTATTCTCTTGAATATGCTCTTAATAGGTCTCGGTAATTTTATTTAGGATTTGGCTTTCGTTGACTCAATTTTAAACAATACGTTTATATTTCTCTCATGCATCATCTTTCAATATTTGCCTTAATGACTTAACGAAATTAAGTAAAAGGATTGCTTTTTTTCCATTTTCGTTTTTAAACACTACTTGTTTCGCCCTTAATAGCATCATGTTTCTCATTTTTATTAATAATATATTCATAAATGGTTTCTTTATTAAATATATACTCTTAAATGGTACTTTTTAGTAGAATTTGATTCAGGAATACTAAATGCATCTACTTTCTGCAGTAGTTATTGATGCTGACAACAGAGATTATTAGACTATTGCTCCTCTAGAAATAACAATTAATATGGAGTATTTGAAAGATAGACTGCTAAAAAGCAGCTAATCTCTGTTTCTTTATTTAAAACAGTAAGAATGTCAGAATGAAGCTCAACTTCGACGAAGGTAACTAATTATTAGTGCCGAGTTTACTTCATTAATTGAATATATATTTTCTATTTATTATTGGGTTTAATGATGATAGACGCTTGGAGCCTAACTTACTTTTAAGTTAATTGGCATCTTGATGCAAATAAAATCAAATCTCATTAGTCGGGCGCAATGCTTATGTTGAAGAGATACTTTGAAAGCTCCTCTGAATACTGCTGTCTTTTGGAAACGAGGTAGAGGATTCTAAAATTCATGTACGTCGCCTCAGTTTGAGGACAGTGTGCATTTGTAATCCTTACACGATCTCTGCGCAATGTCAGCCTTCTGCATGGCTTTCATGTTTTTGAGCTACCTCTATATAGGAATATTTGCCAAGATCGATTGTCATAATTTTCAATTTACTACGATATCCTCGAATTAGTGGACGTAATTTAAATATATTTTTACGACTCAAAGAATTCCATCGTTTTTTAGACGATAAGGAAAGGGTGTCTCCGTTTGTGAACATATTTTTGTTACTTAGTTACAAATATTTACTGTAGTCGAGACTCATACATTACACAGTCGTAGAAACATATAGATTGATGGCTATACGTCCATCAGTCTATTTTATATATAAAACGGTAATGGAAAATTCAAGCCATCGGGAGATTTTCTTACTGAGATGGTTGATTATTACTGAAATAACATGCTCCTCATATGCAGTTATATTTTATCGGAGGAGATCCTGTTTGCTGTTTAAACAATAATGTTTTTCCAAATGGAAACACTTTTCACGCCTGGGTATAATGCTAAACAGAAGAACGTCATTTTTGGACGAGACGTCCAGGGAGCGTCCTAATATGTCATCGGATCGTTGCATTCTCTGGCTTAGGAAAAGTCTTTCCTATCATTGGCTTAAAATGGAAGTCTTTGAAAAAGGCCTTACGTTGTGGATCCTCAGCGTGCGTATCCAGTACATGAGATGGAGTGAAATAGTGGAGACAGGAGAGGTTTATGGCTGCCTCTGTGGAAACAGATAAGGTTCTAAGGGGAAGTGAGGGGCGGAGGGAGAAATAGAAGAGCGGGGGATTTTAAAGAGTGCGGCGTCGGAGAACAACCTGTTTTTAGATGGAAGAGGATGGATTTATGGAAACCTCTGTTTACACCAAACGCCGCATATCTCCCCGTAAGAAATCAAGAAGGAACTTTACTTTTTATTTCGCTTTGTAACACGTTTTGTCTGGATGGAGGAATTGCTCGCTTTATCAGTTTCCCGTATTAGGTATGATGAATGACGTCCATCGATACGGTTCTTCAGCAGCTATGCAGCAACTCCGCAGTCTCTTTGTGTTGCATTGCTGAGCGATAAAATCCATACTTGTTCTTTCTCAGAAGAATTGCAGCATTGATGCACTTCCTTCAAAAATTATCTCAGCAATGTGAATAAGTGATTCGAAGTATCACAATTAATATTTTTAATAATTCATTGCAATAATTACTTCGATTCCGTTTTAAATATATATTTTTGATAGGAATAACAAGTATGAAAAATAGCGACATGACTCGAACCCATGTCTCCCACTTTCCGGGCAGGTATTCTAACCACTGAACTACCATGCCGCGTCTCTTCTACACTGTTTAGGGAATGCTTTGTGAGCAAGGCGGGCAGCCTGTAACTTAGTGGCACGAACTGCCGCCTGAGGTCCTCACTGAGGCAGCCAACTCACAAAGCGGTCTTATAAGGATTACCCCCCAAGGAAATCACAAGGATTGAGGAAAGGTGAATTTCTTTGCACGATGATGTCGCGCAACTAATCCCACAGGAATAACAAGTGTGAAAGGTAGTTCAGTGATTAGAATACTTGCCCGGAAAGTGGCAGACCCGGGTTCGTGTCCCAGTCATGTCGCTATCATCGTGCAAAGAAATTCACCTTTCCTCAATCTTTGTGATTTCCTTGGGCCGCTGTAACAAATAAGACGCTAAATTTCGTTATTAATTACTGGATATATACGCGAGATTAACCGATCAGGAAAGTGGAGTCGTATTTCATGCTACCAGCATTCTTCTACCAGCCGAAAGGTGGCTCTCAGTTTTGAGGAAAGAGCTCTTTCATTCGTTTAATATTTTTGAGCACCGCTGGCAATATCTAAAAGAAACACCCTTAATCTTAAATGTTTGTATGTTTGTCGTCCATTTGATTCGTCTCTGTAAATTGTTTGTAACTGCTGTTGCTAATACCTCATAGAATGACCTCCTCTTCACGTTGTCTATCATTAATTCTTACCATAACCTTTAGACGAAGCTAAATTCTGAATTTATTCGCAAGGTAAATGGATGAGTGCAGTTTCAGTAATTGTATAGGCCGTCAGAGATTTTTGCAAATACAAAATTTTAGAAAAGTACAGCGTATTTGACAATATTATCGCAATTCAGAAACGAAATCAACAATCAATGACCAAGAGAAAAACATGCATTTGATTTCCCTTTCTGGCACTTGTCTCGATTTCGTATGACTATTATTTCAAATTTAATTTTGCTAAAGAAGGTAACCTGAAGCAAACCTGTAACCGATGAAATGAGGTTTACGTGTATTTCTTACGGGAACGTTAGACTCATCTAAGATCGTTCCTGATACCTTTAGGTTATTGATGAGTAGCCTATTATCTCCGACCTGCAGATCTTTAATGATGTACACATTTTGAAAATGTTTTACTAATGGTTCTCGAGTTTTAGGCGAACATGCATATCCGCATAGGCAAACACACACTCCATGATATAGATTGTGCATTTATTGAAGTTATATCACTCTGGCAAGAAAGTAAAGGCTTATTAACTTTTCTTCCGTGTAAATCTAATAAGGAATAAGTAATTCTTCATGTATAAATTTGTGCATTCATATGTACATAAAGTAATATATATGTTCAACATTTTATATAAAAATTTATTAAATAGTTTGTTAAGAATTATGAAACAAGATTTGACCAAGTCCACAAATTAATCAGTTAATGCACTTAGTGGGATTAATTTGTGGGCTTAGTCAAATTTTGTTTTATAATTCTCAATAAATTATGGAGATGTTCCATCAAGCAACGATTGACATGCTTCGAAAAAAGAATAATTTATTTTTAATAAGACCACTGTACTAAATAGTTAATAGTTTTTATCTTCTGGTATAAGTTTCTTAAATATAACTTTATTTAAAAACTGAAAATATTTGCTGGACGACCTTTTACGGGTGTTATATTAGCCCGGAGGCCATATTTTGTTCAACTCTAGTTCGTTGTGATGTAGCTACCAAATTTTGAGTCCTTAATTTTTAATTTTTATCCAAAAGTTTTTGACGTGAATCAGGAAGGATTCTTTCACGAGAATGTCTCTTTGATTTTAAGATCCTTACTCAACAAACAAAGGGAGCAGGGAGGAGTTATTTTCTCGGTTGGATTTTTAAGCAATTATTCTGTTGTTTATCAGGCAATTTAACCAAGCGTTATCATTCACTCATTCAGCCGATTGATTAACGTTATCCTCTCAAGAATAATTTATAAAAATATTAGCTGAAGTGCCCGTTGATTCTCAACGGGGAATATAGATGTCGGATTATATGTAGTATACCTATTTGTACAAAAGAGAAAATAACACCTCGCATCGTCTCGTAGTTTAGTCCAACGGGACAGGTTATCGAAAACAAAAATTTTCTAATCAAAGTTCGAGGCCAAAATCTACAATCAACAATAAGAACGTGAATCATTATGGAATTTCCCTCTTATTATTAACATGTCTCAAAGTAATGGTTAAGTTTGCAAGATTTTCAACTTCCGATTCTGGTAACTTTAATCGTATAATGTCAATAGTCCGAAATGATAAATAAAAAGTTGCTCCTACATCTCCACTAATTTATTACGGTGCTACGCATGTTTTTTCCCCTGTAATTCATCACTACAAATTGTTCGTGACTGATATAATTAAAATATCTGAAAATTTTCATCCTCTTCATATCGTCATTTACTTCTAAATGGGCCAAAATACAAATGCATTCTTATGGGAAAATACCTGAACTCGGAATCAACAATCGCATTGGTCGTCAGGGGGACGGGTTGTTTACCACCTCAAAATTTCACAAAATATTCACATATTTTATCTTAATTCTCGCAATATCGAAACGAAAGCTTTATTCTACGACAATAATAAGAATCTGTATTCAATTTCCCTTCTTTTGATACTTATTTTGACTTTATACGAATATTCCTTCTAATTTAATTTTGCAAAAGAAATAAAGTCTGTACCCGATAAAATCGAACCTTACATGTATTTCTTATGGAAATCTATCTGAACGATCTTGGTTCAAACCCAGCAAATTTTGCGAATGAAAAGTTGACAGTGCTTCCTTCCGGCTCACGGAGAACACGTATGCAAAGTTTGATGCAAATCGGACAAACGGTGTGGACTCCAATCGTGAACAAACAAACACAAGGAATTTCTGCTTTATATATATAGATTTACGATAGATATACTGGTAGCAATCACTGATTACTGTTTCGACAAAGACATTGGATTCGAATTTTCTTTCTTGAATACTGTGCTTTTAAGATGAATCGGCGGTGGTGTTCAAAACAGGCATTACGAGGAGAAAGTAACATTTCATCCCTAAATTTGCTGTTAAAAGCGAATGTGATACTCCGAATCGACGATGCTCTTTCTTTCTGCTGGTAAATAATGGTTCCCTCGTTGACTACTATTCATCACTTGGCATCAATTCTTAATAACTTAACAACGTGTGTTTAGGATTTTATCGATAAATATTTAATACTTTAAGATGAAAGTGACCACTGATAGCAGAATACATTCAGAAAAATACCACACTAGAACCATCAAAAGTCGATGACGAGTTTTGATAGTTCTGGTGAGGTATTTTGTTGAATATTTAATAGGTGTTTAGCGAACGGCAATGAATCAAAGATAATCTCTGGTATTCATGATTTCCTCCCTTATCGTCCTTATATTGATGAATGAATTCGTCTGTATTCCTTAGGAATAGATCGATTACTAGCATATACATCGCCGCCTTTTAGGAGAGTTGGAGAATGAGAGGGAAAGCAAGAGAAATTCCATTTTTCAAATGGTGGGTTAATGGAGTTCAAAGTACAATGGCATTACTGCTGATGCTCAACATTATAGAATGAAAGACGCATCGAAGGAAGCTTAATCTCTCAGGTTCATGAAATTCACCACCTGAGGTAGTTCCTTGCCTTCCTACATCTCTTCATCACTATATCGTTTCTTTATGACTTGTGTCCGGAGCTAAGTGTTTCACTCTTGTTTGTGCTGGAGTTTTTTATGAAGCATGATCCAAAGCAATGTTTCACGTGAAAAAAACTTTCAAAGATTTAGTCAACGTCTGGTTTTTCTTTTGATTCGTAGGTGGCAACCCAGACTCTTTGGAAATACGTTAATCTTTCAAATGAGACAAAAGGCTCTATTGTAGTAAATTACCTTGTAATTTATGATTCAAACTTATATTATCATAGATAGACTTTATTTCGGAAAATTTTCTTTAGGTTTTGCGTAGGGGATTATTCGTTGAAGTGAAATGAGAAAGGAATAAACCGAAAATTTCAGTCCGTAAATTTCGGTCATGAAAGAAAAATTTTCAGTTTAGTTGGTCGAGCCAATAAAATTCTTCTGATGACGGCATAAAAATTTTTTCTTCGCTCTATTCTTTCAACGAAATTATTTTACGCATATTGCGAAGGAGATCGAACACTTATGGGGAAACGATAAGACAAAATAGGATTTGTTTTAAGACACGCAGATTAAATGGCCATCATCTTAAATGAAATGATTTACTTTAAATGGTCAACCGTATGTTTATACGAATGACTCACTTTGAACATGATATTTTGTGTCAAAATCCAGAGAATGGATAAAAGGAAGAAATCGGGATCATTTTAGACCAAAAATTAAATTTTGGTTTCTTGATAACTATAATAATTTATTTTAAATTTCTAACACTTTTCATGAACTAAAAATAAAGTTTATATTAATTTATTTTAGTAATTGTTTGAGGTTGGCAGATAAGTCACGGCCCTCAATCTTGATAAACATCTTTAGCACTCCAAGAATCAGGATTTAAGGAATCGTTTTAAGTAATCGTGATGAATAGCATCAAATAGATATAAATAGTCATTTGCGATTCCTTTAACGCCCTACTTGGATTGCAGAACGGGAATTTTTTAAATGTTATTTTTCGATAATCCACTTACTAGGAAATAAAGTACCGAAATTATCGGATTGTTACCCCGTCGATACCACATCCTATGTTGCTTCTCTGGCCGGTCGTTCTCCCAGGATAATGGTCTTTCTTTTTCCATTGGTTGCTAAGCATTGCGTCTCTTAGCAGTGACGAGGCAACGGTAGGGAGGATACACGCGCCAGTCAGTTACTCTTCCCTTTCTCTATCATGTCTTCTCCTCTGTCATCTCTTACTTTTTTCCTTATCCAAGCTAACCTCGTTGTTTCCAGGCAACCATCTCTGGTACACTACCTCTCTGTCTCTTCCCTTTTCGTCTTTTCGTATCTCTTGCACATAACTCTGAAGCTTCTCTCCATTCCGCGGTCATCGGTCAGCTACCTTCGTAGGCAGCCTCAGTTATGATCAAAGGTTATCCTTTGCTTCACATAAGTAAAAAAACTTTTTTAAAGACATACAGTTTGTATCCCGTTACCAAGTGATAATATAATATCACAGCAGAAAACTTTCTTTCGATTATATTTCAAATGGGCGGTAATTTACGATTCGATTGTCTTCAACGCATCTAATTCTAGCCTTACCATTTTTCTTTTGACATTATTATTAGGTATTATATGCTCATCTCCACGTTAAACCAATCAGTTTCGTTGTAATCGTAATGATAGATTGGTAAATTGCTAATTAATTATTATTACTAGATGGTTAAAGCTTTAGAATCGTGGTGATTAATTGATTCATATCATGTGCATCTTTGAATTTATTCGAATTTCTCTGGTTAATTTCCATTCTCTCATTTGTCTAAAATAATACTGGCCTTTAAATTAGCCATTTTTAGAAATATGATAAACGTACCTTAACATTATTATTTTGCTAGTTTGATATTTTCTCTCACAATTTTGCATCGTATACAATTTGGTTTATTTTCCGCTATTTCAAGGGCCTATTTCATTCTATATCCAGGACAAAATATCGTCAACTATATAAAAAATATAATATATGTATATGTTATACTCGTATTTTTCGAGTTCTTTCTGTGTTGATATGATTTGAATGCTCTTGAATAACGTTTCGCTATTTATATTCGATGCTTATTTCATACATTACTGAGCGAGAGAGAAGCGGAATGGGAGAGATATTTCGATAAAAGTTTACTCTCCATCAAACCAGCTGATCGTAACTCGTAATTTGTTTTCCAATTAGTTATTTATTTCTATTTATTATTTTAAGTTTTTCAGAGTTATTTCGTTTGATTGAAATTTAATATACAGATTGAAGCATGAAAGACCTTCCTTTATTGTCTTTTTAAGGTAGTGCACGGCAGATATTGAATTCATTCTTACGCCTTCTAAAAAAATATCTTGAGTTTCAAAAACAATTATCTTTGCTATCCAACTTATCACTGCAGTAGATATATATCGTTTCATTTCCTTAACTCACACGGTTAGGTATAGATTGGAGAGAATACTTCCTCCATTCTTCATTGTCCAAATTCCCATAATTCTGCTCCCTTTCCGAATACCGTCAGTTTTCCTCTTTCGTTTCTCTTCTCTCGCACTATGGCAATCCGAAGTTCGCCAGTGCATTATGCTGCCGTCTCCCACGTTTGAGCTCTACGTCCGCCGTTGAGATGCCGCCTACAACGCCGCCAGTCGCAAGTGCAAGCACTCCGAAAAAGAAGAGAAATGATGACAGAGAAAAGAAGGAAAACGCAACGAGGAAAGAGAGTTGGAAGTAGTCGAAGAGGTCTTGTGGAAAAGGAGGGAGGATCACAATTTCATTATCTACTTTTCTTTCCGTGCGTGTCGGCACGTTCGGAACGCCGTCCATCCCATTAAATTCCACCCCTCCAACCCGCATTAAAAACCCGGTATCCGACTGCCACCCCCTCCTTCGCATCTCTTCACTCCACACTGCAACGAAACTCCCTCTATTTGTCAATATTTCTCATCGTTTTATCGCGAGGATATTAGCCGTGCGAGCGTCCGTACTCGTGAATATTCCTCTCTCATTCTTTCTGCTAATAACTTCATGATTAATTGCGTTTCCTCGGATACAGACGCTAAGGTCGACCAGAAACTCGGGGAGATTCATTTCCCTTGCGCAAGGATTACGCATAAATCTGGCAGCGGGGATTTATCCACTTGCTGCATCTCTTGTAATTCTGCGTAGAGTATGTTCTAGAAAGTTACATATTGTGTACGTAAGATAGAAGAAATGCTCTGTTATCAGGATTTTGTTAACATTTTAGCTCTCATTAAGTGTCTGAGTGTTCGGATGCAAAGTTTCGACGATTTAATTTATAGATTGGATTAGATAGAGGTTTTTTGGTTACCTGTGTCCGTCGTCGGCGGAAATTATAAATTTTAAAGAATCCTAAGATCTGCTGTGAGAGGATGAAACAGTTCCTCCTAGAGTTCTTACGACACTTTGTTGAGTGAAAATAATTGCAACACCTATGCATGTTACCACCTCATATGTATTGCGGTATATACATAGGTGTATTTATTATTACTTTTAGAATTGTTTTTACTAGCTACAGTATAAATACAAGTCAGTTGGCAGCAGTAATCTTTTCTTATGGCAGTATTATACCCTATAATTGCCTTCCCATATCGCTCAATCCCTCGCTAATTTATTTGTCATCTGTATCAGCACATATTTTATACTAAGCGAAGCTCCAATCGTGTATGCTCGATTTACTGTTGCTAATTGTGATGTTTAAAGTCTGTGGCTTATGTTTCGTATGAACGGTCACGTTTTCGGCTTATGAAGATATATTTTAGACACAACCAGTGGACTGCGATTTGTTGATCTATGTACAAACAGAATTTAGATCTCTGGAGGCGGACGCAGAGTAATACGATATTCCGTACATTCTTTCTTATGCCTCCATAAACATGTACATTTAACATGTTAGAGCGATACCAGAAGTAATGTGATGAAAATTTTCGGGCCTGCTATATTCCCATTTGCAGAGTCCCCAATAGTTCGTTATTATCAAGTCACGAAAAGTAACCTGCTTACTTATGGGAAACAAGAAGCGGGTGAGTAACCATTGAATCATTTAGCCGAGGGAGCTTAACACAGAATGATCCTCCGCATGACTGAGAAGAGACAATTATTCTAATTGCTTTTTCAGGAACGAAGTGTTAATATTTAGTTGAATGATGCATTACTCCGTCTATTGAGTACCCGTCGTAATTCGAAGACAAAATTCCGCGTCGTTATAGATTGGGTCTCAAATAAAAGGTCTCAAATATAAATATATGATTTCAACTTGTCAGCATTTCATTCTTTAATATTATTATTTAAATTTGTGTTCTCAGTTAAGTAATTTTTGTGATTTTCTCGAGTTTATTTTCTTCCTAATGAATTGATGAATGAAATAATCAAATGAAATTCATGGATAAGGAATGTCCTGCAGCGTTTCTTCATGTGATTTTCTTTCATTCTGCGTTATGATTAGCAGATACTGTGTTTAAAAAAATCATCGCCATCGCAATCTGCATGATGTCTGCCGAGCATGAATTGAGGATGGAGTAACTTTTGAGCCGCAACCTCTTTAGAGTTCTGTTTTTCATTCCCTTAACACGATGAAAGAATTTACTGAAGACAACCTTTCTTATGGCTTCTAAGAATTGCCATATCGTAAAGACAGACGTCGAAGGGATTATTTTACTTGCTATTCGATCGTGTTTAGTTTGGCGTCGAGGCCGAAGCCATGGGTTTTCTATGCTTAATCAGTTGGGCGTGGAAATATTACCATAACTATTTCATTCATCTCAGAACAGAGCATTTCGCTGCCACTGAGAAATGGGGTTGTTTCCCTACGATAATGGGCGGTTGTGATTTTACGTGACTGTCGCTAATCGCATGTTTATAATGGTTATTAGTTTTGATCGCTGAAATGGACCTTTGAGAGACATAATTACCCTGGGATCGCTTAGCATACGCGCAAAAGAGTTTCAGCTTATAATTTTCTGACATTAACGAGACAGTTCAAAATTATTCTATGGGCGTTAAAGATTTTAACCAAGTTGTCTAGCAAAAAATACGGCGATGCTTCATTTCAACATTTCTTGCGCTAGAACGAATCTTTCCGACGTCATTTCTTTAAAAGCAAAAGAGTTGCGATTGGAGTACCCAATGATCCGCATTTACGAAGCTAGGCATTTTATGAAAGAATAATGATAATGAATTTCTGAAAGTTGATAATATTAAAATCAATGTGAATAATATATATCTGAGTTTCGATGCTTGAAAAAAGATTTCAGCTATTCATTATTAAATCAGCTTAATATGAGTAACACCCATAATTACTCTTAATCTAATAATAGAATGGTATTCTTCCGATTACATTTTAGGGGAAAAATGAATTTATGTCATCGAAGATTTTATTTTAAAATTTTATTCTGAATACAATAAAGTACAAAAAGGATTGAATATAACATGAGGTTTCAGTTTTAGTACAGCCAAGAAAAAGGGAGAATTTTGAATCAAAAAAGGGGTTTTTAATGCCTTTTTTTGAAAGGAAAATCAATTTTATCCCCTCTATATTTCATCTGTACTCTTCCTTATTATAATTTTATCTAGTTACGTTGCATAACAATATTTTAGTTTCACATTTTTTAGAGTTTCAGGGGAATATGACCTTCACTGGTTCGTTCTTTTGGTCCAGTCAAGGTGGTAGATTCCTGTCATCAGCAGGTTAATTCGTAATATTGTAGATGAAAGAATGAAACTAACGTAGAACGGGAAAAAGAAATCGTGCTAAAGTAGATCGAGCTAACGAATGGTTATACTTCAGAAAATGTATAAACAGGCAGGATTTAAACTCTCGTCACGCATAAGGAAAGGGTTCTTCAGAGCATTTCATCGGGTATAGATGAGGGTATAGCGTAGCTCTTGAATATCTCCATTGCATCCACAGAGACATTCTTCGCCTCTCACCCCAGCCGTCTTTCGTTCACTATCTTTCCGCCCTCTTTCCTCTATTATACGAGTCCGTTACGCCGACTATATTTTTGTCGGCCTTATCTCCATATCGAGAGAGGGAATAACACACGTAACACAAGAAGCGCAAGTAGATGAGAGTAGATGACCGACCACACTGCTTCAGTCGTTACCGCGCTCGCTAGCGTTTACGATTCGGCGCGTGTAATGGTTGAGATATATGGAGGATTATATGCTAATTTAATTCAGTTCGTGAAATTATGGCGCGTACGTTACGATGGCGTTAGGAGAAAAGTGCCTCTGCCCTCTTTGTGACAGCTTAAGAACGTGACTTGGTTGTTCGAGACGAGCAAATATTTGCTTCTCGGCGCCGAGGAGCGCCTCACCAAAAGAAATTATATTTAATCTTATCTTCGTTACGCGCACTTGTAAATGATGCCTTATGAGGGATTAATTAAGTTCGTCAGTCTCTTCGATAGGTGGCAAGGAGAGAATATTTTTATACGAGTTAAAATGTCGGTGAGTGCAATATAAAATATGTTGGTTAATTGAACAATCCGTAGGGGTATGGGCTTCGTTTAGTTTCACTAGTATTTCATGATAGCAATGGCAATGGAAGGGCACGATTATTTTGATTAAGACAGTTGATTTCAGTTTAAAGTTCAATGATCCATAGAACTTGTGCGACTCCCCCTCTTCCACAGGATTGACCGGTTCCGTCGATTGTACGCCATCCTCCATGAAATTTGTGTAATTTTTTTCAGTGGCATTTATCGTAAATGCTTAACCTGTTGACATTTAAAGTTTGATATGATATTTCACCAATAGATGTAGGAAATTATTGTCATTGAAATCTTATTTATGATCGCAGATGTTGGAATCATTCAAACAAACCAAGATTGATGTAAATATTAATCATAGAGTGATGTAATTGCAGTCCAAATATTGCTTTGAATAGGCAAAGAAACCTCCTGAACACCTAACTTTTCTTCCGTGAAAAATTACGCTGAATGTCAATAAGCTTTCCATGTAATTTACGTTTCTCCCTTTTTACAATTAATGCTTGATTGAAGTAAAGATATCTTTAAAAACATCCATTATTCGCTTTTGAAGTATAGTAAACAATTGACCAGTCAATGAAGTGGACGAATAAGTAAATTAAAAAATATATGATGCGAAAGGTATTTTCATTCTCTCTGCTCCTTGATAATGCGTATCAACGCTGCCAACTGACTTCTCTCTAAGAACTTAACCCACTCTTTCATACTCACTAGTTCATTATTCAGTGTTATTCTTAATCCAGGACTTCCCATTACTTTGATTAAGTTCAGAACATTAATAAAAACTTTTTCATTTGGTTAATGGAATTGTGTCAAACTTCTAAGCCACATAATGCCTATGCTTCGACACTACTTCTCGTATTTTCGAATAAGATCTTCATTCGGTGTAATTAGAAAATCACCGGACGAAGTGTCGGTTGAAAGCGTAACAGACTTCCTGTATTGAGCTGTTAATTGAATTTTCCCGGAGCTCGTTGAGAGACTGAAATATTCAGGGAGATAATGGGTGGGTAATGTGAATGAATACCAAAGGAAACATTCGGTGCAGTGAGGGTAGGAATAAAAATGCGCTCTGTTGATGTCATGATCATTAAAGAATACGTGACTTCGACCTCGTAGTAGGCGGTTGATATTCAAACTACTACTGTTGAATTTTGGCACGCACACTATTGTCATGGACTGGCTTCCTGCGATTCATACGCTACTTTCTTATAGGGTCTTCGTTTGTGATTGCATTGCGCCTGGTCTGCGAGAATGCCTTCTTCTTTCATTGATTTTATTTATTTCTTTCGGTGTCTCATGTACGTGATAGCGGCTATATTTATTTTATGTTTTCTGGAAACTCTGAATACGTATTTAACATCGGTATGCGCAGAAAAGATAATTGGTCCCTGAAAGATTTCTTTATAATTAGGGAGTACGATGAATTAACGTAAGTTCCACGTGAAGAAATATTGAAACACGGTGACTGGTATCAAACTGTTGCAAGTCTTCCACCCTAGATGAATCTTTCAGTTCTAGATGAGCCTTCGGGCTTTCTACGCCTAATTAATTTATCACGCTCCCTAGTATGGAGTTTCACGAAGTTACAGATTTATCAATTGACTTTATACTTAATAATAACTTTAGAAGTATGTCGATATGGGAATTGTGGATCTATAATAGTGCTTTGATATAATGATGTTTTGACTACTACTAGTAGTTACTATCGGTCCCCTTTTGTCTCGATGCATCGCTTAAGATTACGGGAAATTGATTAAAAAGTATCAAAGTTGACAAATTTCCTCGTTTTTGTGTTGACTACTTGGAGTAAATCACGTAATTTTTCTGAAATGGTTATAATATAGAACATATTTAGATAAATATCCATTCACAATATCGCTTTTACTATTTGACTGAGAGATTCGGTCATAGACTAAATACTTGTCCATGGCACCTAAGTTTTACACAATAATATCTCTAGCCGCAACTAATCGAATTTCTCGTTATGTGTTCTGATGGAAGTCTTAGACTTCTTTCTGAAATAATTTCCATGAAACATTGCACGTCTTATAAATTATGAACGATTTTCTGAAATATTGTCTATATGGATGTTGTTATGAAATGTGTAGTAAAATTTGAAAGGTTAAAAAAAAAACAGTTAGAAACTATTATTCTCTTCTCTTACAATACAATAACATTATTTTGTAGTTATATGTGATGTCGTCAACATTATGCTCATTAGATATTCCCGACTGACGGTACTTAATTGGGATCATTTCACTGACCCGTGCTACAATCTTTGGCATTGTTCCTTCTCCTTTTCTTCTTCCTCGTTGTTGGAGATTGTCCTTGTAAATATCTGGCAGAACTTGGCAGCTCTTTCTTTCCCAAAGGGAAGTTTCTTAATCGTACTCATTACCTCTACGAAAGAAATTGGGTCGCGAGTAATACAATTTGCGGTATATGGTGAAAAGGAATTTCTAAAAACACAACGGAATACATCTTTAAATCATAAATTCTTTGACTGATAATTCACTAATACGGTGAAACATTAATAGAAATCTTGGTTGAGGTTGGATCAGTCGACCTTTCGAAGTTCAATCAATAAAGTTGGTTATTTTAAAAGAAAAGTCTTAAAATAACTATGTAACAATTGGGGAGATTATGTTAACTTAATATTTTAAATGTTGAAATTATATATTAATTTGATGATATTTCGTAGTATCTTAAGATTATGATAAAAACAAATACTGCGAATTAAACTGATGACTTGGCAATTTAAACTTCCTAATATTTGATACAGTATATTTAGGAAATTCATATAGGAATAACAAGTGTGAAAAATAGCGACACGACTGGGACTCGAACCCAGGTCTCCCACTTTCCGGGCAGGTATTCTAACCACTGAACTACCGTGCCGCGTCTACATCATACTGTTAAGGGAATGCTTTGTGAGCAAGACTTGCAGTCTCCATAAGACACCTTCCTTTCCTTTAATCCTTGAAATTCATATACACTTTCCTTATTATTATTTCCCATAATCCGTAATTTTCATTTCTATATATATTTATTCAAGTGATTTATCAATTAAGTAAACAGTCCAAAGTTCCCAGCAACAACAGTCCAAAGTTCCCAACGACGCAGCTTAATACATACGATACAGAGCGTCATTGTTTATCACATAATCTTTATGGGTTAATTACTCGTTGATTGATTTGTTACGGTCACACCTTCCTGTTCCTAGCCTTTCTACTCCAACCCTAGGAAAATAATTACTTTTTTAAATATCGTCGGAAAACTTAGGTAAAGAAAATTCTAGAGAAAAAACTTGTTAGAAAATGACTACTATTTAGATCCTCTTTTCGTTTATTTGCTAAATTAATTCCTTTAATTATTTCTCGTTTTACACTTGTAATCTAAGTATTCATACGATAAATGTCCTCTATGTCCGACTGTTTTTGTTTTGTAGGATACAAATTAAATTTTGGGAACTTGAAATTGTCAGCTACAGATGGCGTTTATAAATGATATATTGCCCGGAAATTGCGCTGATGGACAGATAATTACGAGATCGGAAACAGCGAGTTAATAGTGAGGCAATACATTTTCATATATTAACCAAAGCTTAAGTATTTGAAAAAGGAAAAGATTAATGATGAAGAAATCTGGAAACTCTGGCGATTCTTCCAGGGTTTGTTAGAAAGAATGCTGGGAGAACGTTTTACATTGGTAACTGCTGCATATAGGTGAATATTTGTTTCCATCGAATTTGTTAAGTAGCGAAAATCAGCTGGAAATCAAACCCTTGCCTCGAATCTTTAGAGTAGCAAAATAACGGAATATCGGTTTTTCCTCTGTCGACTCAGAGTTCGTTGATGATTCATTTGTCTACAAATCTTAAGTAAATAAATAATTAATTAAGTAATTATTTAGGCTAGTAACATTTATATATTCTTCTGTATGAGTTGCGTCGGTTTTAGCAGGAAAAATGAATACTAGGCACTGAGCTACTTCAGCTGAAGTTAATAACCTCTTATACATCCAGTTTTACGTCGTTTGATAAGATGGTATTATTACCGCTCTCTTAATTCGGCGAGGTTAGACCCATGCGGGTCTCTCTTACACCTAACCTCTTGCTGGACCTCTGAATTAACCTCTATAAATAAATCTTTTAAGAAATGCTTCCTCTTTCTGGAAGATTATAAAATTAAAAGTAGTCCAAAGAGGTCGAAGGGAGGGTTGGCGAGGGTCGTAAAGGGAGAAATTATAGTGTCGCACGCCAAGGATCGGTTGTTGTGGCAACGCCTGCAATTAAACAAGCTCTCGTATTACCATCGCCGAGAATAACTTCTCATGAAGACCCAACTGATAAAGTACAAGAGCGGTGAAAATAATTTCCTCCCCTCTCTCGTGATTAAAAAGGGAGAGGTAGTATTCCTAACATAATAAAGGCCAACAGCTCGCTCTCGGACGAAGTAATAAGCACGCCCACATTTACTAAGTATGGAGCGTTGCAGATGGTAGGTATAATAGCCGTTCATCAGTCATAGCTAATTATCCTCCGATGGAATTCTTGCTTCCCTTCTCCCCTGTTACGCTAAGCAAGTCTCGCATGGAATGTCTATTGCAAGGAAGGCAAAAATAAAGATTTTTCTATCATTTTTCTCCATAGTAAAAGTCGAAATAATTGATGTCGACTCCGGTCCGCGAGCCATGGAGCTACATAAATCTAGAGCGGAAGAGAACGTTTTCTAGTTTTTGTAACGAACGATTAGCGCTCATGGAATTTGTATGATGGGGCTTCACCGAGACTAAGCGGAAACAGACTTACTGTGGTTTGTAATCTTTACTCAGATGAAAAAGGATTGTAAACAAGACGGCTTGTAATAAGAAAGGATTTTGTGTCTTGCGCGACGAAATAAAAATGTCGTTGAGTTGAGAAAGGGCTGCTAACAAAGTCGCATCGCTAAATCCGAAGAGATGTAGCAATGCTTTTAGCACTTTTATCGATGTGATTAATATCCTCGCATTTACGGTCTAAATGAGAAGCGACGGGTTTAGAGTCGCCGCACGCGATGGAAACGTTTCCAGCGCCTCATTTGCTTTCTATTTCAAACGGAAGTTTTCTTATAAACCCTAATTTTTACAGATACAAATCGTACTTGAAAATGTTATTTGCGCAAATTCTTATATTAGTAATCCATGCGCAAATTATAAAACTATAATTTAGTAAGGAAAGTGTATGAATAATCTCAAAATTACATCGAAAACTATTTGTTAATAAGTATTCATAATGTGCCATATAAAAAAACATTCGCAGTTGGACAACGGATTTCCTTTATACAATACCATACAAAATGTATTTTTTAAGTTTCTATTAGCACAGGGCTATGAGGAGGTTAATTAAGGTGTTGTAAAAACCTGTAGAGAGAACGAATACATATTGGACAGAAATTGGGAGCAACATTGGGTCAAAATTATTCTGAGCATGGAGAAACTTCTTAAACATATTTTGGAGAGACTTTCTGAACACTAATCCACTCCAAACCATTCCCGACCATTTTTCTTCCATTGGCGGTCAAGCAACACGTTGCCAATGGCCTTGTAACACAACACTCGGGAGAGCGTCTCAACTGCGCGGCCGAAATAGCTCAGTTGGGAGAGCGTTAGACTGAAGATCTAAAGGTCCCTGGTTCAATCCCGGGTTTCGGCATTTTTTTTCTCGGTAAATTTTTCAGGAATGAAGATGTGATGTATTCAGTTTTTCTAATATAGCATAATTATATAGTTTTTGCTTCGCATTTCATTAAAGCTTTATCGTAGAGTCATTTATTTTACAGTTATTTTACTACGCTCCGTAATTATAATCATGCCGTTATTAGCATTCATGAAAATGGGGATATGTGTACAACCTAGCGAAAGACATTCTTCGTAGTGAATATTTTTACGATTTTTGGCTATATAAGAAAAGAAACTTAGCTAACAAACATTCATGTATATTTTACCTATGCTTTCCTTGACAATTATTCGCAGTTGGAACGTTTTGATTAATATTCCTGATAAATTTTCAAGTATTTATTTTATTTGTCTTAAAAATCATATTTTTAAATACATGTTCTGTAGAACCTACGTCTATAACTTATGAAAATATGGATGCAGGCAATCTTCGTTCTTAAATTGAAAAAATAGGGATCACTGCGTGAAAGTAAACGACCGTAATTGTATTAAAAGCAAAACAACAAAAAGAAATTTATGGAAATAATAAATTTAATAAAATAACTATCTTACGGACGATAACTTAATTTTTTTACTGGTGATAGCTAGCTGCTTATTTGCATATGTCGGTTTTTTCTATTTTTAGACGTTTGTTTTAGACTTTGTTAAATGTGATGGGCCATGCGAAATAATTCTCTTAAACAAAAGAAATTATTGCAAATTTGCGATACTTAAAAATTGCGGAAGTTACCCAGGATGTTCCTCAACTATAAACGATAGCACAATATTATTAACGATTGGTGAGGGAACATTTTTGTTGGATGAACGGTGGTTGCATTATTTTTTAACATCTCTTTTTCTGTTCTATTTTTATAAAAATCCGGTCGAGGTTTTACATCATCATTGCAGGATATGCTCATATATAAACTCCTCATAGTTATTTCTAAAATAATATTTTTCAGGAGGAAATTTTGCTTGAGTATAGTTTCTTCCGAGTATAAACAGATGTGAGTAAAAACTTCTGTAATCCTTACTTCATAGATTTTCTTTGCTTTTTGAATTTGAATCCTGCTTTAAATTGATTAATAATTCTTATTCCTCTTTCCGTAATGTATGTATGTACTTCCACTTTGTTTGTAGTTTTGGACTTTAGTTCCTAGATCATTTCCCATTTTATTTAAGCTGTTTATCTCTCATTCCCTCTTTAAAAAACGAGTTATTGAAGTTAGCTTTTCGGATGTACTCACTATTCTTAAAATAAAATACGTCAGACTCGGACATTTTCTGTGATACAAAGTATGGCTTCATGAATCATTTCATCACTCTAAAGATGCAAGTATTATGTTCTGTTGGCTATTCAAAATTTCCGGAAAAGTTTTAGTAACCAATGGCTGACCCTTTGGCTCGCGACACCTCGGTAAGACAGCCTCCTTTCCATCGAATCGTCAGATGATTGAAAATAATGAACTCCCCCGTCTCCCAATCGTCTGCATTCCTTCCGTGCCATAATACGTTAAGCTCACTGCATTCATATTGCAGCCGTCCTTACGTCCACGGATGCAATGATCATTAACGCAATCAATTGGCCAATGAAATTCCTTACTCCGCATCGTTCGTGTTCCACGTCCCTCTTTTTATTTTCCTCCAAACGAGAACATGGCACACACTTTAAGAGCGAGCCGATTTCCTACCCATTCCATTCACCTTTCCTCTCTCTTAGTGGCCAAAGGCATGGAGCAGAAAGTCTCCCTCTCTCTCATCTTCCGCGCTCTTCAGTCTAAATACACCGGGATTAGCTTTAAGGAGTGCAATCCCGGAATGATGGATGGAGCGCGTAGCGGATGTTGGCATGTTTTCAAAGCTCGCATGAATTGTGAATGCGTCAGGGTATAAGGTTTCGTCATTCCGCTACCATCACTTTTCTTCTCTCCCTTTTTCCTTCGAGCCGTTCTTCCTTTATTATTCGAAGGCGCCCACGCAAACATTTCCTCAATCCTTTGAGCGTCGCTGGATCACAGGTTGATGCGCGCTGTCGATGCGGCGAAATTATTCGCATTCCAATCGTGAAGAATCGCGGAGAGGACGAAACAATGCGGGTCTTTATAAAAAGGGAGGAAGGAAAGGGTTAATTTCGAGGAGAGCTTTGTAGAAGCGTAAGGAGCTGTTTTTCGGAGGATAAGTGGAGGATTTATGTTCTCCCGAAGTGCGGGTAATAACGCGGGGATAGCGAATCCCTTTTTACGTTCGTTGAGCCCGTAATTATGCTGCTGGGTTTGTAGCGGACGGGAAATAGGTTGCGCGAGAGGGAATAATCAAGCTTTTTTACCTGAGTTGTTGTTTGTCGGAAAATTTACCGTAGAAAAATGATCGAGAAGTTTGAATGAGGATGTTCGACGGGGATTTATGATTATCTTTCCTGAGAGATTCCTGGTGTTCCGTTTCAATGCAGAAGGATTGTAACGCAAATGGACGATGGAATACATATCGGGGCCCATTTAAACTACACTCGGTAAGTACATGCATAGAGCATATTAAAGTACATCATTGAAGAAAAAAAAGTCGAAGGGCCGTACCCTGAGTAAATTTAATTTCCCAACGTTGGATTTCTAATTCTGCTTTTATAAACAAATTACTCCTCTTTGAACAATTTCCTGAATTTCATATACAGAATATGTAATCAAATATTTACAAATTGTATGACATATGTTAGCTACTGGTTAACAGAAGCGCGTTTAGATGCCGTCCGACGATGTAACTGAGCCCTCCAATGTCACACCACTTGTCATACAATTCTTTATTAGCAGATGGTATCGTTATTGTTTTAAAATTAGGGCATAAGATAAGTTTTTTGGCTTAATATCAATGTTTTACTCTCTTTCTACCTTCATCGTTCAGATGAAACAGTCACCACTTACCTAAAAGTAAAATTTTCATGAAATTCTCTCCCATGCATTTGCAGGAGAATCTTCTGCCACGGAGATGGTATGGATCCGAAGACTACCCTTGGGGTTTTCTTCTTGGAAGGTTGATTTTGGAATTTTTGGATCACCGATGGATTCAGTAATCGTAAATTCAGTTATTCAACGACCCAGACACGCCCTCTGAAGGACTTCGTTGTTATCTCAACCAAAAGTAGGGAATCGTCTCTTAATATTTCTCTTCACTAATAACTAGCATCTAATCGCTACTCGTTTTTATCATATTCAAATTTAATTTATACACACACACACACACATATATATATGTACACATATACACACACACACGCATATATATATCTTCGAATTTCAACTGCCGCACTGACTACTCAATAAAGAACAATTAATGTTTCTGATTCTCTTNTATATATAGTTAATTTGAGTCGTTTCACTAGAGTTTATTGAAAGAATTTTCTAATCCAGAATATTGTCATGCATGCCATTCCGCTGGAATAATAAATAGCATGATAATAGCAGGAATAATAAATAGCATGGAGTATCTAACCTTTTTCCCCGCATTCTGCGCTCTCTACCTTCCTTCATCGACTATCTAACCTTTTTTTACTATATGGTAATCATGAAGTGCAACTCTGTAGACTCTCGATTTTGGTGGATTTTTATTGGAATACGTAGACCGTTTGACAGCTTACGGCAAGAAATTCATCGCTAAAGTAGATAATTTACTTCTGGTCGTTCTTTCCGCAGAGCATTAGAGAAGCTATTA
Organism: Ladona fulva; assembly: GCA_000376725.2. Classification (NCBI taxonomy): domain Eukaryota; kingdom Metazoa; phylum Arthropoda; class Insecta; order Odonata; family Libellulidae; genus Ladona; species Ladona fulva. Next base: position 1,116,905 of record KZ308342.1, on the reverse strand, counting down.
GGGTAGATCAGGCAAGGTGTTACTACACTCCTGCTACTGACCGCTCGCGGGGTATCATTCAAAATCAAACTTAAATTCTATTTTACTCTCTCGGATTATCATTAGTTAGTATCACTTTTATCGTTTCTATTGTCCTGTCATCCAGTATGACTGGGGCGAGAACTTGTGAAACGTACTAATTTAGTGCTTATTAGTAATATTTTTCATTGATGGTGGTATTTCATGGTGGGTGATTTCAGCCGTAAATCCGGCTAAACATTCTTCGACAGTGTACAGAAATAACACGTGAAAAAAAGTTCGTGATGGGAAAGATATTATAATAATAGCTATTCCAAAAGGAAAGCGAAATCTGTAATATTTATTCGAACTTTAATATATTTCCTATTTACAATGAAGTTTTACTGTTGGTAACATAGTAGTGAATATCTGATTGATTTAATTGATTTCTTAAAGAAAGTAGAAACATTCAGTGACATTTTTCGCCTTCTCGAGAGAATTTGTCTTCGCAGGAGATTCAAAAAATGAAGGTTGTTATCCTTTTTAGTTTTTGGTACTTCCCCGTTATTTATACTGCTTAACATTTTTGAAACTCCTTGTATTAATATTATTGTATTTCATGCGTCTATTGAATACGTGTGTTTATTGTGTAAGTATTTGTATATCCGAGTATGTAGGTAACAAATTGCCACCAGATTTACAGCCTACCCGCAGTTTGTTAATAATAACAAAAATGCTATTGGCTTTCTGTCAACTCTATTAATTCTGCAAGGAAATTTTCATTTGATTTATTTAGGAACTCTTCTGTTTTTATGATGGAATACTTACTGGTGCAAAGCCTCATAAGATGTTAAGAGAGCCTTAAAGATAGATTCTCTTGATCTTAGAGGAAAATTCTCTTACTTCCTACTGACTACGTGTGAAAGGCTGATGAAAGGTAATCTCCTTTTTAAAGAAAGGGACTGATTTACAGAGTTGACAACTCAGTAGCTCTATGAGTTGGAGGGGTTTCACATAACCACCCCTTCACCTTTCTCTAATTTTTACGATGGATTTTTTCATGTATTTCTTATCTTAGAGAGAGAGAGAGTCAGTTCAACTTTTGGAAGCGAATAATATTTAGTTGACTTCGGATTCAGTATTATTTGTAAGCAGATTTCGCCGGTCACGATATGTTTTTTCTATTCTTGGTGAAATTTTTATTCCACCCATTTAATCCAATCCTTCTTAGATTCTTCATCTGCTTTTACGCAATTTACGTTTATCATCTCAAGTTATATTTAGCTGCACGCAAATTAAATATTATTCGTGCTTGGAGGATCCTCTGAGTTTCTGAGATTTAGAGGAACACTGAGCGGTGTTTGGGAGTAAACGTGTTCGGAATAACTCACCAGCACTTTTCCCTTCGCTGGCGATAGTAGAGCATTCGATAAGCCGATATTTTCGAAATAAAATAACTAGTCCTTAAGCCGATTTATTTAGTTACCAAGCTCAGCCCCCATCTCGCAACATCAGAAAGCTGATGAGATGCGGAGATTTAATGAAAACGTATTTGTGCCTCGATCTCTCTATAATCCTAGATATCCATCGGAATTCAATTGCGACTGCGTCCAATGGTAAGCACTTGATCCATTTTAAATATATGCAGTGTTGGAGGCGGATTCCGCTAGCGACCCTCACGGAGCACTTGATATGAACAAGCCCGTTTATAATGGAGGATGAAATGGTGTTTGAGTCGAAGAAAGCAGAAAGAGAGGGGCAGAGAAGAGAAGAGGCAATTGCAGAGAGAAATATCGAAGAAAACAGCGTACGCCTCACTCTGTGAGGATGGGAAGAGACTGGAGAGAGTACCGCAAAAGGTGGGCGGTGGGGATTTAAGATCTCCTTTGACAGAGAATGATGGGATCCAGTCTCGCGTACGGACGCTCAATTCGGACTCCCTATCGTTTTGTATTAATAAAACCTCTTGTCGTTTCCGATTAGCCACGGTAATTAAACCGTCGAGGAAAAAACTCTCAAGCGTTAAAACTATCGCATCTAGGGGGCGCTGGAGCTGGTATAAATACAAATTGCCGCGTACCGGGAACGGACGGACTTCTGCCTCCACCTACCCTTATCTTTGCTTATTTCTGAAGATTTGAAGTGTGTGAGGGGAATATAGCGTTGAGGTAGTCGCAGATCTTATGGAACATTCCTTTTTCCGAAAATGTATTCTTAAGTTTCCTAGTAGTAGTAGTATTGTTAAAAGTGCTTCGACAGCTTGGCCCCCACCGGGAATCGAACCCGGGACCGCTTTCATTGAAGTCGAACGCGTTGCCCACTTGGCTATCGGGAGCCCCTCTTAAGTTTCCTTTTTCGTGTTAAATACTTGAATTCTTTTTCTCCAAGAATAATTTTTAAAAGTGGTTACAACTTTAAGATTCGGAATTCAAAATCTCTTTCCTTTCATTATTTTCCAATGGTTGTTGACTAGATTAATATCTGTAGTTATTATCGAACGTGAAGTTAAATAAAAGATTAGCCTCTACGCGTAGGATCAAATAAATATTAAGAGCTAGCGATTTTATGTGCAAAACATATTTGTTTTATTTGAAAACCAAATTTGTCCTCCATCAGAAGTAAAATAGCCTTTGTTATTTACACCGAGACACAGCCATCCTGTTTTCAGATGTATGTACAAAGGAAGATATCTGCTGTTGAAAGTTAAACCATGAGGGATTTGTTAGTTAGATACATAGAATTATAATCTCAACCTCAGTCTATAATTAGGCTTTCTATGAATTCCAAAGGCAGATAAACGTCAACTCTGCTAACGTCTTTCCGCCTTCGCTTTCGCTCTACTTTGGCGATTTTAATCGCAGTACTCGACTCCAGTTCCCTTCGCTGCAGACTTCATCCCCTTACAACCAACGCTAATCCGTACCGAATAAAGTCAATTACGTCTACACTCTTCAATTCCCCACTGCTCGCTTGTCAAATCTCCGCTCATCTTCGGGCGCAAAAATTCCTCTCTGCATTTACATCAAAGTGTAGACCAAATTCATATCATTATCCACCCATAAAGCTTGAGAGAGTGGATAGCTAGACTGAGGATTTCCTTTCTAACATCTTAAATGACCCATTGAAAAGTATTTCATATTCAAAAAGCCATATCTTTCGGAAAAAAATACTATGATATATGTTATGATGGTAAAAATGTTGTGAATCTCGTATATTTGGTTTGGATTACTTTGCAAAAAAACATATCGTAACAGCAATATTGAATTACACTTAATTGAATTATCTAAAAGTTTTTAAAATGGTAGGTTGAGCAAGGAGGTTTTTTTACTGGTATTGATATCTTCGGTGAAAAATTATATAATTTCCATATACTTGAAATGGCTTGAAATATAAATTTTTCGCGTGCACTCTCTGTGTGCCACAGTTCAGGTGATTTTCAGATGCTCCGATCTGATAACTGTTCATAAAATGTTTTATTATTTCAAATTATAATATTCTTATTTAAAATGTTGGTTGTGCTTATTAACTTGATTCAGAGAGTATTTGAAATAACAATTCTTTAATTTGTGATTAATCGTACAAGTAATGCAGTGTCCCTTGTGCATCCACACACTTTTTCCAGCGACTCTGCCTCGCACGGTACGCGTCCTGGAAGGCATCTACGGGGACCTTGGCAAGGGCCCCCGTCACGGCGTCTTGGGTGGCTTCAGTCGACCCAAAACGGGCCACTCGGAGCTTTGACGTTTTGTTTCTGGGTCGTATTCGAAACACCATGTTTCATTCCCGGTAATGAAATTGTCCAAAATATGAGGTTCAATTTCCACGCGTTCGAGAAGGTCAGTCGCGACAGCCACCCGGTGATTCTTCTGATCGTCCGTAAACAGCTTGGGAACCAGCTTGACACACACCTTCCTCATGCCCAATTTATTGGTCACGAGTTCGTGTACAATTGTTTTGGGAATGTTGAGAGTTTCTGGAATCATTCAGACACTCAACCGACAATCAAACTTTACCAGATCGCGCACACGGGCCAAATTGTCGTCGATTGTGCTGGTTGATGGCCGTCCAGCGCGGTTTTCGTCGACCACCTCTTCCCGGCCTTCCTTAAACGCTTTCAGCCACCTCGAAACTTGTGAATATGATAGAGCGCTGTCCCCGTAAGCTTTCACAATCAATCTGTGGGACTCCGCAAGAGATTTGTTCAGTTTCGATTAAAACTTTATCGTATAACGTTGCTCGAGAGACGATTCCATCACGTTTCGTGACACAGGGTGCGCGGAGACAGCGATTCTGAGGCCACAGCTGCTCGGAGCACACTGGCGAAGGCATCGCTTTGAAGCTTAGAGTCGTCCTCACCTAACCCAACCGCTCGAAACGCTCTGCGGCCATTTAAGTACGTACTAGCACGAAATAAAATTGCATTACTTTCCGGACACACCTTGTATAATACATTCTATACATATCAAAAAGTTTTTTCGATAACCTTTGTGAGTAATACATCTAAAGTTTGAGACCGCAGATCTACCTCTTTTTACAAAATGAATCCTACTACACATAAAGTGGGAGTTTGCTAAATTAGATTTAATTTGGCTTAGTAAATTGTGCAATTACTGTAGTTGCTTGGACATTTCTTCCCATTATGGAGAGAAAAACATAGGAACGATTGCATGAGAGAAGAGGAAAATGCATAAAACTTATATTCTTCCAAAGATATTCTTGTTGATTACGAACTTATAATTTATAAGTTCTTTTGAAAGGGATTACGTGATGCACAACCCTTTTAATAACATTATAATAACATAACAGATTTTAGGACCAAAGTCGTGATATTCAAGGAATAGCCTAATTTTGAGGTCAGTAATAAAAACTTCAGTGTTCATAAATGAGTTGGGAGTTACCACTACACTCGTCCGGATAAGGATAAAGTCTCTTGAGAGTAAAAAGGAAGTGGACGCTATTTTTCTTGACCTAAAGAAAGCTTTCGACAGGGTGCCTCAATACATACTAACTTGCAAATTAAAATTAGCGGGTATTAATGAGGAAGTAATGGACTGGATTAAGGATTTCTTTTACGAAAGGCAACAAGTACTTGATGACTTTTGTTCGGATAAAGTCAAATTTACTTCAGGCATACTTCAAGGCAACGTAATCGGACCTCTAATCTTTCTGATTTATATCAATAACTTAAGTGACGAAATTGATGGTAATGGGAGGGCATTTTCGGATGACTCGGTAATGTATAGAGAAATATCAAGCGAATAAGGTAGTATTTGACTGTCAAACGATTTAGTAAATATTCAAATGTGGCACGAAAAGTGGCTCATAGATCTTGATGTAGATAAGTGATATGTAGTAAATTTCATCAAAAGAAAACAACTGCATCAGAACCACCCGTGCAAAATCTGTGGAATGAATATAAATGTAGTCGACTCAGATGAATATCTCGTTACAAATAACATGAATTAGAGCACACATATCCGAAATATCTGCGGTAAAGCAAGTAAAAAGCTCGGTTTTATAAAGTGTATTGTAGGTAGATGCGATGAAAAGGTTAGAGAGCGATGTTATTTCACCTTAGCAAGGCCTCATCTGGAATATGCGGCGAGTATATGTGATCCGGAGGATGAAACGAATGCTCGAAGAAAGAAAGGAATGCTCGAGAAAGTGTAGCGCAAGGCGATTCGATGTATTAAAAAGTGCGAAGAGAGAAAAGCAAACGTTATGCAAATGCTCTCAGACGCAGGTTGAGAATCCTGGAAAGAAAGGAGATTGGAAGCTAGGATGCGATAGCTTGCTAAATTCAGAAAAAGTACATTTGCGGACGGCGTAAATGGTATTATGCGACCTCCATCCTACTTCGGTGGATCCGACAATGAGCGTAAAATAAGAGAAATAGATGCGAGGACAAGTCGTTTTAGAGACTTATTCTTTCCGAGAACGATACGCGATTACAATAAGCTAACGAAGTAACACGAACACTTAGTGTTTACCCCCCCCCCCCTGCCACAAACCGAAAGCCGGCTTGCAGGGTAATTATGTATATGTGGATTTAGATTAAGATCAGTATTTATAGCTGAATAGTGCGCTTACTTAGATCTCGAAGTGAAAAATTAAACAAAATAAGTAGTGGCTTTAGGTTCCAATTCAAGAACTTTAATTTTTCGGTTTGGTTTCTGTTTTCATTCCAGTAAAAATAACGCTTTACTTCTATTTCTGTTTCATTCCTGTTCGATTCCATGATAACTTGCGAGAAAGGCGAGTGATAACTGAGGAGCTAAGGATGGATCTACGAAGACATTTTGGTATCTTTCGAGACGTAATTTTAAACTTTGATGCACACACTTCAGCAGAAACGGTGGCGTGGTATTTGTGCAAAAATATTTTAANAATCCATCATGTTTTACGGAGGAGTTTCCTGCTAAGCAGATTTTTTTCAGCGGCATATGGCAGAGATGTTGTGGATGAAATGCTTAGGGTTTTGTGTGTTTTAGTCTGTTCACAAAGAAACTTAAGCCAGCGATAATCGTATTAATTTGATCAATTAGTACATACATTCTGGCAGAGGTGAGAATAACCGGGTAAAAATAATGGAAATTATTTTTCTCGACGAATGCACGTTTAAATCTTTATCGATGTTACCTTTGGGTGCATTTGTTGTACAACGGGGTTCATTTGCAATGAAAAATGTATATACATTTATTTAATGATGAACTTATAAATTAACCAAATCCTAATTTTGTTCCTTTGTGAGTAGATTTATTTAGGCTTAAATCCTCTTTCATTTTCTTTTTTAACTTTTGGTGTCCCGGAAATGTTTTTCGGTTTTGGTCAGTCTTCTCTGTCCAGTTAAAAGAGAATTATCAATAAATTATGGAGGGAAAATATTTATTCTACTTCTCTGAACGTTAAACTTCAAGGTTTCATTCCCTCGTTAGGAGCGCTCAAGTAAGCCATTCGCTCTGAGAGACTAAGGTTTGTTTTAGTGCCCATTAGCAACCAAACTCTACCTAGCCACCGGTCTTTCAATCTCAATCAGAAGACATATCTCTGTAGTATACACGGTAAAATACATAAAAAAAAACGGTATTCTCCTCGAGAAACCAAATCTTAGATAACAAAGGCATTAAGAGAGTAAATAGCAGCACGATTTCTTCCACTGATGGAGAGGAAAAGAGACAATTCTAATTTTCGTCGATATTTTATAGCTCTAAGAAATATATTTCGACTGATTCATTGACAACTTTTTGTTGCAGGGTTTAGTACGTATCCAATCATTAGGATTTAAATCGTTAAACCGTCAACTTTACTCGCAGATAAAGCAATTTCTTTACTTTAGAGGTTTTCAATTATCACTAACGAATATTGTGTATTATTTTTATTTTCTATTTTTAGTTTTTAATGTTTGTTCTATAGTTAAGCTTTCGGTCATATAAATACAAGGGGAGCTGTGCTTGAAAATAGAATGGTGGTTTTTTATTGCTCCAAAATATAACGGCATTGTGAAACTCGTACATTACATCAAAGGCAACAATAAGTCATTTAACTTTCATTCAATTTATGTTTAATCTTATTTGTCGTTCAGTATGCGTTGAGATTCGGTTGATGCCTTGGTAAAGAAGTATGCTTAAATAGAAATTAACTATCCTTGAAGTTTGTAACTGGAAAATGAAGTGTTTATCAAGCTTCCATCTGTCGAATCGGCATCCATTTAAACCGAGAATGAATGGTTTCTTTTTCACTTTAGATGAGAATTCCCGAGGAGGAGACGGATCTAATTAGCATTCATTCTGTATCTTCAGAAAAACCCAAGATACCCGAATAAATAAGCGAAATGTAAAGGGCATCTCGAACGAAAAGAGGAAGGTTTCCTTAAAAGCCCTTTCTACCGACCAATTAGCGTTCCAAAGACTTTCTTCACTCCTGACCCTTAAGTATGAGTGGAGAATCTGGAATCCCATCTCTTTTTAAGGCGACCAGAAAAATTCCTCTAATTCTATTGGAATACGCCGTATCGTCTTCGATTTTATGTAGCAGGAAATCCAAATGCCGTGATCCTCCTTGAAATAGGAAATTTTCGTATATTCTCTCGCATCGTGGTGGTGGGAAAGTTCTGTTCGTGGACCTTTGTTCTGAATCATTTAAATTATGAATGCGAAATAAATATCGTGGGCGATTACATCATCCGAATAGCTAAAAATCCATGAATGAGTGGTATTATTCGTACTTCATTATGTTAGGGTAAAGACAGAGTTTAGATTGAATCGCGATTCTAAACACTAATTATTAGTGCATTAATTTATGTGTTAATCAGTTTACTAATATAAGTACGTTTATCGTGATCTTTATCAAATATGATGAAATCTTATCCTCCGGAAACTTAAATATTATTTCAGGTTTTAAATGTTAAGTGAGAACTTCACGAATTATGGGATTTATTAATTTAAATCAATAAGGATTTGCTCTCGCATTAACTAAAATTTTATCGTAGCTGATGTTTAATAATTATAAGCTCAAGAAGATAAAGTTCAAGCTCCTAGCCATTAAAGGAGTGCGTTACAGATCATTTCGTTCGATTTTTTCACGACGTGTTTGAGTCAATGATACTGTAGCTGTTTGCCGGAGGTGCGCGAATTTCACCATATCGGAAATGCACTTAACGAAAATGATACCTAATCAAAAAGTTTTAAAGAATTGCTGCGCTGAACAGATCTCACGTATTCCGTTCATATCCTGCCTACTTACCTCGGATAAAAATCTATGAAAGCGACTTAAAAATCGAAAATTTTTATCGAAGCGCCACAGCATCGTTTCGAGGGTTTATTTCAGCCGTGTTCAGTTTTCCGAGTTATCACAAGTGGAGTCAACAGTTGTTGCCCAGTAGTATGTAATTGTTCTCCAGACGAAGCATTATCGTTAATTAAACTCCATTTTTGCGTATTCCGCAGGCGTGTATCCGCAGCCCCCTCTCTCCTACCATCGTTGCGTGGAGTGAGGAGGCAGACGCAATGGGTAGGGTTGGAAGGGGAAAGTACGTCAGGTGCAATGGCCCCTGGGGTATAGGTCTCCCCCATACCCTTCCACTGCCGTCCTTCACCACGCCTTCTTACCCCAACCCGAGGTGCTTCCCTTAATTCCTCCAACCCCTTTCTCGGAAAAAGACTGTCCTATAAAGAATCGTCGACTTTGTCCAAAAGCCAGCAGATGCTGCTCTCTCTTCCCTCAAACCCTTCTTTCCAGCCCCTTCATCTTCTTCCCCTTTCCACCCTATTCACGGCCTGCCGGGTCGCAAAACGCCATGGCGTCGAATAAGTGCGTCTCTTCTTCTGGTTGGCATGTAGCTATTCCGCGAAGCGATTCTCTCGGGTCCATTACCGACGCAGGCTGTATTTTCGCTCGGTTTTTGTCCTCGTCTCGTTTTCATCATAACTCAATCCTTTTCTTCTCAACAGAAGCATTCGGTGTCTCTTCAGCTGTCTGTCTCTCCTCAACCTCGCCTCTCTATCCCCTCTCCACCTCTTCCCATTCTTCGTCCATCTCTCTTCAACTTTCTTTTGCCTTTCGAGTCCTTTTCCTTGAGTTCCAAAGGTCGAACTCGTTTCGCCGTCGTAAAGAGAAATTAGCAATCGTGTCTTCGGATAGTCGGATAAATTAACGCGGATATGTTCGACGTTTTTCCGATAGAGAGCGTTTCAGGTCGCGTTTTATTTCCTCGGATAGCGGAATTCCATCGGCCAGTGATATACTATGTTATTTTTATTGGAGAATTAAAGGGGCGGATGTTTTTAATGTTTAATTTACATCATTAGGGGAAGTCCTTATTATTCACTCTTCAGTAGTTACACTCTATTGAGAGTCGCAATTTTCTGCTCCGCTGCCACATCCGGAATTAAATCCATCATGTTTTACGGAGGAGTTTCCTGCTAAGCAGATTTTTTTCAGCGGCATATGGCAGAGATGTTGTGGATGAAATGCTTAGGGTTTTGTGTGTTTTAGTCTGTTCACAAAGAAACTTAAGCCAGCGATAATCGTATTAATTTGATCAATTNAATGCAATTATTTAAACAAGTATTTTATGATGTAAGTCCGAAACTAGTTAAATAATAAATCCGTGTGGAAAATACGAATTTCAATTTTCTCATTTATTCAATGGCGTTCCGAGAAAAAAATTATAATCACACTAATTACATTAAACAGGTGTATTTGACTCGAGAATTACGAAAGGCCGCATCGAAAGCCCAAAAAAGCCGCAAGCGGCCTAAAGACTGTAGGTTCCCCTTCTCAGAGGTAGGGAGTACGTAGTGGAGAGGTAATACTGCAAGACAGGCCCACTTACTAGATTTGACCAGTCCTCCGTATTAAATCTCTTTCGCCCATTTCTAACTCTCTCCATGCGACCATCCTCCCTCTACTTCTCTGCCATTCCTCCACTCCATTCTGCCATCGGATCCTCCCTCGCTATTATCTTAATCTTTTAGTGTCCGTCTTCTTCCCTTCCGTCCCTCTCTCTGCCTTCCGAGCGATCCTATCTGAAGACGGAGGTCACGCCTCGGACAGCCGCCATCCTTCAGCGGCCTCCCTTCGGCTAACTCCCGAGGTCAGATGCGACCTCAGCAGCGGCTACAGCAGCTGCGTTATTGATATCTTCCCTTTTCCAAACAATGTAATCAAGCGGTGAAATTACTCCACACTTTCCTACCTTGCCCTACTCCCTCCCTCGCCACCGAAACGATAAGCACGATTTATTCTATTGTCCGTATAACTCCTGGTGTTGGATCATGTGGGAGCTGTTAAAATCCATTTGGCCATTGCAACGCTCTTGGGACTATACGGGAGCGATACGCGCTGCTATACAACCGAGGAGCTATCGTGTTCCCTTGTCGCTAATAAAATCAAATCAAATAATTGATTGTTTTTTTAGAAAAATAAAGTTATACTGTTGCAGCTCCAGCAACAGATTCTAGCTGCCAATAAATGAGCAATTACTCCTATAGAATATTCCAGCAATTCTCATTACTCGTCTATGAATTCATAAGTAGCATCTCTATTTTTAGCCCAATGGAGGGCTAATTTTGTACTTCCATACGGAGGAAAAGTTAAATATTTTTGCAAAGAGGTGCGAAAGCTATTTGGCAGTTGACAACTGCTGCACGATTAAAAGCTACCAGATTCTTTAGGGCCCCTAAAGTATAACAGAATTTAATGTCAAAATTTAATGTCAAAATAACAAATATGGTCCTCAACCGTGTGAAAAACTTTCGACCGTAAGGTTACATGCACTAAGTGGTTTAGTCACCTTGCATGTATCATCAACGAAAACGAAACATCGTAAACCTTTCACTTGGATTTACACCTAAAGTTTATATTTCAGACAACATAATTACTTTTGAATCACTTTCGATGAAAGAATAATCCCGCATTCTTTGCAAACACATTTCATTGATCCGCGGTTATTTTGATGATCAAATTATATTCCTTCGGGAAATGGATTTTTAATGGAAGGTAAAGAGTATGTTCTCGAACGACCTTATGAAAGAAAATTTCACGTTAATTCGATTTACGCATGAATGATTGTTCTTTTTTCATCATTTTTCATTCAATATACTTACTTTTCTGAGTAGGGCTTTCTTCAGCATAGCAATATGATATATAAAACATTTCCGGTTTCAAAGTAGCATATTTATCTTCCGAATGAAGGGAACAAACAGTCGTTTGCAAGAAATTTCCTCCGAAACTAAATAAATAGACGAAGTTGCATCGAAATGCTTCCTAAGGTGAGAAATGAAAAATGCTAGAACTTAAAAATGAATTAATTCAAATTTCATCATCGTTAACACGATGCAGATTTTTGAAAGCATCACTTAGACGAAGTAGAATATGGTATAAATATTGCGAACGGAACACCGTAAAATCTGAATATAAGAAAGCGGATAGCCTGGCAGGTAACGCGTTCGCCTTTCCCGAATGTAGTCTCGGGTTTTATTTTCGGTAGTAGCCACGATGTTCAGTAAGCACCTGGGAAAAAGTGCGATTCTTCCTGAATGCACATGGAATTAATTGCAATCTTAAATCATCGGTCCCCAAGCGTTGGTCCGCAAGAAGTTTTCTGTAATCCGTTAAGAAAATTCGGCATTTTTGCAGTTTTATGTTTATTCCATATGTTATATTCTAAACCCTCCTCGGGACAACAATACCCTGTAGACGAGCGGTAACATGATATTTATATCTATAAAATGGAACTTTTCTTATAATTATTATATATATGTTTGTTATAGTATAGAATTTCATGTTAGTAGTCCGTGGGATTATGAGTTAGTAAGTGGTCCGTGAGGTCCTAAAGGTTGGCGACCGCTATCTAGAGAAGCCACTTATGGCAGCCATTGGAATCGATGTGCTGGCTATGTGTCACCCGCTGCTAATATCGCTTCGCTAGGTTCTAGACCTTCTTGAAGTGCTCTTTCTCGAATGCCTCTTAAATATATAATAAGCTATAGAAATAGCACGAATAATTTAGGGAAAATCATCGCACCTTAGAAATGCACCCGAACGACAGTTAAAATAGGAATAGAATTTTTTAAAGAAAGTATATATCGAGTCACTCAAGTGTATAGTTACCAATTTAGCCATTTCCTCGCTATATATAGCGACTTTCCTTTTTTTACAGAGGCATCTAGTCCTCCATGGAGCATGTTCCATTACGTCAATCATTCTCTACCTACACTTAACATAGCATGCTTGACAGAACATTCAAACAGAACAGAAACGCTGCCTTCGAGAAGTTTGGGGGGGTTTTCCTCCTGACTTCGGTGAATGTCGGGCTAAGTATTTTATTTTCGTTTTCCCCTCATTAATCCCTACAACCTGGTCTATTGGCAGTCTGTGGTCATTAAATGCATAATCAATACATACATTTACTTAAGTAGATAGAGGAGAAGCAGAGAGCGAGATAAATAAGGAGACTTAAATACGTATATTTATTTAGCTAACAAATAGAATTTTGCCTGGGGCTATTAAATTCTTGCCAGGGATTTATAAATGACTACCATCTTACCTATTGCCAATCCGTGGTCATTAAATGCATAATAAATACATACATTTACTTAAGTAGATAGAGGAGAAGCAGAGAGCGAGATAAATAAGGAGACTTAAATACGTATATTTATTTTGATCCGAAATATTTATTTAGAAAATATCTTTCCTTACCACTATTTAATTCGTATTACTGTATGTCTCGTATTTATTGATTTATTATAAGACATACGGTTGGGGTACTTCCTGTATATCTTATTATAATTATTATTATTATATTACACTCAGTATAAGTTAATTTAATGCACCCTCCTGAAAGTTATCGATTTCCTAAAACGAAGACCGTGAGAAAAACTTGGAATGCTACAATTAGTTGATCTCAAAGATGGCGATACATTTTATAGGTAAAATTATCTTTCTATACTTCCTACAATTTCGTTTACATTGCCTTTCAAATTTTGGGTGTAAATAGAATTCCCCAAATTTACGTTTTTCTTGAAAACTTAATGACTGTTTTTAGTGTACAGTAGTGAAATTCTCCGAAATGTCTCCGTATCTTTAACGGCGGAGTTGTTGATGATGCAAATCAGAGCTCATCCAGAACAGTTGAAGAGAAACGCATTCCTTTCGAAAGAATGCTTCGAAAATTTAATTTTCGTATCCTTGTTAACTTCAAGCGGCATTTTTTGGTGCATCCCTGTATTTTTCACCGATTAGCAGCAAACAGAAATGCAGCGGTATTTTCCACCATCCGGAAGAGCTCTTGTAGGTGTTGTGATTTGGGAATCACTACGTATCGAAGCGGACGACATGTAAGTTCTCATTATGTACCACGCGCAGTGTAATATCGAGGCCAATAGTTATGTCTAACTGCACGTACTGGTTTCCGCTCCACTCTCGTTTGTCCCACCGCGATGCCTCGATTCTCACTACACGTCTCATTAACTCCACTTATGAATCTCTCGCAACCTTGAACATAATCTCATTTTATTTAGGAATGTAACGCACAGCCTGCAAGGTTAATGTCGGTTTACGAGGATGAGAGCTCCCTCCGCTCCCTCGTATGCCAGCCATAAACGTCGCCGTATTCAGCCTAGCCATGGATTCTCCTACGATCGAAAACAAAGTGCCAAGTAATTACTTGATTTTTACTCTTTGTTTAAAACTCTTTCATCTCGGATAAAAATTTGTAAATGCAATGGAACCTGACGAAACAATTGTGGTCGAACTAGTTTAATAATTTCCTGTGTTGTCTGCCAACTTGCTAATCACATCAGCCATTCTAATTTCTGTTAGCGTTAATATCACATTGCTCGAGGTTTACGTTAAATATTCCTTTATTATCGTTTCATGTCCATAAATGAGCGAAGTTCAACCCCTTCTTAATGTAGTGAAAGGCGTGTAACTTTTTGCATGCCTTTAATTTATTAAGGACATCTTAAAGGCAGGCTATTTAACAGCCGCTGCACACTTTCGAATCGGATCACACTTTGCCTTCCTGCGCGCCATCATGCATAGGCGACAACGTTGAATATCTAACAAAGAGCGGTAGAAAAAAGAAACGGGAAACCCGCCAGGCTGCTTAAAAAGTAGCCGCAGTAGGCATGAAGCTTTGGAAAAACATTTATTCCTTAACACTTTGGCTTTTTGGTGACTTTCATCTATCGGTCTCTCTTACATGTATTTTTTGTGGTTGCTTCCGTGGAATAGATAAAGAAAGAGTGGAAGGAAAAGTTAAATAGCGGGAAATGGAAGGAGTGGGGTAAAAGGAAGGATGGGGAAGATATTACTTGAGAGGTGGCATTCCTTACAGATCGCGGTGCATCAAAGAAGAAGAATGAGAAGGTGGGAGAGAAGGCAAGAATTAGAATCATTGGGGAAGGGGAGAAAAATGAGCACTTTTAAAGGAATAAAATAAAGAGCGGGCGTAAGGGAGGAAAAAGGTACTGAGAGCAATAAACAAAACCAAGGACTGAGTGAGAAAAGAGGTGGGTGGTTTACAGAACTAATGGACCGCTGGGGAAGAGTTGTCAGAAGGAATTCGCACAAATTAATAATGCATGTACATTGTTGCGGTGTATTAGGAATGTAGGAGGCTTTTAAATGGAGGGAGCGAATTGGTTTTTCGGAAAATTTCGAAGCGATTCATTGCGTGAATTTACTCGAGGAGAGTAGTTTTTGAGTGTGAAAGAGGAAGGAAATGGGGAATCACATTTTAAACCATATACCTTAATGTATTAAATATTATACACTGGCACTGAAATGAGTTACTTCAATATTTACCAAGTTTTATTTTGTACATAAGTGAACATTTCTCAACGCCATACCACAATCTTGTTTTGATATTTATTGTCAACTTTGAAACCACCAGTAATTGTTGTAATATGTAGTTGAAATATTTTACCGGAATTTTATTGATAACTCTCTTTTTAATTTTATTTTAGATGTAGATCTTTTAGTAAATCAAAAACATTGACTAAGTCAAGTATTCAAGGGGAAGAGACCTTTCGCATTTCATCCACGACTTCATACCATGTATGTATCACCTACCTTTGTGAAAGGGAACGAAATTTCAAGGCATGTAACTAAGTTTCTTCAAATATCCGAAGAGGAAATTTTAAGGTTTTAAGTCGAGGGAAAAGCATGTCACTGTTTTTTAACCGTGACCCCAGCAGAACCGCATGATTTCAGCTAATTTTATTTTCTGAAAGATCCTTTTGCTGAAAGAATAGTTCCAATTCAAGATCTACCAATTAATTACTAGGCGGAAATTGCCTTATAGTTAGTTTCTATCACCTGGATTTTGAATTTATTTATCTCACATCACCGTCAAAATTGGAAATACGTAAGAGTTATGTTAAAAATATGAAGCTTTTGAATGCTTTTTGATATTCTAAAGGCGTTGTTAAGCTTTCCTTTTTCACCTTATACTTTTTCCTTTCAAGAGACATTTTGTTTCTTTGTTTTGTTACACCATGAAATATTAATTTTTAAAATTTATTTAAAATTTATTTAAAAATAATATTTTTAGCTATATCGTTCCTTGGATTGATCACAACTTATTTTCCAATTCATATCGTTGTTGCGATATTGCATAATTTTCTGTACGTTTACAGTAAGGTGATATGCACAGTGGGAATAATTCTGTTGCAGGGCATAACTTTCCAGTTATCCGTATACTCGGAGAAGTTGCTTTTTGAATGAAATTATGGAACATCTTTGTCGTTTCTTTCAAAAATTTCCTTAAAGAACAGAAACGCTTTTTCCATCGTGGATTACCTCCTTCTAACACACCCTTTCCTGATCTCTCACTAGGATTTCTCATGGATTGATTCTATTAGAGAGAATCAGTAATCGGTGCAATTTAATTTGGTTTCTTCATAATTTATTTTTATCCCTCTGACTTAATTTTTAGAAAACACATCATATGCCTTCCAATACCTTATTATCTTCAGGAGCCAGGTTAAAAGTAGTCTGTCTGGAAGAGGCCTCACATGTTCGTTTATATCTTTGGAGTAACGTTGTTATGCTATTGTGAGAAATGAAATGTGAAGGGAGAAATGTGAAGGAAGGATTTCAAAAATAAAAGGAAAACGACATGTAAGAGGGGGGACAATGCATCTTGAGAGGAAGGGTACGTTGCCCTTTCCATTTTTTACATCTTACCTCTCCAAAAGGAGGGAAACCTCAGAAATTTCTTTTCATACCTTCGGAAAAGCTTTGCGGACGCAAGAATAAAATAAGGCAAAAAAGAACCACCTTAATGGCTTCCTTCGCTCTATAGTTTAGCAGTGACGACCCCAGGAGCGGCCACGCATAATAAAAGACGGAAGGAAAGCAAAGTAATAGCTTCATTTAGCCCGATTGCTTGTATATTTTGGTAAATTGTAGTAAAATAACAAATCAGAGGTATTTTCTTCCTTAAGAACATACTGTTCATAATTATCGTATCGAGACAGTGATACGAGACATTATTGTATTTGAGACAAGTTGGTTGTGTACATTTAAGATATTCATACATTATTAATATATTTTACTCGATAAATATAAAATCTCCTTTCTTCATTATTAATAAAAGTACCTATTTTTGCAAAGGAAAGTTTTCATTTACAAATTTCTTTTTGGAAAGTATAAATTGATCTTGATAGGGCAGTAACGATTAATCTATAGAACTATCGTCGAAAAGCGCAATTTTTACATCTAATTATAAATTTAAAAGATATTATTTCCGTAAAACTGATAATATTCAATGGAATAAAATTGAGATTGATGGACCTAAAAAATTAAGAAAATTAAAATGAGAAAATAATGTAGAATAGCGCACTGGCTCAAGAACAACTTAACCATGATTTTATACTTTGATGTAAATGACTTACTAAAATTAAATTACTAAAATGAAATATCGATTAATGAACAAAGTTGTATTGTCACAACCAAATCGGAAAAGATTGCATGTAATACCCTTTCTTTAATAAATAGTTGGTAATAATTTTCAAGTATTTCTGCGAGATTTTACTGTAATGATCTATTAACATTAATTCATAGAGTAAATTCGTAGTGTAGATTAAATGATTAAACTTTTATTTTCTCCAAACATCCTCTCTGTAATAAACCAATGAATAATTATGTTGTACCTATTTTAAAATGCGTAGAAGTTAATACCTTCATACTTTGATTCACATCAAACTTCTCAGGACACGAGATTTATTTTTAGTAAAGTAAGAACCGTGCACTCAGATCTACAGTTCAGCGACGTTTCTTTATTTCCAAGAAGGACGATTTGAGTAGCATATAAAGGATTCTTTCCTCATGCTTCATTTCATCGGAAACAAATATTAGTTATCCATATATCATAATTATTCCCGTTGTGGCTTTCAGTGTAGCTTTCTTTCTGATCATTTTCTCGCTTTCGCATTCATCTTTTTACTGAAAACCTGAAATTGATGACCGTCTTTGCAAGTAGTGATTTTTGAGTCAGAAGTCAATAGTTGGGCAGTCAGTCTATAAAAATGTACATGTAATAAATTCTGAGAGTGCATATCGGTGATTAAAAGGGCGGGTGTCTTCTTTTTCAGCGTATTAGAGAAATGTTTTGTTCCCTCTTTAGGAAGTTATTAATACGATCTTAGATCTTTCTAATATCGTATTAATAACTATAAGAAACATTGAGAATAAAGTCCAAATACTTTTCATTCGCTTTAATAATGGAAGTGATACAATTACTTTGTACTATTTTCCATTCGTGATCAGGTGGTTATTTAAAGTTTTAAAATTTTATAAGAAATAAAGATTTGCATTAAATGTTCGTTCTACGGCAGATCACTTTTATTGTAATCAGAACATCTGATCATATCATCAAAATCATCCCTTCCACTACTTTTCAAAATTACTATGCTTGGTTATTTCCAACAGTAGTAATACTCCATTTTGTGCTTTGTGTCAATTCGGATATCTTTACTTAACGAAATAAAGCAAAGTTTAGTCGAATTTACCAGCAAAATATTTAAATATACTTCATTTTTAATCCAGTTTAGTTATGACTCATCACCATGAATCTTGCATATAAGCCTCACTAGATGGGTTCCTTTGTTACAAAATTTTATGTTATAATTCATTCGATCGGATAAATTATTCTACATCAAAAGAATACTCAACATTGAATGCACGCGAATGCAAAACTGCCACGCTTATACCTTCCTCCGCTCATAAAATTACTCTTGACGTGATATGTGTAGGTTCTGATTGTGCACAATGATCTAATCGTGACATGTCACGCAAGAGATCAAAGAATGAGACGGAAATAAATAAGGCAGCTCCGGATGTGCCTCGGGATGGAGACATTTGAAGCATGGAGGACTTGAATAGAATTGCTCGATGCCACAGAATGCGTTCTATAACATTCTTCTTAGAAGTCCGCCTTTTCTTTTATGACCTTATATTTTAGTAAGAAGGAAGATTACAATGGAGGAAAGCGTGACCGTAGCACGCGCCTCATAGAGATAGAATCGAGGCGTGTCGTTCCGCTGTGAAGTCTCTCTTACCGAGATATACCTGTGGTTATGGTTATTCTAAGCATTTATGTATTCGGTGCACCAACACATCATAATGGAAAATGAGACTTCATTTTCTTACTGCTTAATGAACTAATAAAGCAGTACGTCGGCCTCCGAATAGGACCTGGTCTCCTTTGAATCTTTATTCTTCTAACGGGATATTTACGTAGCCTTCAGAATATAAGCGGATACATAAAAAGATATATGATTATGCTTAAAATGAAATAGTGAGTAAATATGGCCCCTCTTGGAAGGATGCTGTGGGAACTTTTTTTGCTTATCATTTCGTACTCCTAAGTCGAGGCTGCTCTAAACATTTTAACGTTCAAGAATCGAGTTTGTAGCAAAAATCACTAGCGTGTCAACTAAATACATAATAGGGATACCTTTCCAATGATTTTGAGAAGCAAATGTCATCCATTATATTGTATTTCCTTAAAGGAGGAGAAGCGCGCCTTTCCAGGCAATTCAACTATTACAACAGAAAATTGCAATAAGCTTAACAGGTAACTCGAACGCTTGGTGTTTACACCCCTGCCACACGCCGAAAGGCGGTTTGCAGGGTATTTATATAGATGTAGATGGAAATTATAGCTTGGCTCTTCAAATTAAAAGCAGTTTCGTTATTCGTCATTTGAATTGGTCCACATCATCTTGAGAAAAAAGAGAATAATCAGGCCTATTTGAGATAGTTTATTTTTATCGCAAGGAAGTAAAAATTTCACACCTCATGTTCATATCCTACTCACACCACTCCTATTTCTTCCTACTCATGAAAAATATGTTGACGGTAATCAAGTTTTTAGAATACCGCTCCCATCTTCAGATCATTAGAATTTCATCTTATTAGAATAACTCCTCACATTTATCTCACCTCTCTTATTAGGTATTTTATCGTACAATATGAAAATACTTAATAATATAATTTAAATCGGTCTGTATCAACTCAGAAACGTTGATTGATTCATTGTTGAGTTACTACCATGGTATATAAATAATATATTATGATGATTGGTTATCATTCAGATACAAATAGACAAAATGTGGCATACACCAATGGAGGTACCAGGTTCATCCGACTTACAATTCAATCGCTTAAAATATCTTTCTTTCTCTCGAAGGATTTATAACTCTAATCAGAAATCTAGAGAGGTTAGAATGATTATCCTCACTGAGTTCAGTAATGTTCTTTTCCATCGATGTTGATTGATAATTGAGTAATATTTATTAACTTCTTTGAGTAAACACTCAGTGAAAATGAGATATGTCTTTGGGGTTAACTATCTCCTTATAATGGAAAGTTCTGTGGGATCTTGAATACCGAGCGAAAATCTTTTAATTCGATCGAAATGCGTATAATTAGATAGAGTTATTCACTGAATCAAATTTTTGATGCTTGTAACTGCCTCGGAAAAAGCATATCTAATTGATGAATGGTACATTATTAGGATAAATTTGGTCACTCAAGACATTTACTTCGCCTCTCGCGTATGCTAAGTAGCACAAAATCTTTACCCTACACGCATTTTTTACCCTTGGTGTAAAAGTATACATTTGTGAAACAGCCGGAAGGAAAAAGAGAAATAGCACATCCAAAAATCTTTTTTCTCTTTTTGCGAATTCTTAGCATATTTGTCACACCCATGCCTAAATCAAATGTTGCGGAATCCACCACTTTAATACATAAATGCATACGAAATGTAGGCCGTATGCCTTTCTGTACCCTTCTTCCTCTCTTCCATATGATGGGCCACATTTCACCCCGACGTCCTTCATTTCACGCACTGTCAGAGGAGCGAAAAAGAAGAATGGGACGATATTCAAAGACTCCCCTTGCATCTCTGGCTACCGAAAAGCCGCGTACTTTCGGTCGCGGACTTATCGCCGGCACGATCAATGGAAATGGGCGAAGGCATCGCGAAGCACAGGTGCAAAGAAAATGCGAACCCGGTCCTTTTTCACCGGGGTTCGACCGCGAGAGAACACGGAGAGGTGGAGGCCCCACAGTGTTTCTCTTTGTTTCCTTCTCGGCATCCCAAAAAACACGAGAGACGCTCTTTTTCGTCTCGGAAGAGGCGGAGGGCGCGTGCGGATCTGAGATTGGTGTGGGCAGGGAAGAGTTAAGGCACCATAGGACTTGAAAGGGACGAAAATAAAAAAGTATTTCAGAAGGCCACCTCATTAATCGCCCCGAAAAAAAGGAAAAATAGCGGGAAAAGCCGGTGGTACCATTGTGCTCTTAGGAATACAATCAAAGTCGTGGCGAATAAAAGAAAAGGAGGTAGGACCGTAAAGGAGACTTGCCCATCCAAATCTGCGATCTTGCTACAATAGGGTCCATCTCTCTTTACACGTGCCCGACAGCCGCCTCCTCCCCGCCACTGTCGACCATCTCTGGGATGTTTCGGAGGGCTGGAGATGGGCGCACGACGGCTCATCCCCTATAAAGACAAGGTACGACATTGGAGGACTGGAGCTCGCCAGGAATGTCTGAGCGTACAATGGGATGGATAATCGGTCTTATTCGTGACTTTTTTCCTTTATTTTATTTATTCCCAAGAGAGGGGTGGGACGGGTTTTTGGATGCATCAATCAGATTCCGGAGAGAACCATATTAAGGCTCGTCTCCTTCATACGAAAGTCGTCTTTTGTTTAGAGGTTTCTTATTGTGTCGGTGGTTGATGAAACGCAGAGAAATTTGCTCCGCTCAGAGATGAATAATGTTATGCGAATTTTGGACTCTTGACTTTTTTTGCAAGTCAAAATTCTCGGTGGTTTTCTTCAATTCTGTCAGTAGTCTTCCAGACGTTAAAATATGAGTTTCGAGCTAGAGGGAAAGAGTGGAGATGCGAACCCTAAAACATCATTTTCTTATCTCACAGTGTATGAATTACGTTGTACTTGTATTTCAATTGATATATCTATATATTTTGTTTGAGCTTCAACTTTTATGTGTTTTCGGTTCCCTCATCTCAGTTCTTAAAGAGTTCGTGGTATCTTAAGAAGCCAACCATTCCATCTAAAATGAAATATTTTAGCACGTCTCTAAATAACATATCAATCGGACTAAGACCGTATTCTGACGCACAAACTTAAAATCCGTTAGTATAGATGATTTAGAGAATTTGGAGAGAAACGGTTAGAATCGTTTGAGATAAGGACTTGTGTAAGATCCAATTTTTATACCAATGGCCAGTTAAAAATAAATAATATGAAAGTAAAATCGTTTGTTTCAACATCGTTTTGTCATTTAAAAACATCCCCTATTTTATTTTGAAGTATTTCGTTTTGGATTCAAATTCGATACAAAGATAGAGTGGAGTGAAACAGGCCATTAACCTGGACATCCCGAAAGATAAATACCGTGATTTGTTTGAAAAAATTAATGTTTGAGAAAACTACCTTATCTAGGAAATTTCTAAAATACTTTTATATGGATATTGTTATTTAGTTACGGAAAGACGATTTGGAGTAAAAGGAATAAGAAAATGTGCTGTACCGATTTATCTGAATCAGAATATCTTTTCTTTTCTCGAAAGTTCATAATTAAATATTATTTGTGGATACTTTAATTAGAATTCTTTGGATTGGATTCACTTAAGAATTACTAATAATAAAGTCTAACTTTTCCTCCAAAATAGAATTTTCAATCTAACTTTTCTAAGTCTAAAAAATCAATCCATTTCCCGAGGGTTAAAAATCGGATGAATCTTTTGAAGCTCTAGCCTCGAGTCAAAGTTTACTAGAGTCCGTCAGAAATAAATATTCTTTCAGAAGGAGCTCATATTGTATTTTGCGATGACTTCATAAGTTAGATTGGGGTTGTTCCACGCGGGTCGAGATACATTACGCTGAGGGATTTATACTTATCCGCCAGTGTTCCTAAATTTGTCTGAATCTATTTCTATCTCGGAAACTTGAATCAGAAGACGAAGGAGATAAAATTTGTAAAACCACTCTTGCTATCGCCAGTTAAAATCATTCTTCTTCGACTAAGTATACTAATTTTACTTATGTACTAAGTTGAATGCTGGTTTATTCTATACATTTTATTAGAAATATCGTTTGCTTCCGCTCCTGTTGGCGTTTGCAGTGTACACAAATGGTTTTGGAATGCTGCAATGGAATGTTGCTACCGACGTTTACGCTACAAAAAAGGTCGCTACAAAAGATTTTGCTTCAAAAAAGTTCGCTACAAACAATTTTCGCACCTGAAATTTTAGTCAAGAAAGTATTACAAGTACCTCGAGGGGAGTCATTTATACCTACAAGGAAAAAAGGGAAATGTACGTATTAGGGAACCTTGACCTCTCATGCTATCATACTATCATGCTATATTCTATCATGCTAACGGCTCAAGGTAGACGTTTTTAAAACGATTTTTGAAATCGGCCTATTAGTAACTTCGAACACACTGGTATCTTAGACATCGTGTTCTGTTGTCTAGTGGTTAGCGTGCGCGGTGGAAAAGAGCAGGTTTGTCGGTTCGTATTTCATTTTATGAGTACTGTTCAGCGACTTTTTCCTCCGTATTTTTTTCCTTTTCGTGAATATTTTATCGATTTTAACATTTTATATTGGAACAAAGTTTTCCTATTTTTACGTTTGATCTATTTGCAGCTGAATGATACTTACAATCTATCCGGTAAATATATATTTATCGACGCAGATTCTCGCGAATTTATTGTACTTGGAATCACTCTCCTAATTTCTAACGATCACGGCAAGCCTACCACTACACAACGGCTAACGATATGTACGCTGATGTAAGTTAGGTAAGATAGTAGATATTCAAAGTTCAAACTGATGAATTTTAGGCTTATATTTAAACTCGTTTTATTAAGAAATTAGTAAATGTTAGTTAAAACTGAAACATATTGATCCTTATTTTTTGCCAAAGAGCCTAGCCATGAGTGTATCACTGAGATCCGTTTAACGCAGTGGTAAAGGTTCCTTCGTTAAGCGAGGGAAATACAAACAAACGGGTGCAAACTAAATAGCTTTGAATTCCCAATTTTACTTAAAAATATTTTTGTTAATTTTTACTGCCAAAATGATTGTATTTACTGCCTTCCTCAAATTTATGAGAAAAACGTTTAGTTAAAGCAAGAATTTTAAGAGTCACATAGAATGTCACTTCTGTCTTATTTATGTATACTGAAAACATTTTATGCAGAAAGCTAGACAAAACTCAAGTAAGAACGATGATACTATCAATAGATTCTGGCAAGACTTTGTGGTAGGAAGCCATAACGAACTGATATGATACGTTATGTGGTACGGGTAAATGTCTATTTTAATTTTAATTTTCTCAGTTCGGTAAGAACGATGAGTTATATTTTATTCGCCATGCATTTCCAGAAGAATATTCTATAACTCTCAAACTATATCAGAATGTATTACAATGGAAACTACTTTTATATAATTTTATTTATGAGATAATTATAAATTATAATTAATTATTGTAATCTGAAGTTTTTTTACTCCTAGTTCTCCAGAATTCAATTTTATATAAACTATTATTCCAGAGAAATATTCCGACTTGCACATTGAAAAACACGGCAACCCTCGTACAAAAGTTGTCTAAGCATAAGTTTAGACAGCCTTTTAGGGTGATAGAGTAACATATATTTCTGTAATGACTACATCCAGTAATTAGGAAACTAATGCAAACTAGGAAAAATTCAACAATATTCAGCCATTATTCTAGATTTATTGGTAAATGGGCCCAAATTTTGATGCACAACAGTGCATTTTGGTTTTATCATAGCCGGCCTCAGAAAAAAGACAGTCGTCTCAAGGCCCACACTAAGGGGGATGGATCCTAATGCTATACAAGGGTAAGCCTCTTTCTTTTAGTTTCAAATGTCACGACAAGATCTTCCACATTTAGAGATGTATTACTTACTACTAGGTATATTTGAAAAAAATACATGTACTTCATATTGCAATTCAAAAGAGGACAAGAATTTGCTGACTTCCCTGCTGACATAGGGGGAAACGATGATTCCAAGAGGTTCTGGAGGAGATTTCTTGTTTTTCCCATCGGTTTTACCCAAGAATTTTAAATTTTTTCTGAATTTTAGTTTTCACAATTAAATTAAAATTAGTAATNTAGTAATTTAATTAGAAAAATTAATAAACAATTCAAAAGAAATAATTTGTAATTATCCAGTGTTTGTTTTTAATGCTATTTACTCCGAAAAGAGAAGTTGAAAAAACAGTTTTTGACAAAAAAATTCGATAGCTCAAAACTTTTGATTATTTTGTTTATCAATTGCAAATTAAAAACAAATAGCCGTGGAGTTGGTATATGTTGAAGTATTCGAAATTCGCCATATCGATTAATGCTTTTTATTCAATACATTTTTTCTGGGTGAGGGCTATATATTTTAATAAAAGGGATTGCAAATAATCGAATTTCAGACTTGAGGAATGATGAAAACCACATAAAGGATATTTAAGAATAATAAGTTACCACATAGTTCGCTTCGGTGTCTTTTTATGCAACGAAACATGATCAATTAGTAGCTAAACTTGTAACTGTAGCGAAAAAGCTATGTAGCGCGAAAATGTTGTCGCGAAAACGGTTTGTAACAAAAAATTTGTAAAAAAAATTCGGGAGCGAAACTGTAAATATCGTGGAAATGTATATTTCGCGAAAATGTATGCCGCGAATTTACTGTTGCGAATCTTCCGGATCCCGTACGTATAAAAGCAGGCAACGTTCATGAAAGTATAGAAATACGAATACTTGAATGAAAGTTAGGCTATCTACGTTTAGGGGCTTCCTTGCTTTTTTTATTAAATTCCTGATGTGCAAAACGGCTAATAAGCCTATAGGATGGAAAATGGCTAATAGGATCATAAGGTTGGGAACCGAGAATTAAAATATAATGTAACAACCATCGGGATATGAAATACAGTAGTTTTTGAGGATGATCAACCGAAAGAGGAAACTGAATTAGTGTCTTCAACATAGGAACAATGTAATCGGTGCAATTGAAACTCTTGAGTTCATTCCTCTGATAGCTAGAACTCGATTTGCTTCGATTTCAAATCTTTGATGTTCCCTCGAATATTCCTTAAAGAAAAAATAACTCCCGGCAGAAATCTCCGTAAGAGAGCAGGTTCGTCTCAATTTTCCATCGACTTACTTCCGCATAGAGGGAGATTTTCAGAATTTTCTTTTTAACAGAATCCTCTTCGATATTTTGACAAAGGATGCAGCCTCTCCCCCTGCACCGTTACCTTTTTTCGGAATTCCAGTTCACTTGTTCGAAGTAGAAAAGGAGGAATCCTTTTTTAAAATGAGTGTCATTGTTTCGAAAATGAAGAGGAGTGGACGCTTCCTTTTCAAAAAAATCAATCCGTTTCTCTATTTCACTTACACACAAGACTTCGTTGCAGGAGGAAAGGGAGGAAAGATCTCCACGAGATGTAGATAGCGATTCGCCATACGCCTGGAAACCCGAATCGCGGGATTAGGTCTTTTCTTTCCTTTTTATGTTCTGCGTATTGCCGCCGAACGAGAGTAACGGCCTTCCTTTACAGTTACGCCGATGCTGCGGTGAAAAATCTCAGGGAATAGGAAGAAAATGGGGATTTAATGGTTTCGGAGATCTTGCGACTGAAAAACGCGGAAGGAAACGATGGAATTAGACGCCGGTCGCGGTTGAATTTTCCGGAGAAACTCGGCGCGAACCGTATGATCTTCGTCCATTTGAATAATCTAAGCTATGTACGGGGAATGGTGAAAGAGCTGAGATTCTCGTCTCTTTTTTACGTTAGATAAAATTAATGAGAATAACTTTCAATTAACTGAAGCCGTTTGCTTCCGCCGTAGGGCGAGCTAATGAGCATAAAGTATGTGGCAATTGCTAAAGATTTAATTATTTAAACGATTTTTGTTAATTAATTCTGGAACTTCGATAAGATATGCTACACACGACCTCAAGTTGTATCCAACAATTTAAATGTTCACTTAAAGAGTTTGACAAACTTACGTCCTTAAGTCTTATAAATTAAGTTTTTATATACGATTATTAAGGATTAAGTTATTCTCCATAATAATAATAATATCTATTTTCTCTAAAATACTTGTCTTATGGATCAGAAGACTTATTGGTATCTAAGGAACATTAGATTAAATCATCATACCAATGAAATAAAATAACAAAATATTGTAACCTACGAATGAAGTCTTTCATGTCATCATTCGGGTTTTAACAAAGAATGAATCTTCAGCTCTTGTAACAAGAGATCCTTTAGCTAAGCCTACAGCTTGCCAGACTGAAATTAAACAAATCGTCTAATTTTATAAGGTATTTATCAAGGTTCAATTTTGTATATCCAACATTTCTGCAGCCATTTCTTCACTTTGATGAAGATGTTTATACAGGGGCATAGCTAGGATTTGTCTTTGGGAGGTTCTGAGCAATTGAGTAAACGCACGATTGCCTACATTCCTAAGGTAGGTAAACTTTTGCCCTACATGTGATAAAGATGGAATCAGGTTTCTAATTACACATATTCACTGCCAGTCTTGTGTGTGAAACTGTAAATATTTAAACAGTTACAAATTACCTCTGATAGCTTTAATTTTTTTAACCTAGGGTTGTTTTAACACCTAAAACCCTCTTCTGGCAACGCCACTGGCTTGTAAACTTTTACCTGCTTTAGCTTTGGTTTTCGGCTTCGTTTCCTTATAAAAATGCAATCATATCTTTGTTGTTTTCTTAGTTTTCGTTCTTCGCCCTCGGAAAAATTGATTTCCTACACCTGATTTTCTAAATGTATGCGCAAGCAGATTTTGCTATTACGCTCCCTTGGTCCCTCGATTTTCATTTCTGCTTTTCTTTGAATCTCCTAGAAGCCGATATCATATCCTTCTTCATCTTCTGATCCCTCACTTTTTTCATAAGTCCTTTTGCATCATTTACCTCTAACTTTTCAAATGACCAAATTTTCCAGCCAGAATCTTACGAAAGTAAGATTTAACTCGGAACTGCAAGTGTAAGAGTCTTAACTTTATGAACGTTTCTTCAGAAGATATGAGGTACTGAGATTATACCTACGAAGATGCAAGAAAAATTTACGAATTCCCATATAGTTTGTTAGTAGGTATTGATTCACATTACGATAGTTCCAGTAAGTGCTAACATGTGGGAATTTATCATGCGCCTTATAATGTGTAAATAATGCGATTTAGCGAAGATTTACTCTGCGTAAGTGGAGAAAATAATTTTAGTTTATTAGGAGCTTATATTCGGTCTTTGGAAGCAATATTCACCTTTTCAACTGACAAAAGTTTATAAAAACAGAATGTATACATTAAATCAGGAATTGTGGAAAAATTTGAGAGGATAAGCAAGCAAGCTATAAATCTTTAAAGAGCCTCTAAATGGCTGACAGGCAGTTTGTGGGACAACTTAACTACTCACTCTTCAAGTATTTACCATACGCTATGCTTTTCTAGCATACACAGTATGATGTACTGCGCGATTAAAGTACATAGAATACTAAAATACTAAACTTCCTTATTAATTAATTAAACTGCTAAAATACTTAAAGTATTAAATTACTAAACTTCCATATTATATAGCAAGTTTCAGCTGTAAATAAGATTATGTTTTCCGAATGGATTTCTTCACTCTGGCGATTCCATGGAATAACTAAGAACAAAAAAGATCGTATACTTGGTATTTAAAATTTGCGTCGCGTCCAACGTAAACTATGAAGTGCATTATGGATTGCGCCATTAAGGAATGTGAGAAGTCATGAATCTTAGATTATCCACAAGAAGAGAAGATTCTAATTCATTTCTCTTTAGGTTTCTCATTGTCAAGTCAGTTAGTAGCAGTT
The DNA here is from genome assembly GCA_000376725.2 of Ladona fulva. Lineage (NCBI taxonomy): Eukaryota > Metazoa > Arthropoda > Insecta > Odonata > Libellulidae > Ladona > Ladona fulva. Next base: position 1,087,965 of record KZ308342.1, on the reverse strand, counting down.
GCACGATCTGACCCTCTCTGCGAAAATTATTCGAATGTATTCAAAACCATAGAAGACGTTGCATTCTTTGCTGAAAGCTGCCTCTCAACAATATCTTCTCTTTCCCACGTATCTGCTCACATTCCTAAATGTTGTCTGTAATAGTTCCAAAGAATTCAAGTGGCTTAATTCACCATTGTGGCTATTCGGAAAATCATGCTTCCATCCTCTGCAGAGAAGAATATCGAAGAGATTCATGGTTTGGCTGTCACGCAGTTTCACTCAGATAAAGAACAACAATCCATTGCATGCACTTTAGGATCAGGAAAATTATTTATGAATGTTCATTTTCGTTTATTAACATACTTTATCGCAAAATGCTTAATAAGTATTTATAGTATCTTTATTTCAGTGATAGGAAATTTAAAAAAATCGATTGATTGTTTTCCCACGTCTAGAAAAGTAATGTAGTTTTTCCATGACGTTTTCTCTTGCGTTAATACTAAATTTTTTTGTAACTTACGAGTAAACGTTAAAACGAAGAAATATACTATAGGAAAAATGTATACATTTACCTCTAATATTGTTTAACACTATTCCATCGCATGATTTAATATTATTATTATTGTGTTTGAGCTGACAAACTCTTTTGCTGCATAAATGAAATCTCAAAAGGAAGATTTTAATTGTAATTTGATAGCCTTTTAATCGTCTGTCAGCGCTGTAAACTAGTTTGATAGATTTTTCAGTTAAAGTAGGAAATATTGGTATCACAAAATGTATGCACTCGATTACTTTTATACGAAAATACCGATTCCAAATATAGAGTGCGTATTGGATCACAGGAAAACGGGTAAGGGTGATTTTGCGCAAGATGGTGCGCAACCAGGAAAATTCCCAAGGAAGAATGGACTTGAAAAAAGTCTGACGGGACTGGGAAACGAACCCGGTCCCGGGTTCGATTCCCGGTCCCGTCAGACTTTTTTCAAGTCCATTCTTCCTTGCATATTGGATGTTAAGAGCTTGAGTTTTACCACTTTATCAAAGCACCACAAATAATTGTTCAAGTCTTAAAGGAAAAAACAGTAAATTCTTAGTAAACGAATTAACTAAATAATATACATTTAGTTATTTTCCTCAATTTTTTTGGAAATAAATGAGTTCTTCAGATTTAATCCTTTCTTTAGTTTTTAGGCTAATTGCGTGCAAATCAGTTCCGTAAAAAATGAAACTTCATCAGTGTCATATTTGAAGTTTGCCTGTGACACATCTGCGAACGGTATTTTTCGGTCTCGATCTTTTCTCGGCAACCTCCATCTTCCCCGAAATAATTGCCGCATTCCGCACGAATAACGACCATATCCATTGCGGTCCGGAGGACTAAAATCTCGGATCTTGATGCAGACGATGCGATATGCATTTCATCCGTTTCCTCTCTTTTCACACGCAACACGTATGAAAATGGATTCTCCGTGCGGTTTTTTTCCTCACATTCCCTCATATCCGTCGTTTGGACCAGTTTTTCTCTTTCGATAAAATTTACTGCGAATGGTTTCCCATCGGTGGGGGAAGGACTCATCATTATGCGGCCCGCGATAAATATCGCAGAATTCCTTTTTCGGCTTGCGGACGACTTTTTGGAGGAGCTCAATCCGAAGGGTTTTCTTTGCAGCGAAAATTAAAACAGGGAATCTTTTAAACGCGGAGGCAGTGGGTCTGTGGAATTCCCTTCATTTCCTTTTAAGCGAGTAATATACGCTCGGATGTCCCTCAGTATAACCGTGTTGGGGATGTAGGGAAGGAAGGATTTTTCAGGCGTAATACTGACCTTGTGGTGGAGCTGTATGGGAGATGATTTCTTAAAAGAAGGTCACGGTTCGCGAAATATGGTGGAAAATTCCCTCGAGTTTAATTTCGTACCCTCTGGAACGCTCTTATTGGTTCTGGATATTAAGGATGAGATCACAAAATCCCGTGAAAAATATTAGGAAATGGCGGAGATCTAAATAGCATATTGCTTTTTATTCAATAACAATGACTATAATTTAGTTAATAACGCAACTTAATTGTTGCATCTACTGAGATTTAAATGTGGACGGAGATAAGTAATGGAAATGCTATTTTATGATATTGCTTTGATATATAGAATAAACTTTATATGTTAAAAGTAAAAGTCTAATTCTTCACTTTTCCTCAGGATGGAAAACTACTACGATTTTGAGGCCCAATTTAGTAATTCTATTAATATCTTCCGTTGAAGTTACGAGTACGTTTTGCAATGGTTCTATTTCTATTTAAGATTATTATTTAAGCGAATTCTCTTATCTCTCGTGTACTTTTTTGGTCTAGTTTTCGTCCTAGTATTTGATTGACGTTATTAAATGCCTCATAAAATTATGTAATATAAAATAATTTACATAAGGCAAGAAACACACTAAAGTAAATTAAGTAATTCCATAATTTGAATTTTCTATGTAATCAAAACCTTTTTTTTACATACTGGGAAATAGGAATCTAATAGTTATACTGAGTGACAGTAATACCAAAGAATTAGTGTTTTTCTTCGGATATATATATCAAGTTTTATGAGGCTGAAAAACTGTTATACTCGGTTTTTCTTTATTGGTGTCAACCAGCGATTACACGGAAAAAGAATATCATTTTGCAGAAAGAGATTCAAACGCAAACATATTTATTTTCCGAAAATTTAACTATAAAAGTAGAATTCCTCATGTCTTTAAGGAATAATCTGGAAAGAAAAATGTATTTCATGCACCTTACACCTCATGCCAACGCTTCATTATTTCTGCCGTTCCTAATTCCATAGCCGACTTGTACCTTCCCCCCTCCGATCCCTCAGTCCTCGAAAAACCTCGTTCGACATACATCACGCTGGTCCTGCATCGTGTGATCATGGCGCAAAAAATCTGTCATCCATGTTAGACCCAACGAACTTCATCAGATAATGACAGTTATTTTTCGTGGCGCGGACTAAGCGGCGGGAAAAGATGAGCGGATGGCCTTATGGAGCCGTGAAAATAAGAGCATCGTTCGGCGCCCTCGTCGAGCGAGAGGAGGGAAGAGCGTAGCGTGTCGTCCCATGGGATACATCAAGCATGGCGTTCCCGTCCTTTCCGATCCACCGATCGATGTGTGACTCGCCGTAATAAAAGAGTGGCCAATCTACTTTCCTCACTTGAAAGATGGATGGATGCACATTGAGACCTCCTCATTCCTCGCCTGCGTGGAATCTAGATCTTGAACGCAGCAGCAGAGGCTGCCTAATGTTTAAACTAGACATAGGTAGTGCTCGCTCTATGCGTCTACGAAGCAGTTAGGAGGGCAATGGCTCCAATTGATATTGATGCAACAGCGAGGACACCAATTAAAATTGAAGCACTAAAACTATTCAACCCTTCCGGATAGAATAGTTTCAGACTATACACTAGAGCAGTGTGCTCCGCAGTGTTTTGTCTTCTACAGCTCACTCACGCATTAACAAATTTTATGGCGAACTAGACCACAAATTTCTCAGATTCAGTCTAAATTTCAAATTGAAAACGAGAAATCAACGTACGTAGTCGGAACAAATTAGCACTGTCACTTTCATTACGAGATCCAGAAATGACAAAATGTCTCGCAAAATAAAACACAAACGAAGCATCAGTTAGCCTTTAGCTTGTTTAGAAGTTAACCTCGGTCACTTCGAGGCTAACCAAGTGTGCCACGGTTGACAAGTGGACTAATCTTTCATATATATAATAATTCATTTATTATCTTTTTAGAATCGCATATGTTATTTTAGTTGTAAGCTGTTTTTGTATTTATGAGTTTTATATTAAAAATTCAGAGGCTAGGTGTAAGAGAGGCCCATTGGCCTAACCTCGCCAAAAAGGGTTAAATAAATAATAATAAATAATTAAAGCTCACTGCTGTATCATCCTTACTGTGTTGTTTTGGGTACTTGTTTTCATTCTCTGTCGAATCTAAAACGACGGAAATGTGAATTTTATGTTTTATGATAACAGATATTTGGAAGGAAATTGGATTAATTAAAATTTCTTGAAAATAGGGACACCTCCGGGCCTATAGAAATAATGCTAAATTAGATGAGACTTTCCTTAACGTGATGCGTAACATTTTCAAGGATGAAAGTCGTCCGCACTCGATAGAGACATCACTACCATGAACATGTTTATACCCTCCGACTAATTAACACATCGAAACCATTTCATCCCGCTTTCTACCTCTATCTTCCGATCGAGATAAATCTCTTTATTATTCTTCAGTAAATCAATTAACAGAACTCTATTGCGGTTTTTTCCTTCCAAAATCCTAAATCTTGCTTTCCATGGGTATGATGTTTCCCAATCACGCTACACTTTTTCTTTAGAACCTTCCCCTTTTACCTTCCCCTTCGTGTTTTTTCCTCAAGTCTGCACCTTCCTCGTTATTGTTAAACCTAATCCACTTTTTACAGAGAGAGATTTCCTTCCATCTCGAATATTTTATATTTCCTCTGCTTCTTTCTTATCACTCCTTCGACGGTGGGACACCCATGTATCAAAGTATATTATGCTAGTTCTAGTTCCAATTTGCAATCACGAAGAAACTTACGTAAGTTTTATAAAAGTTTTATAAAAATTTGAATGATATAGCTGCTTTTAATTAAAATTTCTCTTAGTTTCAGATGCAAATGCGGTAAAAAATACGTCATTTATGATCCATCAGAAATTGCACCAACCGCTATGAACTCTCCAAAGTCTTTCCTGCCTTCTTTCCCTAATTTTGGTAAGCAAGAAATTTTATGTACAAAAACTTCATAGTAACTATAAAAGCAGAATATTTTCGATATTATGTAAGACACTAGTAAAAACTTATCTTTAACCCAAGATGATTCGCATGATTTATCTTCTTTTTTATGCTACTCCCACGTTGAGATGTGTCACGATTCAGTGGATTTTGGCAAATTCATCTTCTTGTGGAATAATCTTCACAAATAGTTTTCTCACGCTCCGATGAAGCGATAAATGTATTTCTTGGACTTGATTTTGCAGCAAGTGGACCGCACGTGCATCTCTTTGATAGAGACGAGAGAGGAACGGATGCGCTCTCTTTTTTATATCGCCTCTGTAATAATGCTTGGTTACAATGGGGACACTCTTCATGCACATACGTGCAATTATTCGGTTGTACACTCACAGAAACAACGTAAAACTCTTCACTTAAAGGGAAAATGTTCATCACTTTCAAGAGCTACCTACTTGATCTAACTCTTTCAAATTTAGGTATGTATCTGCAAGGGTGATCGTAGCGAAATTATCGTCAGAGTAATATAAAAATGCAGTTCTGTGTATTTTATTTATATATCAAGAATTTATCGAGAATTATTTATATTATTACATTATTATCGAATATAAAGTTAATTCATTGTTCCAAATGAAATTTACTTTCCCGATTATGGCAACAACTAAGAATATGGTTACGCTTTAGAGGATCGGTTAATAAAATATGATTGCAAACATTCTGTAAAGATGATTATGTGTTTTTCACACAGCATTGGACACATCATTCCATTTGGGCACGTTTTTTTACCATTTTATATACAAAATCCTAGTAGGTGAAATTAATACGGTTGATATAGTTGTAAATATTTGGGACTTATTTATGGAAATTAATCTATTAACTATAGGAAGTGAATTTAAAAAAATATTGTTATTTTTTGCACTTTCATGAAGTGTTCATTTTGCTCCCCACTTGCCTCCATCCTCAAGTCACCATGTCCAATCAGTTTCATATTCGCAATAGGCAACGAACGGATGAAATTCGAGCGAACTAAACGTTTAATAGGATAGAGCGTGAATCACTTTAATAAGATATTATTAGTACGATATTTCATGATATTTAATAAGATATTATTAGTAGGATATTTCGACCTTTTTGAAATATTTATTTGAGATGTTAAGTGATGCTTTCGGTGGTAGAGTCATTGCGTGATGATTTCCAAATGTGAAACTTCAGTTTCCATGGAATTGGGAAAGCATATACATATTACTGATTTTAGAGCCAGTCATGATAAGAAGAACATAGATTCATAGAAGAGGTTTGTAATGTCTTTACCAAGCCGAGTATTTTACTCCTCGCCAACCTCATAAGTTAAGAGGGCATCATTATTGTATTATCCTCTTAAGACCTTTTCTTAGCCGTCTTCGATTCGGTACAGTCCATTCTTAAAACAATTCTTAAGGCTCTTCTACGACGGATTTATTCCATTTCTTTCATTATTTTATCTCCTGTCAGAGGTCTTTGACTCCATTCACTTTCATTCAACGTTCGTGCAGATATGGTAAATGGGTTATCAGATTTCTAGGAGCTGGCTCCTGTTGGGCTTTTCCTTGTCGCATTGCGCACTTTTTGTCTCTCCAGAGGACCGACTTACCGTCACCCGTTTGAATCTACCCATTATTCTTCTCTCCATCGCTCTCATATTGCCTTAATCTCGGGTCTGGAAATGCGAAATGGGCCGCCGGAAATTCATTTGCGTCGATAAATAAGGATTTTGACCTCCGGCGTTCGCAAGATTCCTTTCCCCTTCCGGTTCGTAAGTCTCCGTAGTTGGAATGTTTTGATATTTATTTTGGAAAATATACGAAAGTCAAATTTGCGCTGTAGGAAAAAACTGGAGTAAACTAATGAGCGTCTCCATAGCCAGGCTTAAATGAGCAGAGATTAAGATAGATTATCACTTATCAGTACAGGTCAAATTTTAATTTATGGAATATTTTTTTACGGCCCAGTAAAAACCATGGGTTGAAGTAGAAAGGATCGTAATGGATTGATGCACTTTCTAAAAGTCCGCTATTCTGATCATTTCTGAGATAATCGCAGTGTTCTTCGAGGCTATTTTTTTTAATTTCACGTTATTATTTTCGTAAATAAACAGAAAATGGAAGGTATTATGAAAAAGGTTTCATCGGAATAACAAGTGTGAAAAATAGCGACACGACTGGGACTCGAACCCAGGTCTCCCATTTTCCGGGCAGTTATTCCGGCATGTTATTCCTTTGGGATTTTCGTAGGTTTTACAACCTACTAAGTTACCTTCCTTTCCTTTATCCTTAAAGGTTTCATCCACTAATTTGTTATTATCATTATTATTAAATTCAATTCTATCCCATATCATTTACTTTCGATTCTCATGCATGTAAGCAGATATGGCGAATTACCTAATTATAGCCCACAAATTAGAAAAACACATACTTGACCGGTTTCGAGGTACTAACCTTATCATAAGGCTAAATCATGTTATTAATTCTAAACCGGTCGCGTATTTGTTTTTTCTAATTTGTGGAAGTCATTTTTGTTTCATATTCCTTATAAACTATGGAGATATTCCACCAATTATCGCTTGATATGTAAGAAAAAGAGAAGGTTGGAACACGGCTGTATATGAACTAGAGATTTAAAAACACTCCGTAAGCCGTCTTTCGGCAAGCGGAACTCGCGCTCAGAGACAAACGGGAAGCTCCGGATTACCGATTTCTGGGAAGCCCAATGATCATTTTGGAAGCAACGCTTCCCTTCCTTTGTGGAGAACCCCCGAGGATGGAAGCGTTGCTTCCGAAATTATCATTGGGCTTCCCAGAAATCGGTAATCCGGAGCTTCCCGTTTATCTCTGAGCGCGAGTTCCGTTTGCCGAAAGACGGCTTACGGAGTGTTTTTAAACCTCTAATCGCTTGATATGTTTCGTCAATCTTACTTGAATAATTTAGCAGTATTTTTATAGTATCGGTTACAATAATCTTTTGAAATGTAATTTATTTTAAGTTGTGATCTTAATGCCTATCGATCGATAGCTGCATAATTTTCTTAGATCCTGATATTATTGATTACAAGTATATTGGATTGTATAGGAGATGTTGTTGCTCCATTATCGCCCAATAGACGATTGCGAGGGTATTTTATCCTTCTTAAACAACAAGAAAAATCTCACCTTGAATCTTGAATTTTCTTTCCATCCTTTGGAAGCAAATAGCTGAGCTTCACCTCAGTTAGAGAGATTTCAAATAGAGAGTTTATCAAAATATTTAAATGCATGAGGTCAAGCGCTAAAGTTAAAAAATGAAAGTACACTTAATTTTTATTTTTACAAGGTAGATATGTTCCAGAGAATTTCATGTAGAAAAGAAATTGAGGTTATGAAAACTAAGATATCCGTTCCAGTCTCCTGAGAACTGCTGTGAAAGGGCAAAGTAACAATTAAAATAAAATAACACTTGTTCATATATTTACTTATACTTTATTACTTAGCAATTATACATTAGATTTTAAACGTATGATGTTAATAGCAATAATTTCTTCAATGGAAACAGCAAGGCCCAAATTACATCCATTTTAATAATTATTGTCATTTATGAACACAATCTACCATTTCCTAAGTATAAAAATCAGAATAGCTGGTATTTGAACCCGGGACTTCGAGGTCGGAGCGCTAGCATCTTAATTACTCCGACCGGTAAACATAACAAATTTTAATATTTCTTAAAAAAGAATAGCAAAACTTTGCAAATTCAAAGTAAAAATCTTAAATAATAATATAAGAACTCATTTTATTCATCGTGTGAGACGGATGCAAAATCCGTTTATTACTTGGCGCATTATCTCCACTAGTATTTAATGGTGAGATTCTCTTATCGTCAGTGGTATTTACAGTAGTGCCCCTGAAGCATTCATCCTGAAAATGAAGTGGTATCTAGATAAAAAGAAATCCCGATCTAACGTTCTCGCTTGTAACGTTTTCCTGTCTCTTAAGTTGAAATTTTGAGGTCCCAATTACAGCTATTCCATTTATATTTGTATCTAAATATAATGAGTGTTGGTTTAGCCGTTTCCCTTGTTAGAGTCTTATTTCGTTTGACAATGGATTCGGCTATCGATCGTTGTGATGCTATCTTGGCCGGTCGCATGTTTATACCTAACGGGCTATACAGAACCTTATATATCGCTGGAATTCTGTAGTCGAATCGATGTTGGGATAGTTTGACAAAAAATGAACTTCCTATTTAGTAGCCAGTGACCTTCCGTAATCAAAATTACATTTAATTACAATGTAGGACAGATTCTTTGACATCACTGGTTTCTTCGGGATAAAAGAACACTGTCTCTGTTAAAATATCTTCGCTTAGGGCTTCGTCACTCAGCAGTTCATAGGGCCCCTTCAATGCTTAATCGCCCGAACAATAGTTATGCTATTTGAATATTCAACCTCTTTGTAAACACTTTATCTTGACTTGAAACATATTCTGGGATTCATTTCCAAAGAGCGTTCAAAGTTGATAGTTATAATTCAGATAATGCTGATGCAGCATGTTTAACACAATCTTTAATGATAAAAATTCTCCAAGAATCTATGAATGCCAATATATTATCATTATCTTGTTCATCCAAAATGAATTAAAATGTTCACTTTGATGTATCAGGTCTTGAATGTAAAAATTATACCCTGATCTACTGGTCTATCAAGTCATATTGTGCGGAAAGAATAGCAGTTGCACATGTGGATGAACGAAATTTGGATGTTCAGGTGCATTGTCTGCAAACAAAATATCCTTTGATCCGTGTCTTTTTTCCTCTAACAGTCGTATCCTCTAACTTTAGGGAAGTTTATACAACCATTAAGTAAAAAATTGTTACAACTCATGCTTTATTACTCGCCAACTGAATGGCTCCATACGATGAACCTCCAGTGTATTTAAGTCTTTATTTCTCATTGAACATGGTCTTAGAGATCTAGTGATTAACTAAGGTTTTGAAACGCGATCCCCTGAGGCGTTTTTGCTAGATAGAAATGTAAGAAGATTCAAAGCTGCCTTAAATTCACCTGCATTTTTCTGGGAATTCTTTACAATAGTTCTACTGAGTTCTAATTTTTTTCAAAAGAGGCAGGTTTCGTCATAGTTGAAGACTTGATGAGAAGTGTGTATACCCTCTTTACTTCACCTTGGCCAGCTTTAGAGCGAATTCTTTAATAACCTTGTCATCCGGTTTGTCCGGTTGTCATCTCCGGATGCAATTTCACCTTTGATCTTCAGATTATGAAAAATATATATCAAAGCTACTAATAGAGTTCTGGAGTAATGTTACCGTTCACCACTTCCCCTTTACTCCAGCTAAGGAATACGCCAATGTGGCGAAAGGCGGAACTAGCGCATCCGTGTAACATATTTATTAACTGTGTTGAAATGAATGTGAGCAAAAAAGTCCCTGTACGAACAGAATTGGGTGTACTTTACTAACGGTAAAGGCAAATGATTTTGTACCCTCATTTTTCTAATATTAAAGGAAATGTCATGAAATCTTTCAGAAATACATTTTAAAGAAATTTAAACCATAAGACGACTACGTAATGTCTGCGCTAAAGTAAAACTCCATTGTGTTTTTAGGTCTATCGATTGGAGATAGAAAAAAATTTCAATTCAGTTTAGGACGCGTAGATATACTATAAGTCTTCTCTTCATCCCGACGACAAAGAAATCAGTTGGTTCAAGCGCAAGACAAGAAATAAACGCTAACCCGAATCCTAGAGGATGTATTCCCACCATAGGAGCATCCAACGCTTTTATACCCCAAAAAAGAAGACTCAGCTGCATTCCTCCTTATGTATCTAAACCACCGATCAGACACATCGAGTCTTCTGATCACGTTGTCGCTTACAGCCATTCGTATCTCTCGACCTTCCTACGGAGTGGACGGCTCTTGGAGTGAGAAGAGGCCGTAATAGGTGTCCTAAGAAGAGACTGTCCTTCGAATGCGGCTACTGGACTGACTCTTTATAGTCGTTACACCGCGTTAAAATGCATTCGCTCCTTCTTTACCCACATCTTCACCCCGTTCTCTCGCTCCTCTTTGCTTCAAACCTTTATCCCAAAGCGCTCGGCAGACCGTCGCTCCATTTTTAAGGGAATCTCTCCCATGCATCATAGCGATCCTTTTTTTCTACCAGTCTTGCAGTCCCTTCTTGCATCTTAACTCGTATTAGCTTTCCATATCAGTTTTCCATCGGCGGTTTTGGAATGCACAGTCAGTAACGAGTGTTACTCCGCTACTTCTTTTATGGCTCTTTACAGGTTCCTTTCCTCCGTATTTATAATAGCTCTTCTGGTCAGCTGGCTATTTTTATCGCTTTATGAGGGGAAATTGTGATCAACATTTTGGAATGAAATATGCAATTTTTAATGTTCATTTCTTGAGATACAACGAAGTTGATTGCACAGCGACCTTAAAAGATTTTCTCGACCTTTATTTCATATTTGGGACCTTTTCTAGTTGCGAATAGCATTTTTTTGCTATTAAAAGCACGCGAGAGGTGTTAATGGACGTTTTGAAATTTCAGTTCCTCAAAAAAATTTCGGAGTTGAACTCATCTCTTAGATGTAAGCAACCGTAATTAGCCTCTCAGTATTCATATTTTCGTTTTTCTGGCTTGGATTATGATGTAATGTATGTAAACTCACAAACGCTTGTTTTCTCGATTCACTGTCTTACGTTTGAGGGAAAGGAATTTGAAGGAGGAATGAAACGTTTAGCGAAATCTGCGGAGAGGGGTTTTCTTGAGTTTTTTTTTCGCTCACTTCTCGAGCATAAAATAGATGGTTTGATCGGCCCTATTGTTACCCTTAAATGTTTAATGCTAGGTCTTTTTAACGGATCATTTAATTTTAAAATTCAAAATATGGCTCCTGCTAAGGATTTTTAAACTGTTTATGTCGATACTTAAGTTATCTGAAAACATTTTGCCTTGATACAGTGCTTGCTTGATACGGATACTTAAAGGACCTAAGGACCTTCTTTCGGGCAGGAGAGGGCCAAAGATATTTTATCTGAAACTTGTTACAGCTGTGAAATAATTTTCAACTGTTGGAAGTTTCAAATCTGAAATATTTGGAAAATAAATCACCGAGGAACAATATTTAGGTGATTTAAAAAAATATGTGCACACTAAGGGTGGCAATAATACTTATTGCTTGCGGGCTGCGAAGAGTCTGAAGCATTATTAGCTCAGTTATTCAAGAATTGAAAAGACTTAGATGGTTTTCTACGTTATTGTAGATATTTATGCTTATGAATGATATTATTACCTATACAAAGGAACCTTAACTTACGAACCGCTCGATTTACGAAGTTTTTCTTACTCCGTTCTGGCCTATAGATACGAAGTTTGTTTCGGGAAACGAAAACTGATAAAACCGAAAGACATAATGGAAAAACAGGTTTCGAGATAAAATATTTTCGAGTTACGAACTTCTAACTGGTAATATTTAAGTTAGTACGTCGATTTATCACTGCATTTGATTCCTAGCTTAATAAAATTGTCAGTTTTATCTAGAAATCTGTTTTCTTCTACGTTATTGACGTTACTGACCTTATTCGCTAAATCCTCCCTGTTTTCTGCACAAGTAAATTATTGTAAGTTCTATATATTCGTTTTTTATCTTAGTGATATAAGTTTTAGGTTTAGAAACCAATTCCTCGCCTTAGAGATCACCATTAAATTGTCTTGTGCCTCAAAATGTTCTCTCGAGGGCAAAATCTATATCAGCATTTCTCAGGGTCTCGTTTCCTTCGCCTACTTCTTTTTTGTCTTCATAATCTTCTATATGCCTCAACCCCAGAGGAAAACCCTTACTTTGACTCCAGGCTTTCTTTCCCTCTTTCTGAATGACGGTCATCTATATTCCAACCCTTTGAGGATTTCGTTTTTCTTTTAAGCCTCCTACAGCTTTAGCGACTCTTTTTTTCCTTCAACTTCTTTTTATCGATCTGCTACTGAGCGTCTTTAGCTCCTTTCTTTCTTTGTGAGGGTCCTCTTATATATGATGCGATGGTATCGCTGGTTAATTAGCTGAAGGAGGACTGGAGTGGTGATATTTATGAGAAGCATTTTTTAAAATTATTCCTTCAATCTGGTTTAGTTTTTTAATTAATCCTCTTTAATATTTTAATTTCATGGAGAAAGTCTTGTATAATCTGTTCATCAACAATTTTGAATAATTATCCTTAAGTGAGTTTCTAAAACCTTTCAATAATCTGTATGATGGAAACCACTACTAAAAATAATTTTTCGAATCGAAATTCATTACATTTTTCATGTACACGTATTTTTACCTCACGCGAGAATAAGTAGAAAATGCATAGTTTTGCACAATTTATTGAGAGATCGACCGGTTTTGGAGACTTATCGTTGCCGTTAATCAAGGTTATCCAAATTTATTAATTTAATAATTTGTGGGCGATAAATTACAAAGTTCGTCGACCCTTCAGATCTTCTTAGACCTCTCAACTAAAACAAGTACATTCTGTCGTTTGTGTACATCACGTTTTCTCACAACAATATAAAAATATATACCTTCAAAACGTTATGTGATGGCACCCAAAAGATAATGGAATAGATCATTTGGCGCTGTAGACAATCATATTCTAAATGAAAATGCGCCGACTCGTTCCCTCCCCGAAATCTTCCCTCTGCTGTGGGTCAATTCTCTTACATGTCTTTTTTTGCCCTAGCTTGAATATGCAATTTACTTATCAATCAGAATTTAATGAGCTTAATAATATGTCTACACAGATAATGAGTGAGGGAAGACTTACAGTTCCCCAGTGTTTGCAGAATGGAAATATTTATTGCGCCAGTTACTTTAGATATTATATAAATACAGATTTTGTTTAAGGAAAAGTTTGAATAATTTCTATTTACTCGCAAACTTCGGTGCACTTTGATCGAGCAGAATCGACGAGTCAACTCATTTGAAGATATCTCCTTTTCGATCTTTTATGTCTCTTCCTTGGTTGATCTTTAACATTCATTAAAACACATTCCTGCGTTTTGCACATCTTAATAATGCTCACTTTTTCAGGGACAATTGATATCCTATAGATGTGACCACTCTTTTGAGGGATTTGGAGATTCCTGTTTTTCTTCCCTCGCATGCGCTCCCCAACTCATATCCTTCGATTAGTTTAGGTTTGTTGCTATCTGTTTTTCTATCTTTATTAGACTGTTCTCATGAGCAGTCAGATGTAAATTGCACGTCCTTATCTGAGAGTTTACAAATTTTAGTTTCAAGTTCGCGTATTTGAAAGTCTGTTGATATAAAATACTTTCGGAAATATGATAATTTAATGTTTTTTCGCCAATTTTGTATCATAAATAGGTGGCGCCATTATATACATATGTATTTTTATCTAATCGGATCATAATATCACGTTGGAGCATCGAGAGATGGCTTCTTTTATTGGTACTCCTTATCAGATGGAGCGCATCTCATTTTCACAAATAAAATTACACATATTGAACCATGGAATGCATTTCTTTTCTGATGAATGAACTCTCACCAGCTATAGTACATTCCGTTCTTCAATTTGCTATCCGCAATCTTTCCAAAGTATGATAAGTAATGAGGTTAAGAGTGTTAATGAAATAAATTAACATAAAATGAGTTCATATTTTCCATTTTGAGAAAATTGCGACATTTAATGAAACTATGACGTTAGAGTTCGAGAAAAGTTCCAAATAACCGTTGGAGCTTTTCTCGAACTCTAATGTCATACCATAGCCGTGTTCCTTTTCCTTGTAGATTTAATCTATGACGTATTGAAAAATTGAGTCACTCCTCGAGAAATAAATACTGGCTGAAATTTGGATCTAATTTCTCGATGTAAATCTTACGGCAAAGTAATTCAGAAAAGAATGATATGAAAAAATGTCTGATAAAACGATATAAAATGTCTGAAAAGAACGATATGAAAAAATGGATGAGATTCAGAAAGCCTTAACGGCTCTCTAAAAATGTCTTTATTTATTTATTAAGATTTAAAAATTCGTTTTAATTAATATACTTGCAGTAGGGTACTGCATCCCATAGTTATGATCCTGATCATACTTCTAATGATACTTAACTTTATGCATCCTCCCGAGGCACTTAGTGCCGATTAAAATAAGTCATTCTATCCTGATATATTAAAGTTGAGACGCTGTTAGTGTAAAACATCCATTCCTTGACTCACCTAATAACCATCCCTACAATTTATTTCCACACACCTCTCATCTTTCAAACATCTCGGCGTGCCTTACCTAGCTCATTCTTCTCACAATCATATATTTCCCCTTTTTCCTCAGCACTCCCATGCCCGTAAGTATACGCGTAATCCTTACATCTCTCGATGGAGAGGGTGGAGGATCGCTCTCCTGAACATCAAACTCCGGTCTCCCTCATTACGATTTCTGGTCGGCTATAGTCTACGTGTGTTCTACCCCATGCTTGTTTAAACAGTACTCCCACACAGTTAGTCCCTCATCCCATTTGTTGTCGAGACTGGTGACCTCTGAGTGACCATCAGATTCCTTCAACGACACATCCGTCCTTTATTTCTGTACCTCTGAATTATTGTGACTGTAGCGCAAGAAAGACATTTCTTTTTCAGTAATTTCGTCTGAAATTGCTGTTCCCCTTCTATTCCCCGAAAGTGCTTTTCGAAAGCTCAATCCATTTGGCACTTTTATGAACAAACACGGGTACGTGTCAGACGTTTTGCGAATTCTACCGCACGTGTTTATTTGATGAGGGGACATTGAGGCCTCTTTCGGTCGATCGTTCGTTCGATGAACAATCTTAGTTGAATCAAATTAAATGGTATTAATCTACACTTCTTGTTCACTCGCGCGCTCTCTCTCTCTCTTAACCCGTTTGACTGATTTTTTTTACTTCGCAGAAAATGTTTTGTTCGGCATTTTTAAACACTAAGAATTAATTATATAGACTTCTATCTGAGCCTTATTTATATTTAAGTAAATAAGTGATTTGATTAACCTTCATGACAATAACCTGCCACAAAATTGAGGGCGCACTGCTGAACTGAGGCTAATTTAGGTTGACATGATAATCGATTCAATTCATAAAGAGCATTTAGATGCAGCTTTCTCTATTTTATGTAAATTATTTGAAAGCTTTAATTTCCCATAAATTTTGCTGTTCAAAGATCTTTAATTACTTCATTAAATTCGAGGCATATATCATTTGGAAAAAATATTAAGGACTTTTTATTCAGAATCTGTAACTAAGATACTCTTACGGAAATATTTATGGTTATTAATCTAAAATTGTTTGCAAAGAATCTTCTGTTGCAAAATCAGGAAATAAAAAATCTATTCTATTCTAAAAAAAATCTGCTTCATTAATCATCAATCGGTGATACATATTTTTAACAGTTTTTTATGATTAGAAATATTAATGTAATTCTCTGTAATTGGAAAACGATTGGTTCAGTAATTAACTGGCATTCCGGTTCACCTTTATGTAATCGTACATAGAGGTATATATACAGGTACAGGAGCCTGAATGACTCTTCCCAAATCTCGCGTCTTTTATAAGGGATTTTCATTTCCACCAAAAAGCAAGTGACTCGTGAAGCTTCGTATATTGAGCTTCTATTTTGTCGCAACAAGTGTTATTGCAGTTTTAATGCTTGTTAATGTATCATTTAAGAAAACAGTGATGAATTTGACGGGCATAAAAAATCACTTTCGGCAGCCTAGTAAAATTTACAGTACATTTTCATTTAGTATATTTTTCGTGAGATTTCTTTCTAGCAAAAATGTCGCTGAAAAAAAATTTTGGAAATACACATATGTCCGTTTCACGCGTACGTAAGTGATTTTAAGTGGATACACATACGCTACGTGTACCTATGAATAACATTGCTCGCGAATGATCTTTGACAGAACAATCAATACTATCCAACCTTGATCCAAGTTTTATAAGTACTCCAAACCTCATCACGGCTCGTTTAGCTAAGCTTACTTCCTTTATGATTTAACCTCTAAATCAAAATCATAAGTCTTCGTTAACATGAACTCCGTCATTTGATAGACTTCCAATAGAGATAAACCTCATTAAAATTTCCCGAACAGAGTTATTGCGTAATTGTGTCTTTTTAAGAGGATTAATTTAATCTTTAAATTTAAGAGGAAATACGAAGATGGATATAAGATGGAAAACTAACGTAAGAAGTTTTCCACCGTCATCCACTTTTTAAGCGGCAGACGATTCCCCGGCTGCAAAATTACCAGGGAAGAATTCCTATGAGAGAGGGACAACCAGACGAAAGCTTCCCCCACTTCTTCTTCTCTTACCTCTTGGAGACGTCGGAAGGGACTGAAAAAGCTCAAAATGCGGACTTCCTATTAATCATCCTGTTAATTTAGTGGGGCTGTTTGCTCCACTGGCGCCGTGGATTAGTTCAAAGATCCGGTTTTGGCGAGCTTCGGACGGAAAAACGCAAAGGGAGGCATGAAACAAGAGTTAAGAGGAAAGAGAGGTCTGTTTGGTTACATCTGGAAAAAGGCGTAAGTTGGAGTGAGTTAGAAGGGTGTGGAAGGAGGCGTTGAATTTACGGAAGAAGGGGAAGAAGATGTAGAATTAGCCCTCTGTGACCCTTTCATCTGGTTTATTGGGCATGTCTGACTCTTGCTTATAGTAGTTTCTCTATGTTCGTTATTTTTCTCCGAGGAATGGTGATATCGGAAACATTAAATTCTCTCTGCCTTCTTGCCCCTCCCAATCAACCAAAGTAGTGTTCAGCAAGCTACAACATTTAGCGCTATGCCATTCGTCTCCTTCCTCGCAAATATTTAACTTGAAAAATCAAACGTTTTATTTTGTGTAAGATTCATCGGATACACCTGAAAAACAAATTTTTTAGGTATAAGATTAATTTTAACTGGAACTGAATTTCTTGAAAAGAATGGTAACAGGTAAATTTCCGATGACATTCCACAAATTTCATTTTATTTTGTCAGTTCAATTGTGTATGCTTATTTTTTAAACTTTTTTTGACAAATATGCGCAGGTTAGCTATACGTTCAATAACTTTCATTCATTCTCTAATTAATTAAAGACAATCTCTACTTTGATATATACTGAATTAGAATTAATTTGAAAATCATACTAATTGACAATACGCTAGGATTATTTATTAAGAAAAGGTGTCACTTGAAAGATAAATTAGAATACACTGAGAGGAAAATGAAAGAGTTACATACAGAGATCTAATATCATAATGACCTCTACAAAAGTAAGAGTAGAATAAAGAGCACAAGAATAACATGACATTTTGAGTCTAGGAAGGGAATTCGGAAAGTAGATGGAAAAACGATATGTACTTCGTTCGGTATGTCAAAGTTTTGATATATTTCTTTGGGAAAACAAACAAAATTATCGCCGTATGAATGTGAGGGATAGCGCATGAGATACATGAGCTATTCCAGCAAGGAGCGGGTTTTAAAGATTTGAAAGAGAGAAATGATACAAATTGCTTTAAATCTACAGAATAAAACTCAGTATGCTTTTGCTCTCGCTCAGTTACTACCGTGCGGTAGGTTGGGTATTTATTTATGCCAGGCAGCGAGCGCCGATATGTTTTGAAATGTGTAAATTATAAATCACCCCATGCCATTTGTCATAAGGTAGGAACCCGTCGCCAATTAAAATGGACAAAAAGCATGGAGCAATTTTGACTTCAAGTCGCACGTGGGATTTCACCGTTCCGTCGCAGGACGCGCACTTTTCCACATCGCGACCGCTTCGTCCTTGATATCTTCCCACGCTTCGCGGTCAATTATAACTCCTCCGGGACGATACCCGCTTGCATTGTGTACACAAAGCTCTTAAACAACTTTTCTGCGAAATAAAAAAAAACTCAAGGCCTCTGGAAGCGAACCTCAAGAGTTTAAAAATCTCCTTCTGAGTCACTCATTTCTTCCCTCTCGATGGAGAGTATCCCTTCGTGGAAAACAATCGCGAATCGAAACCATCGTGGGAGAGTAGTCATGTTGACTGGGATGCGTGCCGGGATAGCAAAAGCAGAGCGACGCCGTGGTCCATTGCCGTTGATTGCGCCTCGCCATTGTCTCTCTCCGCGAGACGAGAGAGGTTCGATGGAGGGACAACGGCCGAGAGGTTATCGTTAGACGGTATGCGTGAGGCATGTTCACCGCCAATCCCTTTTTTATTCGCCCTTTTCGTCTGCACGACGTCGTCGTCTCCTCGAGACAAAGGAAAGTCGTAACTGTTCATTCTGTCTATCGGCGTTAGAGGCTCTGCCTTCGCCCGTCCACATTAGTAAAGTGGGAGCGAATGGTAGGGTATAGATTGCTTCCATTTTGGGTCTTTTCTCCCACGTATGACGGAATATATTAAATTAAGGCTGAATTTCTTGCATTGGCTAGGTAATTCTCCCTGATTTTCCCTGTATAGCACTATAGCTAAAATAGTAAAAATGTATCCTTAACAATAGCCATATGCTATCAGCGTGGGTATTGGTGAGGTATTTGAGTTTCCTATCGTATCACTCGAGGTGAAGAAAGCAACGAATGGCTGTGAAAGTCAATGAAACTGTTTCAGGCGTTACCTTGTGGAATTCCTCCATAACGGAAATAAACTAGATATTTGTGCAATTCCACTAGAAAGACTTTAATACGACCTAGGTTTCACTACCTTTGTAGCATCATCAGGCCTAGGTCGCATTAAAGTCTTTCTAGTGGAATTGCACAAATATCTAGTTTATTTCCGACTGTGAAAGTATTTCAATTATTCATTTATTAAACTTTCGCATGCATTTGTCGTCGGTTCATGAAGTGAAAATAAAACAAAAAAGAAGAATTTATTGTAAATGTGACAGAATCAAAATTTAAAAGAAAGTAATTACAAACGGTGGGAAGAACTTTGATTTGTACATGGTCTGAGTATATCTCATGCGAATTCATGAAATAATGTAGCGTTACTAATCGATGCTCGATGCTCAGACTGATTAAGTCTGACTGATCTTAGACAACGATTATGACAGCAATTTTGATGCAAAAGCCACTTTATGAAACAGTTATGAAAGTTATAACATTTTCTTTGTTGCGATACATTCAAATCTCTCACTTAAATACGTGAGTTTTTACAGAGTGATCTAAAAGTTTGAAATTTCGATAATTTTCCACTCATCACTTATGAATAAACACCTTTTTAGCACTAGATAATTGTAAATGCCAAATCGAATTTATACTAAATTAAAATTTTTTTCTTACTAATTTTGATTTTTTAAATCGAATCACAGCTAAATTTTGAGATCCAGAGATAGTTAGCTGTATTTTACAAGAAATTTCTCATTTCTGTAGAAAATGCAACGTCCAACGATTTCTGAATTAGTAATGCATGAAAAGAAAGTATACAGGAGAGCTTCTAATTTGATTCCCGATGACATACTGATGATAATTTACGTATAATTCTCGTACATAATAATATGTGAAGATATAAATGAGCTATTGACTTTAAAAACATTACAATAATTATAAAAATAAACTATTTAAATGTACAACATGTATATTTTTCTAATACATTGGTATATTTTTTGCAAAATTTAATCAGATGTATTCAGTAATGTATCCGTATTCTCTTGTTTGTAGTCTAGGCATTGATCGTCGACTAACAACACTATGTTTTACAGTTATTCGAGGAGGATTGTCTCATACCAAATAAAACTGCAAGATCTTCTCAATGTTTATAATTACTTTACTTTAATTTTCTGTTTGTGCTCCTTTTTCATAATAAATCGGCGATTCTAATCTGGGTGAAAATTTGATCATTATAAATAAAGAAATCTGAAAGGGCCTAAATTTCTTGTCCGAACATGGCAATTCATAAGTGAACACAATTCCGGTACAACCTGATTGATCGTGT
Organism: Ladona fulva; assembly: GCA_000376725.2. Classification (NCBI taxonomy): domain Eukaryota; kingdom Metazoa; phylum Arthropoda; class Insecta; order Odonata; family Libellulidae; genus Ladona; species Ladona fulva. The sequence continues at coordinate 1,067,205 of KZ308342.1, read as the reverse complement.
CACGTTTTAGGCCCGAGGCACTGCCCGAGCCTGACTGTTTTCCAGATCGGTCCAGATTCGGCCCGACTAGTGAACATTTGCTTTTAATGTGTTGAAATATTTTTTCTGTGGATTTGTTTCATTGACTAAATTAATCTAATTTGAACAAAGATAATGCCAGTCAAAATATGTTAATAACAGTAATACAGGTAAAATCCTAAGTTAAAAAGAACGTGAAAACGAAAGCTTTTATGAGTCTATAGGGTGAAGAGTAAATTACGATTATATGAGACGTTTTATTTGAAGCCCAAGTCATGTGTACAAAATTAAAAATACAGCATCAGTAACAATATTCAAACCAATATTTACTGAATAAGGAAAGCGAGGAGAAAGACTAATTGCCTTAACTGAGTCCATGCTGATTCTTACCTCACACGCTATAAGGGAGGCTCCATTCATTTCATTAACGATTGATCGGGATTCAGGGGGTGTTTCGCATACGGTGGAAGTGTTAACGCCAGATCCCTTTAATGGAGAGCATATGGAAATGAAATAAATTAAATTTAGTTCCTAAACTATGGAAGCCTCAACCAAGCCCGATATTATGGATTAGCGCTGGGATCATAAGATTCGAATCGGGCCCGAGCCCGAAGTTGAATTCTGTTTTCCGACTTCTGTCGACGACGTCAAAGTCGTAGATGATTTGTAGTAATGGTGGAAAAGGAGCGCTAAGGAGAAATCTTGCTATTTGCGGAATAGAAGACGCGCGCATCTTCGTCGGAGCTATTAGTTAGTAAGGTCGTCTCTGCCTCACCGGAGGGCATTGTGCTTGACGATGGGCTGATGTTTTATGGCGTTGTAGTGAAGAAAGAAAGAGGGATGTGGAGAGGGAAAGTGGACTGTCCAGGAAGAGCAGGAGAGAGAGCTACGGAGCCCAGATGACGGGAAAGATGATCGCCACGAGAGAGAGGAATGAGGTCGGGTGTGGAGGAGTGTTGCGGGAAGCTTAGGGGAAGACGATATGGCCTTAAGATGTTTCTGAAAGGAATGTTATTTTCGGGTTTTCGCTCAAGAGTATTAATGATGCGCAAGTAAGTTCCGTTACGTCAGATTTATTGGAAAATCAAAAATGTACTTCACCTCGAGGCTGGGACGGATTCAAGCCATTTGAGGCCCTATCCGCAAAAACTAGATTTGCGACCCGCTAGTAATTATCAGTAAAAATTCGAATATTTCTATAATATTCACAAACATACATTCCGTAAAAATCTCTGTCGCTTCACTATGACAAGAATAAAGAAATGAATTTTGCTTTAAATACACAGTATTTTACATAGTATTTCCATGAACTACGATGAATGATGAATAGACTTTTTATATTATATAGTGACACTAGCAATGTAATATATTCTATAAACATATTATGAAGGTTTATTCAACAAATTAATTCTTTCTCAAAACGTGAAAAACCAGAGAATTTTGCTTTTGAGAGCTTATTAGCAGTCTTCGTTAGGTCCTCAGATAGCGCCTATTGCGCCTGATTATAAATCCGCCTCTGCCTCGAGAAGAGGTTAATGTAAAATGTTCGTCTTACATCATTAAAATCATAATGGATACGCATATCAAAATGGTAGGTCGTTAAAAAATGACAAACTTTGTTGTTACCACTCAGATTTTACTTGCGACCGGTTTTGACTCAACCGATTCACCATTAGGTCACCAGATGAGTCGAATCGGTCGCAAGTAAATTCAGTACAGAAACTTCAAAGTTTTTCATTTCTTATCTATGGCGTTCCACCATGTAAGCCTAACTCATATCGATTGTAATGGCAGGTGTGAATAACTTAGAAAGGATGTGGTAAGGTTAAACATTTGGTAATTAATTAGCATGTTTGGCCTTCAACTGCAGACCAGAGTTCAAGTGACATTATTAGCTGTCGCAATGAGTTTTGAATGAAATACTTAAAGCTTAAGTCAAAAGTAATCTTTATAGTAAAAGTTTGGTTTTCAGTATTTCTTTAGTTAATGAGTTTGTCTTTTTGTACATATTTAGAAAAGGATATATGGAGGTTGGAGGAATGATTAATTAATTAAAATCACAACTAGTGGCTGAATATTTCAAACCTGTCAATCTCTGTTCGAAGAAAATGGTAATAACAATACAATTATAACCACTCCAATTCCAATATGTAAAAGATTTCAGGTACTAATAAACCTATAAATAAAATATTTAATTTCGTTCGAAAGTAATCAAAATTCATCTTCATATTCGTCATAACTATGAATCATAACTGAGCATTATTTTACCTTTTATCTATCGAGTATTTATAAACTCTACAATTCAGATTAGCTGTTTTAACAACTTTGTCATGTTACTGTAAACAGATTTCCTCGATGATATTCGTGGTATTTGTGGAGGGGCAATGGGTGGCGTTAATTGTTAAAGATTTGTGGCAACACTGTTCTGGAAGGGGGTTGATGAAATATTTTGGTCATGAGAGGATGAGGTTAAGAGCGGAGAGCAGGTGCGAGAGAAGCAGAGTGAAAAATCGACCAAATTTTATAGCAGGCGATAAAATATGTTCTAAAGCCAACCAATACCCATACATTTCAACCAATGAGCGGTAAGATATTTTTTATTACTGGTTAAAACTCTACAGAGAGAACCTTTTCATATAATTTTGTAATGAATGATTTAAGAGGCGACAGGAAGATAAGAATCTCGAGAACTACAGTGGCTGCAACATTTGCCATAAAAGTAAGGACTAAGGAGTAAGGGCACGGCGGATTTGATGTGGTGATGGGTTTCTATGCGGTTGTATTTAAAATAATTCGTGTTTTACGACTACTTTCAAGCAAATGGGTGCTACCAAAAATATCTAAATGGTGGCTTTGATGGACCATAGAACATTTTTCAGATAAAAATCGCAATATTTAGCCAGTTTTTAACCTTTGGAACAGTTTTGGGAATATGACGTATAACCTTGTGAAGATCGTTAGAATTTTCTTGTTTTTTAAGTGTTCTGTATAAATCTTTTTCGCTACATCGTACTTATTCACTCATATGCTGATTTCATAGAAACATTATTATCAAAGATCATATTTTATTTGAGAGAGTACCTATAAATATTTTATTCAAGTTGATGTAAGATTTTGTGAAATCAATGATTACATAGTCTAATAGTTCATGAGCAATTAATAAAAGCATTCTCTAGCCAAGAGGGATTGTAATTTGAACATTCAAATGAAAGTAAAGAGACATTTTTTTATTTCGAGGTCAACAGTTTCCTTAAAATAGAAAAAATCGACAGATTAAAATGGAAAATATTGAGGGTCAGGAAGGAAAAGTACGCCTAAACTTTGTACGAAACTTACAGAAATATGGGAAACATAAGGTCAAAGGAAATCCATACCAACCTGATAGATTAGGTAGACTTTCTGGACTTCCATATAGTTGAAAAAAGTATCAGTGAAGAAATAAGAGACATGAGAATTCTGTTAATTTGCTTTTGAATTCAACCGAAGTGTAAAACCTATTTATCCTACCGATTAGTCTCCACGCATCACTTACTTCTGGCACTTGTTGGTAGTCATCGGGGCAGAGAAGAAATTATTCTTAAAATAATGAATCCGTTGCGTAAAATGTCTATAACGTATAAGGTTTTATATTTTTCTGGCGATTAATCTGGTGTTCTCACAAAAAACTCATAAAATTATGTTTTTGAGAAGTTAATAATGATTTTAGATTTACTTCATGCACCAAATTTCTCGTATAGTCCTTTTCTCAGAATCTTATACTCATATGTTACGATGTGGTGTGTTTTGCAACACCTATTCTGCTTCTAATTGGAAGAAATGCGAGAGATTAAAGTGCACAAAGGGTGTGCAGTGGTTACCCGTAGCGACCTCAACGTAAACAGTCGAATACAGATGTGAGTCCGCAACCCCAGGCCATAAAATACGTGAAAAATATGAACGAAGAAACATTATCTGAATTTTGTTTGTGTACCCTTGATTTTTTATTCCTTACGCAATCGCAATAATATATAGCTATATGTAATCACTATATATCGCTTTTTCGTTTAATACCATACAAAATAAATATAAACATTTTGGAATTCTTATTAGTTGCATTCCGAGTCTAATATGATAACCTTTGCAGTGACAATGAAGACGGTTTGCAGCCTTCATTGAAGATTTTTTCAAGTAATTTTAATATCCCTTTCCTATTTGCAAAAATCAATTTCTGTAATTACTACGTCAAATATTAGGTTAAACCCCCTATTATGTAGAAAGTACACCTACTTAGTTTTGGCGGTTTCCTTATTTTCCCTAATGAGTAAGCCTCCACTGCATTTGGTGATGAGAGTAATCGCTTCTCAGTGAAAGGGCACCTAGCTACCATAGAGGAAAGTAAGTAGAGCTTTGAAAGTAACTGTCCAAAGTACGCCTGCATTAATCGCTTATTTCCTCTCGAATCGAGTCCCATATCGAATCCACCTTCCCGATCTTGACGGAAAGGTATTCACATCTTGTCCGAGAAAATTGGACTTGATTAAGGAGTGATAAAAGTTATAATGGTCTTTGTTTAGGTGATATTGAGACTGAAGAGTCTCTTCTACCATCTACTCTATCGTTCCGAATATAAATTTGTAGTATCAACTGTAGGAGCCTAAGTTGATGGTGTTCCATTACAAAATAGAGAGTTAACTAAGAAGGTTCAGTATAAAAATATTTTGATTAACTCTCTGCCTTTTTAAATTGTTAAGATAATTAATGAGAGAGTAAGTGAAAATACAGGTGGAAAACTTTATAAGGAGCTGTGAATATAAGCACAGCAAAGAGTAGGGGTAGAATAAACGACCCACATTAGGAAAACAACCCCAAGAGAGGGGACTTAATATTAATGCTGTTAATTTGTAGATTAGTAGTAGTAGATTAGTGGACAAAAAAGTATTGTCTTCGTATAACATTTGAATGGTAGATGTTTGTTTTAATGATTCGTCAATGGTTTAAAATCGAGCACTATAATGAATGAATCAAGGTTCATCAATTAAATCTAAAAATGTTATTATATGGCAAGTACGGTTCTTGGGTTAAACTCTTGTTTACAAGTTTAATTCACAAAGTATAATAATGTTTTAATTAAAAAATGGATTTTTACACTAATATTAGCATGTCATTCAAATCGGATGCCACGGTATAATCATTATCGCTTATACCTACACATTTTGTTTCAAATGTCTTCACACTACCATTCTCCTTTCTCTCGGCTTTGGTTGCAACGATCACAAAATTAACTCTGTACGCACGAGTCGGGTAGTTCAATCCGAATCCTCGCCCAAAGTGGAATTCGTATCAAATCACGCAACTCCGCAAATCACTACTTGGAAGTTAGCACGCTTCCATAAATTATTTTCCTCAATTATGCAAAAGACAGTTTCACTCCTTATGCTCTCTTAGCTGCATTCTTGTAAGATACTTGATCTCCCTCCTTTACCACATTACTTCAACAATCGCGAACAAATAAATTATTCGGACGCTAATTAATTGCGTTCGTTCGAGAAAACGTCCGTTAATCTTGGCAATAATTTATCCCAATTCCCGACGAGAATATAAAAAATCGCTCGGCTGGCTGAATTAATTTTCGCGTGCGTTTCACTCCACTAGTGAGGCAAATAAAAAGAGCTTCGCGGCGCATGTACAGAGTCACCCGAGAGCACCCGGAAAACCGCAGAAGAAAACATTCCGTGAAGAATGTTTCACGGGACGACCGCGGACGGCGGCGAAGGCTGTAATGTATGCCCCGGCGCGGTTAATTAACCCACGCAATAAACCCACTGAACTTACTCTTTCTCCACTCGCCTCTGTCTCCGCCTATCTCGGCACAGGTTCCGGCCGTATTTGAATAAGAATAGGAGATAGGAAAGGAGAGGCATTTTCCATCCTATAGAGACGTTTTACTATCCATTTGCTGTCTAGAATGCGAGATCATTCCGAGGAAGAATCTTTTTTTTCCTTTTCTAAGCTCTTCTTCACTCTATCTATCCGCGTTCTTTCACTAGAGGCAACGGCAGAAAGATTGACCAGATCTAAATGCATCCCTCATTCGCTTGGCCGCTCTAGTGACAGTCGCGACTGGACTAGGCAGCTGCCAGACACTGTGCTTCTATTACTCTCTCCATAAGAAGCCAAGGAAATTCTTCTGTATCCCTCCCCCCTCTGAGATATTGCCACTTATCGAAGGGTCGGGAAGGCAGTTTAGCACGAGAAAAATGTATCCTGAAATTAGGATCGTAATGAAAGCTAATGAATAATGAGGTGGACAAGATTAAAAATCAGGATTTGGTTTAGTATTTCTCATTCCCTCTTCCCACTTCTTCACCACTCTTTATTGAAGTTTATCTATCATATCAATGTATGGTATGGTAAAAATGCTGGTCAATATCTGTTAATTTTTCTGTCATTAATATATCCTTACGTTAGTCATGATGGGATTTTCGTATTTCAGTACGCCTCTCTATCATTTATAGTTTGCTGTTCAAAGTTGTAGCCTTTTCCCTATCTACCCTATTTACTGTCTAATTTCTGTTATTGTCCCAAATGTATTCCCATTTAATTGGCATCCTTACCTAGTTCATTTACTCTATTCCTTCCTTAATTTTACCTTTTAACGTCCTGCACTACAGCTTGCTTTCTTATCACATTTTTTTAAAAATATCATCTCAAATGTTATCTCTTCGCGAATAAAAAAGAATTATACTCCTTGAAGATGCTCTTAAATAAGATTCTGCGGTTACGTTCCATTATATAAAATGACAGGGCACCAGAGCACTGAAGGAAGGATTTTGTGCGGTGGCCTAACTTCTCTATCATACTTTCACTACTTTATAATCAACATAGTGTTTGAATAACTTCTGCATCACTTAGTAAGATTGTATCCGAAGATATCTCTTGGGATTGAAGTGAAGATACATAATTGATTTTTCATCGTAAAATTAGCATATCAACGCTCTCATTTTCTGTGTCAACCCTTCGCCTAAAAATTTAAGAATTTTAAAGGAAGAGTATCACAAAAAATAGCTTAAGGACCTTCATCAGCATAAATTTTCCTATCAGTGGGTATAGAATCGCTCATCCGTCATCCAAAACTACGCTTGCCACTCCCTATTTGCCCCACCTAGATACAGATTTCAGCTTTTGATCGATGGCCTTGTAATATCTTCCGAATTTTTCCATAATTAATTTTGGAAACAAGATGATCTTTTGGCCTCTAATTGGTCCTTATAGCTTGACCAGCTAAAATGTTACAGCCGTACTTATAGAAAACCCCGCATTGTCTACAATCTGTAATAATCACATCAGGACTGATTTAACTTGGTTTGAACAAATTTAGTGCGTATTTTTTGTTTTTTAATCTAAGATTCGAATGGTCTTCTGAAAAACAACTCACTTTGATTATTTAGTTCGTACTGTTCTAAAAAAGAATTTGGAATAGTAATAATAACATTGGCAACTTTATAAGGCATAAATTTCTCCACTCTTTTAAATAGCCTTTTACTCACAATTCACGCTCACACACAAACATGTACTAACTAAAATTTGAACCTGATTTGAAGTTGATTCACTACGCCAGCTCGCTATTCCCTATGTCGCAGTGACCGGCTTTAATACTCAAATGTAAACAAAGTATTGATAGCTGCTGGCAGTGGTGGCTTAACCAATACGTAAGAAAATACATATATTGATGTGCATAAGTATTAATTAGACTATCTTCCCAAGGAAGAATGGACTTGAAAAAAGTCTGACGGGACCGGGAATGGAATTCCGGGTCCCGTCAGACTTTTTTCAAGTCCATTCTTCCTAGGGATTTTTCCTGGGTGCGCACCATCTTGCGCAAAGTCACCCTTAGCCGTTTTCCTGTGTAGATTATCTTCATTAGACCACGTCTCATCGAAACAAATAATACATAAATTCGGTATGATGAAGTTTGACTTAGTGTAAAGGTGGCATATTCGAGAAGTGAAACGATCTTATATTTCTTCGGAAATGTTTTATTGACGACTAAATATTTCTGTGGAAAATATTCGATGAATTTATACATCACTAGGTATTCTTCAATAAAATATTTATTTGGAAACACAATAATTCACTCCAATAATATATGATTTATTTTCCTGTTTTTGGGCTTTATTCTTAGATATGCTGAAAAATATCTAATTCTTTCTTCAGGTTCTGATTTGAGTCAAGAGTTTGAGCCAAGGCGTGTAGAGAAACAAAGAATGTTGGATTATATTAGCTGCAATAGCTAAGTAGACACACCTGCGCGAGAGGACTTTCGTCTCATCTGCAGTGTTAACGGATATGCTTGGCCATGTTCTAAATAGAAGTAATTCCAAATAATAAATCGCAACCGTCGGTGTGCAAGGATGTTTTTGAAGCGTCGTCCGTAAGGTTAACTTTTTATTGAGCGTCGGACAAGTCGTCGAGTGGAGAGCTGTTGTCCGTTGGAGCGTGCTATTCTCGTTGCAGCTGCGGGTGTGATAGATAAAAAAGCAGACAGTAGGCCGCATTAAAAGATGATGCTCGATGTTATCACGAAACGAAGGGTTGGGTGACAGTGTGCGAGCGCCGTGCGAGAGGAAGGGAACGGGAAGAAATGGTGGGATGCAACATATGGAGGTATGCACTGCTTCGGTGCACATGGAATGTTATAAAGGGCTTCGCGGTTTGCGGTAATAGTTATAAATCAACTGCGCCTATAAAATGATGCGATTCGTTATTTCCGCAAAAGATAGGAGAGGTATATTGGACAGTGAATTAGAAAGCATCAAGGCATGGTGAAATTTAATGGGATTGCTATGGAAGATTCTATTCAAAGAAATGCCATTAGCAGGTTGTCCTCATGATCATCGAGAGGAAATGAAATGAGATTTATAATAATAATTGCCTCCTATTCATAGTGTGTCAACGCTTTCTGGTGTTAGCAGGTTAAGCTTGCTAAAACTTAGCGTAACGGAATTACATAAAGGTAGTTTGTCCGGAACCACGCTTCTACCGTCTGTTATTTCCGAAAGTTTTACCTCTGGCAATAACTTCTATATGCAGAGTCAACTTCTGGCCATAAATCCCTGAAAAAAGACGGCTGGTGAATTACCTTAGATGGGGATTGAACACTCCTCTGCAGGCCAAAGAGATCCAAAGACTATTGTTTTAACGATATAAATATACTCTTTTATCATTGAAGCAGCTATAAGAAAAAGCATAAAAGAATTGTTATTGCATGACTTACATCTGGTAGAGATAAAAAAAGTTTGTTTAAAATCAGGAAATCTGATTAATTAAATCCTTCAAACAGAATTTAGTTTCGAAGAATATAGTAACTAGCAGGTCATGAGAGAATGTAAGATGTAAATTAAGATCTTTCGCAAAGTATTAGAGCCTTTTGTGTTTTAAGAATTGTTGAAGTGTTTGATGTAGGTGACTGTAAAAGATACGGACTTCTCATTGTAAAAATGTATATACCCAAGTTTTAATATGTGATGGTCATTTCCGTTTGAATGGAATATTAGCTACCGAAAGATAAGCGGTCTGAAGCGATATCGAAAATCAGTTTCAGCTGAGTCAGGATCATTGAACTTATGCGACAGATTAAACCTAATAGAGCTTCTGGTCATGAAGACATACTAGCTCGGGTATTCAAGTACGCAGCGGGAAGCGTAGCTCCTTTCCTAAAAGTAACATTTGAAAAGTATTTGGATTTAAAAGAGCGAAGGTAAGGTCCCGAAAGTTTGAAAATTGGAAAATTTTAAATGCTACTCCAATATTTAAAAGAAGCTTAAATGAGGATCCAGCGAAGAGTAGGCCCACCTCTTGAACGTCATTGAGCGACAAAACAATGGAGTATTTAACTGCTAAATCTGAAATGAAATTTCTCGACCCGTCTAAATTAATAATAAAAAATCAACACAATTTTCGTGAGACATGATCTTGCGACACAGGAAAACGGGTAAGGGTGACTTTGCGCAAGACGTTGCGCATCCAGGAAGAATGGACTAGAAAGAAGTCGGACGGGACCGGGAATCAAACCCGCGTCTCCCAATCTTCGGTCGGGTGCTCTGTCCGTTGAGCTATTCCGGCAGAACATTTCTCCAAGTCATTCGGGAGACTTTGTGTGGGCAAGGACTTTGCGATTGATTTCGTCCACATGGTGGCATCGTTCGCTGTCGCGGCTTCATAGAAGCACCGACTGAAGTCTCAGCTGGCATTGTTAATTTTTGATGTCTTGAAATCTGCCTAAAATTCTCGTATAAGGCAAATCGACGCGATGCTATATTTATAGATTTTCGTAAATCATTTGATATGGTTCCACATAGTAAATTACTAAATAGATTAGAAGTTGCGGGTATCAATGCAGAAGTAATAAACTGGATTAAGGACTCTCTCCGACAGAGAAGAACGAGTGGTACTGGATGAGTAGTACTGAGCCATATTCTGGTTTTTGAATTCTGGTCAAAATAACCTCGGGCGTGCCGCATTATGCTGGGCGTGCGTAATCTTTACTATTATTTTTATAATATACATTCAATCTTAGTAAAATTGGTAGTACATTTTGGATATTTGCGGACGACATGGTAATTTATAGGGAAATAAAAAGTAGTGAGGATAGATTAACCCTGTCGAATGATTTATAGAATTATGAAATGGTGCGATAACTGGCAATTAGGGCTCAATGTAGACAACTATTCAGTAATCATTCGAAAGAAAATCAATTAAAGGTTATTCGATCAGCCTTCGAGGGAAATCTTTATTGGCTGTAAATCGGTGAAACGCATTGGAGTAACCCTCACTTATCCTGGGGTATCCATTTCCGTAATACACGAGGACGAGCACTGAAGAAATTCAGTTTCATCAAGAGAGTAGCCGATAGGGGATCAAGTCCGTGAGCGAAGTTACTTTGCGTTAGTAACCTTGAGTATGCACAAAGTGATGGGATCCTGCCGAAAAGTGTTGTGTTCGAGAATTTGAGAAGGTACAGCGAAAGGCGATTTGTAACGACAAATCAATGAGCGTTACTCAGATGCTTCAGGACGAAGGATGGCAATCTCTAGAAGCTAGAAGATTTAATCAAAGGCTTAGTTTACTCAATAATTTCAGAGGAAATATTATGTTTTTTAGAAGATTCAGTCGATGTTATGCGTTCTCCCTGTTATATTGGCTGTTATGATACTGCGAGAAAAATCAGAAAAATAGATGCTTGATCTAGTCGTTTCAAGAATTTAAAGGAAATTCTGTAAATGAGATATCGGACGACAGTGTCATCCCAATGAAAGTCAGTCAAACGAGAGAATCCTGGGTTTAGGGGAAGGAGAGTTTGCGGAAATACTTTGGGTATAGTAAAGCATTTTTGAACATTAAAAATGTTTACTTTTAGATTTTATTTTCTATAAACGAGTACCCACACATAATATATCATAACAACATATTAAACTTTAACCTTAAAATACACACAATACTTAAACTTAAGAACTGTCCTTGGACAGCATTAGCCCTTGTCACTATTAATCATGTAAGAACTTTCAGGGTTCCTGATAGGCCTTCACGGCTACCGTAGCGGTCACGGGGCCCACGAAGTCCCCACCGTATATCACCCCACCAGGCGATCCCCTACTCGTCTCACATTTCGTTATCGGCCGGTTCTCTCGTCAAATTATTTATTTTACTTATACAACTAAGAAACTTTTTATATTTTTTGGGAAGGGCTCTAAGACTTCTGCAAGGTAGACTGTTCCATTCTTTGATTGTTCTATTTAAAATGGAGTACTTCCTGTTATCAGTTTTCTGCTGTGTATACCTAACTTTATATTTATGATCACCCCTACCCAAATAATCTGCCTTCCTTACCCTATCGCGTATCTCCTTGAACACAGGAATGCCAGCGAAAGTCTTATGGAATATAGATAGTCTCTTCTTCTTTCTTCTGGCTTCTAGACTCTCCCAGCCTAATTCCCTTAGGATCTGCGTTACGCTGCTACGTTTTTCATACTTCCCTAGTACGAACCTCGCATTTTTGCTATGTATATGATCATCCTCCAAATTATGAATGAGTATTTTTTTCAAGGCGATGGGAATTTATAAATGGAAACCGCGGAAATAGGAATTATAAGCACAGTTAAGTAAGATTTTTTTTCAGTTGGAGTCTTTCTAAAAACAACATATTTTAATAAAAAATATCGGAAGATATTTTACTTCAAGTTCTAAAAGTCTCATATGTGAATTAACATTTTGAATGGGGTTCCGAGTCTTTTGGACAACTTCGTTTCCTCTTATCCTCATGATCTGTTTATATTCCGGTGTTTACCTAAGGTATCCCTCCAGCATATGTTGAGTACTTCTCTGGGACAAATAGGGTTTCTGCTGCATGATGGGTAGCCTTTTATCCTCTCCTTGATAGTTTTATCATTCCTTTTATTCCTTCCTTTCCTGCCCCTTCAATCCCATCACATGCCATTTTCCCATGACCTGCTTCCTCCCTACAGCCTTTAATCTCATGCGCCGCTGCATTTCCACTCTCTTTCTCTCTCTTACCGTCCGTTCCTTCATCTTGTTTTCTCAAATCCTCTCCGATTCCCTTATTTCTCCGGACCGTGTCCCTTTATAATTCGGCTTTTCTATTTCCTGAGACAGCTATTCAAAAAATGTGATGTGGAAATACGGTGAAACATTTCCGAGCCCCAGTATTAAAATTCAATGATCCGCATATGATGCTCGTGGTTCTTGGAATGTTTCTAGAGATATTAAATGAAACTGTAAAAGTATGGTAGAAGTTATCATGTACGATTTTCACTAGAACGGAAGTACCGTGTGTTTTTCGGAGTAATATTCATCTGGTGATTGCAAAATCGAGAGGTATCCCCACTTTAAATCAATGTAAAATTTCAGCGTGAGCGTTTTTAACAACTTTAAAGTCTTTCTACACCTCGACCAAAGCCTTAAGTTTGTATGAGAAGATTACTAAAAGAAAATACTTGAAAAACTTTATACATATACATGTATCACTCTCCCTATTCCCTTTCAAGATTAACTCATTTACGGCTGTTTTATTTGCAATGCTCCATATTTTCCTATCCTTACATCCATCACTTGATTCAAACACTTAAACATCTTTTTATAATACATTCATTTCTATTTTTGAAGCTACGCGCGTCTCCTCAGAATTGCATTCAAGTAGCTTTTTTTTGTCCTCTTTCACCCTTTAGTGCCACTCACATTATCCACACTTACTCATTCTCCTACCATTCATTCTCTCTATTTGTCCAAACAACTTTTTACACCACTTTTATATTTTCAGGCCCGTTATAATAATGTATACTTAAAATGTATGTACTTTAACAAATTTTATAATGACTACCATGATAATGGTTTGTTTCAGTTAATGTAAATATTGTAGTTAATCACCTATATCATGGATTAGAATGGATGTTAATTAGAATCTTTACTTTCAAAAATCAATATAATACCGGGCCCTAAAGTTATCGTTAGTTAAAGTCCAATTTAAGCATACATTATAATACCCGAGTCTTCTCACTGTTCACATTCATTCATTACCCTGCCATGACTCTATATCTCCTATTTTTGCTGGCATTTTCTGTTTTAGAGACTGGAATCCTTAGATCTATCGTATTCTAAAAGTACGTACATTCAATTTTTATCAGAGTCACTCCTTAATTCTGATTTTGTTGAGTAGTGATAAACCATTACAAATCTTTTCAGCGATTCTTAGACTCGTCATTTTCATGTATTAACTTCACGAAAGAATCAGGGACAGTGAGGAAAGCGGTCGCTTTATTCCCCACTCAATGTACGCTAATGTTGCAAGGAATAATTCAATAAGAGACGAGACGGTGCGCAACCTCACGATAAGCTTAGTCACCGCCGTTTATTGAGTGATGCTTAGTTACATCTTTAAGTGGCTCTTCGGAAGCTATACAGGATAAAAGGAGGATGAGCTACTCTCTCTCATTCTCTGTCTTCATATCAACCAGACCCTTTTGTTGTCCCCTAAAAACTCTTGCACAACTTCCTTGAGATTCTCTTTGAGGTGTACTCTCCAGGCAAAAGCGACCGGAACATAAACTACCTCTGTTATGCCCACATTTACGAGCCCTATTGTTTGGAAAGTCGGTCCGTATATTATCGAGACTTCTGTTGTCACCCGATTTCCTTTTCTCACTCTCTCTTCATCTTTAGAAAGTTTTCTCTTAAAAATTAATGTTTGCCAATAAATAGTTTTGAAATGTTATCGGTAAACAATATCACTTAACGTATAGCAAAGGTTATGGTTTGTCTCCAATGAAAACAACTCAGATACATGTTTGACGTGATGGACTTCTACGTATGCATATTGAATATAAATTGAGATTGCATTGAGAAACTGCATTTGTGATTACTTTTGCTGATCAAATCTTAATTTATTTTCTGGTATTAAAATGCTTAATGATTTATGACTCAAAGACAGTCACCGATAATTTCACTAATGTTTTCCATTAATATATTTCGTTATTGTTCAATCAGTTCTTGGTTTCAGATTTTTATCTATTGAACAGAATAAGATTTTATCTTCCAAAACAAGGCTCGATTACCGCATATACATTAATTAGGAGCTAATGTCAATATGGAAAGGGTTTTTAACTTTTAACCAACAGTTTCATAAGTATTTCGAAAAATATTTTGTCGGTCATCTATTTTAAGTCAGAGTAGAATACGACGGTATTATTATCGCGTTCAATGATCAATGAGTAAATAGAGCGTGAAATGTTTTATGGCAGTTTTTCAAGAATTAATTCACTTCCATATCCAAGTGAAATTCTAAAATTTTAAGCCAGGTTTGAGCTTATATATA